>MU089303.1:9447-317180 GCA_014839905.1 Aphanoascus verrucosus | reverse complement strand
TTTCAATACCGTAATCTGAATACACATGTTGAGTTTGTATGGGAAAACCACAATAGATTACAGACGGAACACACTTGATTGCAGCCTCATTTTCAATTTCTTCGGAACACACTCTTGCCAGTCTATAAAAGACTATTAGGATACCGTGGATTACATGTCAGATACATTTCCAGAAGCGTTGTGGTTGTGCATCTGGCGCTCAAAAATCGCTATTCTCGCCCAATTTGTATGTGGGATCGTTGAGTGTCGGTGCTCGGTGAGTGTCGGTTGACGTTAATACATAAAACCTAACACTAAAGCCTGCCAGGAAAAGGGGGTGCTTGGGAGGAACCGGCCAGACCAGTTTGACTGGTCGGTGGCCCCTTCTCCCTGCCTAGGATACGGATGGAAACGGTCTTCGTCATGCTCAACATTCGCACTTGAAAGAGCTTACAACTAATATAAATATCAACAACACTAAACCCTTGCGCATAAGGGGAGTTAATGGAACCGGCCAGACCAGTTTGACTGGCCAGTGGCTCTGCTGTCTTCGAGTCAAGCCGTCGAGGAAGAAATGGCCCAGAAAGCCATGGAGTTTAGAAAAGGCTACAAGCGGGTTTTGCGATTGTTTTCGAAGCACCATTACGGGTCTGTTTTCATACGACGAACGAAGGACGATTATGAAGACAGTGACGATGAAAGTTGGGGGTGTGTGCGACGACTTTTTATGGACGACGTCGCCGGATGTGAAGGATGCGGAAGAAGTGACAACAAAACATCTTGGGGTTTGTCAATCTGGCCTTTAAGAGCGAATTCGCAAGATTAGTGGATGAAGTGGAGGAAGAAGATGGTTTGAGGATGATCATTGATGAGAGGGATGGACTCGATGAAGTGATTGAAGTAGATGAAGTGATGTTAAAAATTCAACTTGTGTTTGTTACGATAATGATCCTCCATATCCGGGCTTCATCTGAAGGCTATGGTCTAAAATATAAGAATTGAATCGATATGATACCTCCTCCCTTAGACATGGCCTTGACTAGCCGATGAAGCTTCCCCTCAAAACCCTCCCTCCTCAGCGCATGCAAGCGGTACGTGTCACCCTTAATTTGGGAGCACAGGAAGCGGAACGATCATCCCGCTGTGAGCGTCTGCTTCAACCTTGTCGTTCCTTTGCTTTCCGCCGGCCGTCCCATCATTTATATGAGACGCAAGGACATACGTCCCCTTTAAATCTTGATTAAACCGTATTATCTTGTCCATAAAAATATCATGTCGTCGCCAACTTCCACGCAAAATCTTCACGGGCTTTGTCTTCGACGACTTCTCTCACGAATTGTTCCAGCGTCTGCGGCTCCCCGTTCCCAGCCATAAAAACGTCTCCATCCTTGGTAAGTTGAAACTTCGTACCACCGCGACAGACTGTTTCCGCGCAATCGTGTACTTTCTCCCATGTGTCAAGATTGAAATCTCCTTGGCTTTCGTTGAGGAGGAGGTGACCCTTGGAGGAGAAGGCCAGGACGTGTAACGATGTTGCGGCTTTGGTATCTTTGGGTGAGGGGTTGGGAATTAGGTCGTCGGTGGGACTGACTGCGACCAGGGCAGCTGTGTATATCATAGACATGGGTATCGCAGCTGATAGCAACGACAGAAGAGCTGTATGAAGCAGTGAAGGTAGAATTGGCAGGTACTGTATAGATAGAAAAGTATCAGCAAAATGCTCGTGCAAATTATACACCAAGGGCTCTTGATGTGTCAACTTACCGAACCACCACGTTCGTCCACCTTCCCCTCCGCGACTTTATTCTTCACCACAACCAACGTCACCACAATCGCTCGCCGTGCCAACGCCCTGTCGCGCATCAAAATCATGCGTGTCAGAACACTCCGCAGCACACCCTCGACATATCGCTCGCCAACACCACTCCCGCCCACGCCAGGCTTCACCACAATCTCTAGCGTCGCCTCATCGGGCTTCTGGGCATCGCGACGGTTTACTTCAATGGGACCGTTGACGGATCCGAGGATTTGGTCGCCTGTTGGGGAGGTGTAGGAGGCGGAACCGTTGGCGAAGTGGAGGGGTGTGAGGGACGCGATTGGGACGGTCATGGTCGCGGAGATGGTGAGACGGATGGGCTAGAGAGTCGGGCACGCGATAATTGAGCTCCGATGAAATGATCTCGTGCCTGATAGCTTGTTTCGTGAGTTTTGGTCTTTTGTTCTTTTTGCTCAAGTCTTGCAGTCAGTCAATTGATCGTCGGAGAAATATCTACGGAACGGGAAATCTATCTTCCGCTGACAAGAAATTCAGAGCTGCATCCATGATGCCGAGCTGCATGGCGAGAGAACGACGATATGTTTGCTTTTTGCTCAACAGATGCACTTCATGTGCTCGACAACTTGCGTTGCTTCAAAGAGCATGCAGCGTGCAACACGTGTGTGATTTACAGCTTCGTTATCGTCTGTTATCGAGCGCGTCTGAAGTGCCGGGATCCACGGATCAGCTCCTCGGGATGGCGAATCGCAACATCAACGGGGATTCCTCTCGCCTCGAATACGGGAGCGAGTGCATGTCTTTGATATTTTTAGGTCAAGAGTCGAAGTCCACGTAAAAACAAGAGCAACATCGTGCTCTGGATTGCGGATGAAGATGAATATCATCGTGTTGAGCATGCATGGTCAACCCGCGGATTTTCAGGTCTTCCTGGACGAACCCTTGCATAGAGGCTGCTTGGGGTCGCCGATCCAAGACGTAGTTACGAGGCCTCACTTATGAATCCATGATTGAAGTGAACTTCCAGACGCTTCTGTGCTTCGTAGAAAGGAATTGTCGTCACCGGCATGAGTCAGGGTCGTGTGAGCGTGGCTGAAGGCAAACAAGAGCACGACAAGCCCTTGGCCACTCCGGAGATGGCAATAGTGGACGAGAGCGATTGTTTGTCCATTCAGATAATTGCGCAGACCAAGAGACTCTCCGCTGTTGGGATATTCATCATCTTGGGAAGCGAGATGGATGCTCTGCTCCACCGAAGCGTGAACCAACTTCACCGCCTGCCAAGAGGCTTGGAGGCGCGCAGACTCAAACCCCGCTCAGCACGGGGCTAGAACACGCAGCAACACAGAACGAGGCGCCAGAGAACGCTGCAGACGGGGGGCATGGAGCGCATCCCGGCGGTAGACAGCCTGTTGTAGTCCCGCCGTAGGGCATGTCGCATGCGCACCTCAACCATTTTCTGCGGGCTCTCCGTCATCGCACAGCTGGACCTATCGCGGGTTTCAACCATTCCCTCGACCATGCTGCTTTGGGCGATAGCGGTGGTGTTGCCCAGCATCGTTTGCCACGCTCCGGCCACTCAGAACAGCGCGGAGCAGACGACGAAACATTGACCCAAGAACCTTTCCCAAGGTGCCAACTAGCTCTCGTCACTGATTCGGGTGGCTGTGCATGGAGTGAATTTGTGTTGACGTGAATGGCTTCAACGGAACCTTGTCCGGAAATTGGGTGGTGTCGGCGGGAGTGTCCACGATGATCACGTTTCTGGTGATCGACTATATAACTACCTCCCGCCTCCCGCTTCCACTCTCCGCCTCTTCTTCCTCCCTCTCTTCTCCTCTCCTCAATATTTCCATTTGAGGACATTCCTCTCCATCGCCCGTAGACATCTGTCTTGCCACTTCTTGTGTAGAGAAGCTAGCTACACTCATTACCTGTCCATCCACGGCGATTTCGTGCTAGTCACGACGCTTCGAACCAAGTCGACTCTCTCTTATTGAATGGGAACAGAGACTGCCCAGCCGGATGTCGAGGAATCGACTGAACCACCTCCTCGTGCTCCTCTCCATGAAGGGACCACGCCCTATCCTGGACAAGCCATAGATTGTTCAGTGCCCTCCCGTCGCGATCTGGACGACCGGGAGAAGAAGGCTGCACATCCAGAGCTCATACGCCACCACTCCTCTGCCACCACCTGCTCGCAGGTCGAGTGCAGGTGGGAAGAGCAATACGAATTTGCCCATACATTCACTCCCTCAGACATTGCACTGATATTAGGTGTTGACTTACAGTAAGACGCACAGTTTTGTTCTTCAGACCTCCACGCCCAGTCACTCACTCTTCTCTAGAAATGGACTCAGCAGTGCCGAAGCGGAATCTCGCCTTCGGCGAGATGGCCCTAACAAGGTTAAGAGTGCAGAGGGGATATCCTTGTGGAAAATTCTGTTAAGACAGGTGTCGAACAGTCTGACTTTAGTACGAGATGCTTGCTATTTTGCATGCGGCAACCCCAGCCAGCCCGGTCCTGAGGTTCAAATTTCCATGTTAACTGGCCGACATTAGGTTCTAGTGATAACCATGGCGTTGTCGTTTGGAATTCATGATTATATTGAAGGAGGAGTCATCACAGCTGTCATCCTCCTGAATATCATCGTTGGGTATGTTTTCGTCACTCTTACTCTAATGGCATCGCTAATATTGGTCCAGATTCGTCCAAGACTATCGCGCTGAACAGACAATCCTCTCCCTTCAGGCTCTCTCGGCGCCGATATCCAAAGCTGTCCGCAACGGACGGATAGAATCTGTCAAGGCAGAAACGCTTGTGGTTGGAGACATCGTCCAACTCGCGGTCGGAGACATGGTTCCCGCTGATCTTCGACTGTTTGATGGTATCAATGCCTCAACGGATGAAGCTCTTTTGACTGGTGAATCACTGCCTGTCTCGAAACGCCCTCACGCCGTGTTCTCCACACGTGAGATGCCAGTTGGTGACAGGACCAACATGGCATATTCTGGTAGCATGATGACGCGAGGTCGTGCTACTGGTATCGTGGTCTCCACCGGAATGAATACTCAGGTGGGCAAGATCGCACAATTGCTTCGAGATAAAGAGCCTGAAAAGGGCTCGAATATCTTAGTCCGCACATGGATGAGATTCAAGAAGAGTTTGATGATCGTCCTTGGCCTAGTCGGAACACCTCTGCAAGTCCAGCTCAGCAAATTCGCGCTGTTGCTCTTTGGATTGGCGATCGTACTAGCCATCATCGTCTTTTCTGCCAACAAGTGGAATGTCGAAGGTGAAGTACTTATCTACGGTATCTGTGTGGCCGTCGCCGTCATTCCTGAATCTCTTATTGCCGTCCTGACAATAACAATTGCCGTTGGCACCAAGGCAATGGCCAAGGGTAACGTCATTGTCCGGAAACTTCAGGCTCTGGAAGCCGTTGGTGGAGTCACAAATATCTGCTCTGACAAGACAGGTACTTTGACACAGGGCAAGATGATTGCTCGCAAGGCGTGGATTCCAGGTACTGGAATTTTAACGATTAATGATACTACCAACCCCTTTGACCCTAGGAGCGGATTTGTCCAGATTGACGATTCAAACATCAACCCAGACCAATATCCACTCGAAAAGAAATGCTCGTTAACTCGATTCTTACATACGATCTCCTTGTGCAATTTGTCGACAGTCTACAATCCCTCTGACAAGTCCTCCGTGGAGAATGGCTCCGTTACGGAATCAGGTGATGACTGGACCGCCGTGGGTGAACCGACCGAAATCGCGCTCCATGTCCTTGCCATCCGATTCAACTGTGGAAAGCAGACGTTGCTGCAGAATCAGCAGATGGAGTTACTTGCGGAATTCCCGTTCGACTCGTCTATCAAACGAATGACTGTCGTCTACGAGAACAAGGACTCCGGCTCTGTTGATGTCTTCACCAAGGGTGCTACAGAAGCTCTGTTGCCGCTACTCTCAGTAAACGAGGACATGAAAGATGAGATCCGTGCCACGGTCGATAGACTGGCTGGCGAAGGTCTTCGAGTGTTGTGTATCGCGCACAAGACGATCGAGTCCAATGATCTTGGCCAGGTATCAGACCGCGCAGCGACAGAAGCCGACCTTAACTTCGTGGGACTTGTTGGTCTCTACGACCCTCCACGACTCGAAACCGCCGGTGCTGTTCGAAGATGTCACATGGCGGGTATCGCAGTGCACATGCTGACTGGTGACCATATTCGCACAGCGACGGCTATCGCATATGAAGTCGGTATTTTGGGCACGATGACCCCTTCTGCTCAGGCGAGCACGGTCGTCATGGCCGCAGAAGACTTTGATAAACTGTCTGATGCAGAGATCGATGCCGTCGAGGCACTCCCGTTAGTGATTGCACGATGCAGCCCTACGACCAAAGTTCGTATGGTGGAAGCGATGCATCGACGTGGTGCATTCTGCGTTATGACTGGTGATGGTGTAAACGATTCTCCGGCGCTGAAGCGTGCCGATGTTGGTATCGCCATGGGTAAGAATGGAAGTGATGTGGCCAAAGATGCCGCAGATATGGTTTTGACCGATGACGATTTTGCGTCCGTGGTCAAGGCAGTGGAAGAAGGAAGACGTCTGTTTGATAATATCCAAAAGGTACTACGGAATCTTCTTATTTCCAAGCCCGTGCTAACCTGGTCTAGTTCTTGATGCATCTTTTGATATCGAACATCGCCCAAGTCGTTCTGCTCCTCATTGCCCTCGCATTCAAAGATGAAGCAGGAAACTCCATCTTCCCCCTATCCCCGCTTGAGATCCTCTGGGCCAACCTTGTCACATCCTCCTTCTTGGCACTAGGCCTAGGTCTAGAAGAAGCCCAACCAGACATTATGTTCCGCCCACCCCACGATCTCCGCATCGGCGTCTTCACACGCGAATTGATCACTGACAAAATGATCTACGGCACCTGCATGGGTGCCCTGTGCCTCGTCGCCTTTATCTCCGTCGTCTACGGCGCTGGCGAGGGCTACCTCGGCGACGGCTGCAACCAAGATTGGAACGGCACCTGCGACATCGTGTTTCGCGCACGCGCCACCACTTTCGCCACACTCTCGTTCCTCCTGCTCGTCACGGCATGGGAGGTCAAACATTTCTCCCGCTCGTTGTTCAACATGTACCCCAACGAACGACGCCGCAGCGGCAAATCACCTCTGTTCTCAGTTTTCTCCACCCTGTGGCGCAACCGCTTCCTTTTCTGGGCGGTCGCAGCTGGATTCGTCATCGTGTTCCCAGTCGTGTACCTACCCGTCGTGAACAAATTGGTGTTCAAACATCTGGCGATTACGTGGGAGTGGGGTATCGTGGTGGGCTGTGTGGTGGTGTATATCATGCTAATCGAGAGCTGGAAGGCGGTTAAGCGCGCGTGTGGGATTGGAAGTGGGAAAAATAGGGCGTTGACGGAGCAAGATGCGGAGATGAGAGTGGGGTTGATGCCGGCGGCTGCGGGGGTGGGGCCGATGGTGGAGTCGAGGGAGGAGACGTTGGAGAAGAAGTAAACGATCGTTGTTGAAAACAAAAGGAGTGATGAGTGATGAACGATGAATGATGGTGAAGGAGATCGACTTATCAACTAAGTATATCCCTTGTCTCGATTTACTTTTACTTCCTATTATTGTTCTGAGATCCAGGCGCGGCAGAAGTCTTGTTCAACACTGGATACTAGAATGTTTTTCCAGTCCACTGTTGGGCATTCTAGGTCGCCTGTTTCATATCTATGGGATGACTTTCTGTTGTCTCTTCGTTGATTGATGGCTGATTGATAGTTGACATTTCATTGAGCAGCCAGCGGGCAAATTGAAAATTAGCTGGGCTGGCTCGTTCTTTTTTTACGAAAAACAAATATCTGACGAAGACTGACAAACAGTCACTTCTGCATCACTATATTCTTCTGCAACTCTTTCTCTTCCTTTTACTCTTGCTTACGCTGTGAATTTGATTCGGGTGGTAGAAAACATCATTCCTGTACTCTCAGGTAGAAATTGATAAAAAACATTGAACGTGTAAGTTAAATCACCTCAACTCGAGTTTATATCCCACACGTAACTCTCTACCAGAGGTCCTTGTGAATTAGTTCGTGAACGAGGACAGCTGTGCCCAGACGCGCTGCACTTGATGGGAACTCAGTCATACCTGCTACGATCTTAGGAAATCCTGATGTCATTGCGGGCTCGTATTAACAAGGCGGGCAGAAGATCCCCATTCAAACATAAGGGGACAAAAGTAAGAACTCCTTTATAGTAAATCACAACTCCCACATTTCATATAGGATTTCCACCTCTTTAGTTTTGAGTATCAATCAGCTTGACTATCAGTAGTATAGTATCAAAAACGGACAAGGCATTGGGAATAGCGGGTGGTATCCATGGTACTAATGAACCTTACCGTCCAGGTACGGAGAGCAAACCACGGACACGATTCAAACGCAGAGAGGTTACACAACAAACACCGTGTGTAGCCTATCCTCTTTATGTAACAGTACTTTTCCATCCATGCTCAATCAAAATTCCACAAGATGTTGGTAGTAATATGTGATCCAAAATCAATTGCAGTGTCACAAGATACTCGTCTATCAGCAGTGGAAAGCCTGCAAAGTAAAATAATATACAACAAAATCTGTATAATTCTAGCAATAAAAGCCAACCTTATATCAAACGTCTGTATTAAGATCCCGCCTTCAAAGGCGTGTTTCCGTCCCGCTTTGCTTTTTCCCCTCCAAATAAAACCCTGCATTGGAAAACAATCCATCCCGTCCGGTAGAATGAGGAAAGCCTATGAGCGCGAAAGAAACGAAAACGAAGAAAATATGGGAATCCGCCAAATAAGAACGCCATGGATCGCGTGTGTGACAATGCTTTGGGGGGTGACCAAGGGCACCATTCCTTGAATGTCAGAGCGCGAATTTGGGTAAAGGAGGGAATGACGAGTGCTTTGGCTTGTAGTTCAATAGTTTCTTTTAAAACTTTCGAAGTCGAGATGATGATGACGATGATGATGCGAATCGCATGTCATGCACAAAGAGTAAAAGAGATCAATCACAAGAGTGGTGATGGGTAAAACCTCCAACAAGATGGAAAACAAAAGAATAAGAGACGTAGGCCCCAGAAATAAATAGAGAACAGAGTGCTGGCTAAGGGAATGTAGCTCTGTCGACTACCAAAAGAAAAACGCCGATGACTTCAGGTGTAGATCAACTCTCCTCCTGACTCAAGCTTCCGTAGCCTGTATCAGTGCTTCGAATACTGCCACTCCTTGTCTTGTTCACTTTATCAGTCACTTCAGACGCCGCAGCAGGCTCTTCCGCAACACTCTTCTCAGACGAGGATGAGGTTGATGATGAAGACGACACGTTACTAATACGTCTCGAGTACGATTGTCGTCTTCGCTGTTTCGCAGACGCATTTGCCTCTTCAACATCCACACCGGCATTTCGACAAGCCTCAACACATCCGTCAATGACCTTCTCTGCCAGATTGCTGGTCAGGCCTGATGAGATGGGAGTATAGGCGTTTTTGACCCAGTACATGAGTCCAGAGGCAATTCTACCCAAGTCTGGAAGTGGGAGAGGTGACTTGCATTTGCCGTCCGTGGATGGCTGGCTGTCGAGGCTGGAGCAGGAGGATGCGAGTGATAGAGAGGGAACAAGTCTATCATCCATGGAGACAATGTGGAGGAGATGGTAGAGCGATGCGAAGCCCAATAGCGTGAGTTCGACCGCATCGATGGGGAGTCTGTTGAATAACTCGATGGCGTTGTGTAAGGATAATTCTGACGAAGTGGTGCCTACTTGGCCGCGGAGAATTGCGGCAATCATGGCACAACGGACTGCAATGCAGATTTCGTCGCGGATTGAAGGTGGAACTGACGAGTCGAGGAAGATAGTCGCACTTGTGGATTCTTCACCCTTGGGTCGTGGGAGAGCGGCCAGAACAGAGTTGATATTCGGAACTCGATCTTCGTCGAAGAACAGTGCTTTGATAGCGGCCGCTCTAGTGTAAGCAGCAGATGTGGGTGGGGCTGATTTCAAGGCCATTTCCAGGTAACGTTCAAAGGCTTCACGCTTCTTGGGAGCGCAGTGCACGGATACCACGTCCAAAGAATGGATAAGAGCTTCCTGCAGAGCACGACTGGACCACCATGCGGCAACGGCGTCAAGAGGTGAGCGAATGGAACTGTCTTCAACCACGACGTCGAGCAATGAATCTTGGCCATCGGTGGCCTCTTGTGTAGCGCGGTTCCAAATCATATTAGAGGCCCTCTGAACGATAGCATCGGTGAAAATCTCGTCACAGTCATACTCGAGGAGATAGGCAAGGTGGCCGGGTAGCGCATCTTCATGGTCCTTTGGAATAATCTTCTGCATCTGTTGAGCAAGCTGCCACTGGTAATTGGCTAGGATACCAGCAACGTGGTCCGAAATCTTGCAGGCAAGAGTGCCACAAGCGCTGACCCTCCAGAGAAGAATTCGGCAGTGCAAGGACTTCAGCATCATCCGAGATAGACTTCTGGGAAGCGTTCCAGCAGCGAAAATGGTTAGAACAAGACGACTCTTGCTAATCTCGGCGTCACCACCAGTCAGCTGAGCATCCAATGCGATATCCCAAGCCTTGACACGGCCCTTCTCATCCTCTTCTGAAATGCCAGTGAATTGCGAATACAACTTCCAGCCAAGGAGGCAACGAAGACAGTACTCAAGGCAACGGGAGGTAACCGCAAACCACTCTGGAAAGAAGGTGTGGCGTGGAACTCCAACGGTCTGAATGCTGGTGAGCCATGCATCTCGTCGAAATTCGGTCGCACCGCCCACTATTGATTGTGATTTTCGCCATTTCGACTTTGGGGGGCTGGGTCGTGAGTAGAAGAGGTAAAGGTAGACGACAAATGCACATCCAACAACGAAAAGGGACGTCATTGCGAAGTGGGACAAGGCTCTAACCTGCCATGAATTCGCTCTGATGATATATAGGTGACGACGAATGTAAGTCAGACCTTGGCCTAGAAGCTGAACTGGAATTCCTAGGAGACCACGATCTGCTGATTCTTCCTTTTGATTTTCGAGTGTGCCGACAACCATCAGGCCGGCCAACGTTCCAAGCATGAATTTGTTGGCGATCCCTCCGCGTCTGCCACTCGTAGTAGGTGTGCTCTGTTCGTAACGTTGACCCTGACGTGCAATCAATGAATCGGCGTAATGTGCTTGAGGTCCGGATGGGCGAAGTCGTTTGAAATGTTCAGGAACTTTGAGTAGTCCTTCTGGAGGGTATAAAGGGTTTGGAGAACCTTCTGGTGAGAAGTCTGCACCGTGAGAAAAGACGCTTGGTGGAGAACTGGTGGCAGAATCGGACGAAACCGTACATGTGCCCGGAGACGATTCACTCATCATTGCTGGGAATGCGGTCAGTCCCTGATCTTGGGACTTTTCAAGCTGGCGAAGGCGATTCTTCAAGGCAATGTTTTCTTCGTCAAGGCGTTTGTTTCGCATTTCTAGATGTTTGATGTACTCCGTAGCTTTCGAAAGGATGGATGCTTTGTTAAGTTTGTTTGTAGATGTGATCGTCTCTTCTTCATCATCGAGGTCCTTGTTCGCACCTCCACCAAATCGTTGCTTATAGATAACACGCAGGCAAGGTACGCTGTCTCTCAACTCAGCAATCTTCTCGTTGAGATTGGCTCGATATCGTTTCTCGATCACATTGTGTGATCTCTTTTTGGATGGTAGAGACTTGGTTGCAGGAGGTGAAATGCTGCCAGCGGAGATGCTTTCTAGCATGCCATCATCTTCAGAAGATTTCCTTTTTCGTCCCGGACCAGCGGAGACGGGAGTAGGAGGAAAGTTAGACGGGCTATGAGTTGGCGGACTGCGTTCCATGGATACGTTCAATGCCAGGGGAGGAGCAAGGGAAGACATGTTGTGGCCATCGAAGGCAAAGGTAGGAGAGAAAGGAGGTTGAAGTCCCATAGATTTGGTGTCCATGTTGTTCAATGCCGTTTGAATCTGGTGCGGCGAGAGGTCACTTCCCTGGAAGGTAAATGCCGGCTCTATAGATGCCATGGTGAAGTTAGACTGAGCGACGATGTTGGTATCGTTTGTGTTCTTGTTGTTGGCTAGAGTCTGGAGGCTGGCGTCGTTCAGATCCACGTGGTTTGATATCTCATCAGTGTCGAATGCATCCCAACGCATCCAATCCGTCCAGTCGGCAGCTAGTTCGTCTGGAGTGGGCTTGATAAGGGGACTGTAGTCGGTCGACGGCGTGATTTCTCTTTCAGTCATTTGAGAAGGGTAGAAGAGGACCGGATCGCAAGCATCCGGTTCTAACGAAGAGGAAGCCATAATGTTATAGTTGCCAGAAAACTGCAGACAAATTTGTGGCCAGAAAGAAGGGACCCCAAGGGGTTTCGTATGGAGAAAAGTGTTCTCTTTTGGCCCCAGGAAGGTTTCGGGACGAAATGGAGTATGCGTGCTGGGGTCACTGTTTTGCCTCCCAGGCGCTTTGAGTCAACTGGGGTCCTCCTGCGTGAATGGTTGGACAGTTGGTCGTCTCAGAGGAAGCTCAGGAACCGGAAGTGATGGCGGGAGGGGGAGATGTAGGAACTGCAGGTGAAGAAAAATGGAACCAAGGGCAGCAAGGATAGAGTCGGCTAGTGGTTCAGGATGCGCAAATTGATACTGTCTTTGGGCACGAAAGCAATGACAAGTGATATCTCGGAATCCGCCGCCGGTTCTCACATATCAAGTCGCGGAACGCTTTCCTGGTTCCTTGCTCGTGAATCAGCACAAGGAATAGATATGCGTCTAGAAGCTGCAGGTCAGACTCAATTGACACGCAGACAAGCTCCTGTGAGTGCAGCAGCCATGTGTTTGCACAGAGTGAATGGAGAAGTGTTGCCCTCAAGGGTTGTGATGGTTGAATGAATTATTTTTGATGTTTGATGTCGACGGTCGTTGATGGTCGTATCAAAGTCGCGAGCTTGCGGCTGGGCCAGGCCCGTCCAAGCCACACGAAGCCACGTGAGCGAGCCTCCATCCGAGTCATACGATTTTGCTTCTGGTCGCGCTAGTCTAGTATTGGTTAGCAGCGTTTTACGCCTAATTCAGAGTTCCCGAGTTATTTCCGGCTGGGGGACGCTAATCCCGCATGGCAATCTGTTGCTGGCCTAGGCTGGTGACGTAACCCAAGCTCCACGCATGCATGTGACAGTGCTCAACTGCATCCCAGAGAACATGCTGATATGAGAGAGAGTGCAGTTGTACGGAGTATGAGAGTCACAGAATCGAGCAGAGTTATTCAAGGCTCCAAGCTATTGAGATACTGTGGTAGTATCCGACAGACATCCAAACCCCCTCATTCAAGCTACCCCGCGGGAGCTGTAACTCCTGTATGAAACTCAATCATGCCCGCAACCGCGTGCAGGAATCCCAGGGAACCTTGGGTCTTGTCCCCGTTGAACCTTCATCAATTTTCCCCGGGATCATTCGCCAAATTAAGGCACGGAATTTCAATGCGGGAGTGAGTCTCAGGCGCGCTCATCGGGGCAGGCCGTTCCGCTCGCTTCCACCCGACCTCCCGCCACTTGATACCGATCGAACATATCCGCCAAACACCACTCGAACAAACACGTTTCGGAATAAGCACTTCTTCGGCGTCTATCGGGGCCTAAACAAACTAGCTTTGTCACAGCATTTGCTCTGAATGTTCTATCATTTTCTAACGCCAATCATCCAGGACAAGAAGCGCCATCGCGTGTGAGCCTTCTGTTGCAGCATGTGATGGAAGGTGTCCATTTGATCACGAATTGACAATCAAAGGTTGTTGATTGGCCATGAAGCAGAGCATGCGAGACTGAAATTGCGGAAATCTCTGATGTTGCATGCAAAAAGACAGCCAGTTCAGATGCTGATGTTGAGAGTCGGCGGCTATTTTTGGTGCTGCAACGGCTATTTCCATAGCCAAATTGCCTGGCGAGGACGGAGAACACGATGATATCTCGGCCTCGAAATCAGGTCTTTGCTATTGTTGTCTCTCTTCTTGGTTGACAACAGAATATCAGCAACAGGAAAGTCTCTGCAAATGATCTATTTAGATCTATTGCTGTGACTAATTTATTGCTTGTACACCACCCATGCACGAAATTACTTATCCACACTGTTTCTATTCTTATCCTACAGGCTAAAGTCTCTAGAGCCCTGCCTCGATGCCTGCAATTTCAGACATCACGTTTCTCACATTATCCTTTGCAGCTTCGGTCGGTGGATCGTATGGCCTGCGTGGCAGCAGCTTCTCCTCTGCACCTTCGATCCCGGCTGCCTTGGCCGAAAAGATCGCTGCTGCATATTTCGTCGTTGCGATACCAGATTTGCACGGAGACTCGGCCAATGCTGCCTTGCGATGCAGTTCCAACGCTTCATCCACCTTGCCAGCCTTGTACAGTTGATATATTTTCGAAATCGTCTTGGGAAAAACATTCGCAAACGCAGCAATGCACCCCGCGGAGCCCACGCTCAGTCCGCCGATCAAGAAGTCAGATTGTCCTCCAAACACGGAGAACTCTTCCGGCGGCAACGTCGCCGCCAGACGCGTGATTTTACCCACACTCGCACAGGTAAGCTTGACTCCAACGACGTTGGGATTCTTCCTCGCAATAGTCGCGATCAGCTCCGAGTCCATATCGACACCGTTGCACACGCCAGGGAAGTTGTATATCACCACAGGCAGTTCTGATTGGCACGCCACATCGTCGAAGAATGACTTGATCACTGACGGCGTGGTTGCTTTGCCAAAATACGCGGGCGGCAGAACAAGCACATAGTTTGCGCCCGCCTTCACCGCATCGCTGATGTGCTCGAGCACCTGGCGTGTTGAATGACCGCCAACACCAGCCATGATTGGGAAATCTGGTCCTACGGCCTTGCGTGCGGTGGCGATGAGCTGCGCGCGCTCGTCGCGCGTGAGGAGGAATGCTTCGGCATTGGTGCCGAGGATGACAAGGCCGGTGAGGCCTGACCGGGAGAGGTAGGTGTAGTATTGCTGTTGTGCGGCCAAGTCGAGGGTGTCGGTCTTGAGGTCGAAGAAGGTCACTGCGGGGCACCAGACACCAGGCTGGGGAACGCGGGGAGGCATGGCTTTGAGCTGGGTCGACGATGGATGTTTGTGGTCTGATCCTATCCTTGCAGAAACGTGGAGGAGAAGAAGCTTGCTTGCTTTGTTCTTTTTCTTTTCTTTTTCCAGGGGTTTTCTATATGAAGGGGTAATATTATTTGTCTTGAAGAAATCAGGTCATCGTGAGGTTGGCCCTCTCATCAAATTAACCTGTCTCCCAGTTACGGGAATCCGCTGATATCATCGGAATGCGGGGTGAGGTCTCGGTCTGTGTGGGGTTCCCGATACGGTGTTCCAGCCGATCGTTGGTTCGAGCCGGTTGAACATGTTCGGAGCTCGCATCGGAGTTCGTCTCAACATCGATATCGTCGTTGTGTGTGCTCGTAAACACGCTTCAAGTTCAAGTTGAAACCGAAACGGCTTTGCTGTATGTTGCATGGCAAGCTGCGGTCTCGAAATTTCAAACATCGAACCTTATCAGCTAACTATTTTTAGATTTGCATGAGTCGTAGCATCACGCCCTTGCGCTTCAACCCTAGACTTCATAGAAACAGGATGGTAGACCGGCGACTCTATCGATATGGAAATATGGGGTGCATACGCACAAAGCCTTGGAATTACAGATGACAACCCTCTCGACGACCATTGAATTAGCTCTCCGTATGCACTTACAGTTCATATCTAGCATTGAGAGGGGCAAATCTCGAGATTCACAGGGAAACATTGGGGTTCATCACAAACATGAGCCCCTAGCCTATAGTCGGGTTCTTGCAGCTTGAAGTAACTAACTATACCGCTTGTGGGGTGAGCTGGCCGTTGTTTGGTTGCAGGGGCGGGGGGGTGGTTTGTGCAACGTTGTGGGTAGAATGGAAATAGATCATGCTGTTCAAATCAGTGGCCTTCGACACGAAATCATTGACGGAGTGTAGCATCACATCTCATATGCGGTACGCTCGTGCAACCTTCTGTAGGCCCATTAGCTAGTCTCTCATACTGCTTCCGATCAAGTAACCATGTGTCTGACGGGAGTAAGATCATCGATGAACTCCCAGATGTAATTGTACTCGTCACTTCATTCGTTCTGGTGGGAGTTCTCGCATAAGTCTTACTGTCAGAGCTCTCACATGGATATCTAAGTCGATGATATTAGGCTGCTAGTTACCGTCGTCCCTGAGGTCACAGTAGAGACTCAAGATCAAAAGGAAGAAAAAGTAACGCGACAATGAAGCAGTCGGGGGCGATATTTCGCTTCCTAAATTGCTCCCAGGTAGCTCGAATCTTTTCTTAATGCTAGTCTCGATGAAAAGGTTCGACGGTCGTGAATTTCTCATTGACGTCGCGGGCCGTTGGACCAGCTCCCGAACAAAGGGGCTGATGAGAAGCTTGAACTCTACTTTAAGAAGTAGTATTGTTTGGTTTTGTCCATCTCTCCTTTTTCATGGCCGTACTTCTGCATTTCCATACAAGCGCCAGTGATGAGAGTAGACCGAAATTCTCGTGGAACAGGATATACAGACCATGAAATCTGCCATCTCATTCACGATTTCTTTCTCAAATGAGATCCAGCCTTGCTGTCGCTCAGTAAGGCCATTTTTAAACGTCTGTGCTCTATCAAAATCTATCCATATTGCCCTTTCAGGGTCGTCTTCCAGGATCATCATGTTTCTGGGATGGATATCACTGTGCAGGGCCAGTGCTCTGTGAATTTCGTCGATACCATCGAGGAAGTTTTGCATACGTTTTGGGTTGTAGTTGGACCAATTCAGCTCCAACATATTTGGGATGTACTCCATAAGGATTGCCGTAGGAGGATGTTGTCTTTCATGAATGCATGAAGATGGGTTTGGCATTGAGCTGGGTCGATGCTTTCAATCGCTCCGAAGAACTGAGGGATGAACCCTCGGGCACTTAACCCGGCTTGCGTTAATCGTCGATACGCCGTCGATTCGCAAACAAAAATGTTCTTTTCGACAGGTTCATCTGGGGGCCAAATCGGTCCAGGATTATGATGCTTTGGGATGTTAGACATGCACATCAATAGCTATGGTGAAGTGAGTCAGCATACTACTTTCATAGCACACGTTTGATCTCTGATAACGACTAGGAATATCATGCAGAGCTCCCTTTGAGCGATACGCTCTCTGAAAATAATCTCAGACATATCAATGTCTGTAAACTCCATTTCATGTTCCTATGATGAGAGGAATATCAAGGCTGGCGTCTTCTAGCACCAACAGACCAGAGTTAAATGGAAGCAAAGAAACGTGGAAGAACAGGGTAATGGTTATTTTGATTAACTGGTCACTCTGTTGGAGAAGAGTTACTGAAGAGGTTGTGTCGCTCAAAGTTGGAGGAGAGCGGTCGCTCTTAGAACTGATCATGGGGTCGATGGATTAAGCCGGGCGGCTATTTGCATTATCCCTGCAGCTACTCTTTCCGTTCGAGGATGGCTACTCGTTAGTGGCTTTCGGGTGAACTAAGATTTTGCTCTTTGCGTCAAACATAATACATAAAGGTTCGGTCCATCTTCCGTTCTCATGGTCATGTTTCTAAAAATCCCAAACTATCTGTTAGCGGCGAAAACGACTGCAAATCCTCCGTTGAAAAAAGGCGCCCAGTGACTCACCATAATCTCCGCCATCTCATACACTATCACTTTCTCATCAGTGATCCACTTCTTTTGCAGCTCCGTCAGCTGGCCGCTAATGTCTGCGCCCTGTCAAAATCTATCCAAATTGCCCTCTCTGGATCACCTTCGATAATCATCATATTTCTCGGGTGCACGTCACTATGCTCTATTAACGCGTTGTGGATTTCATTACTGCCGTCGACAAAGTTCTGCATTCGTTTTGGATTGTAATTTGACCAGTGTAGCGGAATCATATTAGGAATATATGATATTTGTCTCTGAGAAAAGCGTGGAGATGGGGCTCGTAGAGAGCGGGATTGATATTCTCTATCGTTCCGTAAAAGTTAGGGGTAATGCCTCGAGCGCAGATTCCAGCCTCTGTCAAACGGCGATATGCAGTGGATTCGCAGACGAAAAGATTTGTTTCGCAGTCCGGGGATTCAACCGGGAGCTTGGGGCCACGGCCGTGGTGCTTTCATGAGAGATCAGAGGGACGTTATTCAAAAGGACGTCATTCAGGGCAATAATAGTGGGGTTTGACAAACCACTTTCATCGCACAGGTCGTGCCCCGAACCTCTACCAAGAACATCACACAAAACTTCCGTTTTGCTATTCTTTCCTTGAAAATGACTTCGGACATGTCAAGATCAGTGAATTCAATCTCGAAGGATATGTTTGGGAAGAAGAGAGCGAACGAAATGTCAACGAACAGGAACGGATCCTGTCAGAGCAAGTCAGTTATCGGGGTCAACTTACGGGATGGATCGGTTCTGGGGCTGGCCCGGTGCCTGAATGATTTTTCCTGGCCGTCTATTATTAGGCTGCAGCGGGTTGGGAAAGTTACCGATCTAACAGTCTAACTAGTGGCGGCCCCTCCCGCGTGCCAGAGTCAAAACATCAGCCACAAACAGCCGCGCGCTTAGTTAACTCCAGGAGTACCCTGACATTTTCTGACGGAGTCGGCCCTGCTGTGCTGTCACCGCGTGAAGATTGTAATCCAATTTTAAGAAGAGCAATCTGCCAACATTGGTATTTCGTAGCACTTAAAAAATATAATCGAGTTTGTATGGGAGCGAAAATGTCAAAGCTTTGCCCTTGATCTGCAAGGGGGTTGTTTGGTATCTTCGGCGATAACTGTGAAATTCGTTGCGAGCACCAAGCGACAATGTACTCTATATATCGTTAGGTAGAAGTAGGGCTTTGTCAGGCTGAACACCAAGATGAACTGGTGAGATAGAATTCCATCTTGATGGATAGGTCTGCCAGAGCTTATAAAATCACGAGGTAACACCAGTCAAGTGGTACACTGTGTACGAGGTGGTCAGCAACAGAACTAGATTTAGACCGAGAGGAGGATACGTTTCAATTTGCGCGCAATGACCTGTAGCGGCGGGATGGCCGCGGGAGAGAATGTGAGCACCCCCTAGAGTATCCTTATACAGCCATAAGCTGCTGCAAATCGGCAATCGAGATAGGGCCTAAGAATCTGAACTTCTGAAGTACCTAAAAACCTGATTGTTGTTGTCAGCCACCGTTTTACCTCACTGTATTGGGGGTAACCTGCAGATTGCAGCTCCAGGCAACGAGCAGTCTTCACAATAAAAGAGTATAGCACATGTAAATGTACTGTATGTACTCCATGCAGAGCACTGTGTTCACTTTCGGCAAACAATGTGCGCAAAAAAAAAAAAGGGACACACAAAGAAATATCGGGAACACAGATACCACGTAGGACAAAGTATGTCTCTTGCCGACACCGGCAGTTTGGGAGAAGTAATGATCGACAATCATGCACGAAAGCCGCCGTCCCCTCGATAAATCTTTTTGGTTCATCTTTTAAAGAGCGAATATGGCACATGGTAAATGGCTAGACACAGAGTTGACGGTTACCAACCTTTATTTCTTCAGCGAGCCGGCGCGGTTTCTGTCTGGACGATGGAACGTGTTAAAAGATCTGATAACGCAGACAGCACCGAGCATGATGCTGCTAAGCATGGAGACCTTGCTCTGGCCATCATTGGAAATAGCCGGATGCAAATTACTGAAGCGGATGTAAGTTTACGCGTTGCGTGGAGCGCGGCGAGTGCATTGGTGAGCGTGAAATTGGTCCAATGCTTATGAACGTCTTAGAACAATCGAATCCAAAAAAAAACAGATAAGGTCATTCTCTCAATCCTCGTGTGGGTATACTTTTTGCAGGTAAGCAATGACTTTGGGTTTATCTTCAATTGAAGCCGTGACATGGGTAATCGCAGAGAGTCCCGCAAACTGACAGTGTCTTGCTACCCCAGATTTTGGACAAGTCAGTGCTCGGATATGGCGCCATTTTCGGTCTGCAGGAAGACACCAACCTCCATGGCAATCAATACTCCATGGTCGGGTCAATTGCAGCTATTGCACAGCTGGCATGGCAGCCATTCTCAATGATTCTAATTGTCAAGGTGCCGCATCGTATCCTCATGCCAACTCTCGTACTGGGATGGGGCATAGCGCAGACTACAATGGCACTATGCCACAGTTACTCTGGCCTTCTGGCCACTCGGTTCTTCCTGGGTATCTTCGAAGCTGGCTGTCTTCCGCTTTTTAGTGTTATCACTAGCCAATGGTACCGGCGTGCAGAGCAACCCATACGAGTCGCAGCTTGGTACGGCACGAATGGGGTATCCACAATCGCCGCGTCTGCGCTTTCGTACGGACTGGGCCATATCCCATCTGAGGTCCTAAAACCATGGCAAATGTGCGCCTTTTTTCAATTCATAGATGTGGTTCACAGCACTGACGCTTGTTTCTCGTAACAGAATTTTCCTCTTTGTCGGCTTGCTTACCATCGTATCCGCGCCTTTCGTGTACTGGAAGCTCGACAATGACATCCCATCCGCAAGATTCCTAACAGAGCACGAGCGCCTGCAAGCCATCGAAAGACTTCGCGCTAATCAAACAGGGACCGGTTCTCGCGAGTTCAAATGGAGTCACGTCATCGAAACACTCCTCGAGCCCAAAACGTACCTCTGGGTCAGCATGAGCTTGCTTCTCAATGTCGGTGCCTCCGTGACGAGTATTTTTGGCCCTCTCATCCTCAATGGTTTTGGATATGACAAGTACACAACGTCGTTGCTTAACATGCCCTTTGGCGCCGTACAGGTCATCGTCATTCTCGTATCTTCGTATGCTGCGCAAAAGGTACGCGTGAAATCTGCAATTCTTGCTGGGCTAGCTTTGCCCGTCATCGTTGGCCTTGCAATGATGTATACTATTCCACGAACAAGCTCGCAACACGCCCCCCTTCTCATCGCTTACTACCTCCTCGCGTTCCTGTTTGGTGGGAACCCGCTCATTGTCGCCTGGATCGTCGGAAATACAGGTGGTACCACCAAGAAATCCATTAACATGTCAATTTACAACGCTGGCTCGTCTGCAGGCAACATCATCGGTCCACTCCTGTTTGACAAGAAGGACGCGCCGGGATATAAACCTGGTCTTCGGGCGGTATTGGGTATCTTCGTTGTCCTTGTTGCAGTGATTGCGATGCAAGTCGTCAACCTCAGAGTATTGAACAGTTTGCATCGACGGGCGCGAATTGCAGCGGGGAAACAGGCCACCATTAAGGATCGCTCCATGAGGGACGAGTATGTGGATGGAGACGAGGATGCTGAGGCTGAGGAAACCCAGGGATTGGGCAACAACGCGTTTTTGGATCTGACAGATCGAAAAAACAATGAGTTTGTGTATATCTATTAGGTTCGAATCCTTTAGAGACGAGTAATAGAGAGTAATTCCTGTCGTCACTGAACAGCTCGGAGACGTCGTTAAGGCTGGACGTCCAACTTGTGTTTCACGTGATTCATTTTTTTTCCGGATCTCGGCTTCTGGGCGCTCCGGATACCGAAAGTTTAACCGTAACCCGCGCAGTCCGGACCAGTAATATCTCCTTGCCGCTTTTGGTGGGCTGCGCCATAGTTCATCTCATCTTATATACAATTTTTCATGTCAAGTCTCGCAACAGGCGGCTAATTTACTCAGCATCTGACACTTACGGCGCACTCTTCGATGGGATCATGAGCATCTTCATTTTGGCGGCGTATTTATAACGGCCCAACAGTTCCGGACACCGAGCGTTTTCATGCTGACAGTATTGAACATATCATATATCCAAGATATCTGGTCAATTTTGTAAATGCCGAAGAGAAGCTCGTAGCCAGGTGCACGTATTGTATGTACAGTGAAATATATATATATATATATTAGGCCTTTGAACATCCCAAAAGGTCCATATGTCATTCTTCGAAACGTCCCATGTACAGTACAAGCTGTCGAAGCTCATCACAAGGGCCGAATGCATCTAGCAGCCGACGTGAACAGCTATAGTAACATATTAGCTCATGTTTCACAGTCTAAGATAAATAAGAAGCGCCATCCCAAAGGTAGACTTACCGTTCGCAAAGAGAGAGAAAGTATCAGCATTCTGGAAAGCTTGCTGAGCACTAAGGCGGCGAATGTTCTGGTATCCATAGGCATGATCGGTGCAGTGTGGCTGAATGATAGCCGGGTTGTGGGTAATCTCGTGAAGGACAGTGGTGGCTTGATCCTGACCGTGGCACACGTTGGTGAGGGCGGGCATGCGGTAAAAGATTGGGCAGTTGGTCATGTGGTTCAGGGATGGAAGAGTGTACGCGATGGTGTTGGGTCGGCAGCGGCCCATGCGGTCAGTGCAGTCGTACGTGGTCCTTCCGCCGTTGATGGTGGATTCCCGGCCAACAGCGGCAAAGCGGCGGGCAACAGCTTGGCGTGTTTGAGCGTTACCGTTCTTGAAATATTCCTGGACCTTTGCGGCGTTGCTTTGGGCAACTTGGGCGGATCGTTGAGAAAGCTGCGCGGAGAGCTGAATGGCTCTCACGGTGGCGGTTCGTTGGGCGCCAGTGCAAGAGTTCGTAAGTCTAGTACGGCGTTCAAATGACTTAAAAGGTTTCTCAACAGTCGCAGCGACAGCGCCATCCACATCCAAATCAAGGTCGTTGGCCTGGAAGGCCATAGCACCCGTGAGCTCGGTGCTGTCGGCCTCGGCGAAAGGGATGAGACCTTGCGAGGAGACGGTGAAAGTACCACCGCTAGTGAGGTCAGCTGTAGAGGCGATGTCGAATTCCTTCTCGATGCTTTCTCCGGGGGCAAGGGGAACAAATTCGCTCATTGGAATGTCTTTCATGTAAACATGCTGATAGATACCCTCGAACTGAACACGTTGGCCTATTAACTGGTGTCAGAAAACATTGATATTACAAACATAACTGAATAATGTCATACCATTCTGGAAGATTTCAACCTTCTGAGTTGGCCCATCGTCCAAGAAGTTGTTGTAGCTGAGTAAGTTCAGCACGCGGTTGGCCTTGTTAGTGATTGTGGCCTTGATGCGAGTGTTGTCAACGGCCGTAAGTTGGACATCAAGTCCTCCTTCGGCACGAGGCAAGTGTGAAACGGCATAAGAAATGGCAGGTGATGCCAGAGCCGCCAGGGCTGAGAGAATTGCAATAAGCTGCATAGTAGCAAAATACTGGAACACCCAAGGGGAAGATAAAACAGGATCAGCGAGTTTGAAAAAAAGGACTAGTTCTGGACCTCCCGCTCAATGGCGCTATCAAGTAACAGGAAACAAGCGCAAGTCCCGTGGCTCAGGCGGTTTATATGTTTCTCTCCCTCGAGGCTCGAGACCAAGATCGACACAAAAATGTTCTATCGGTCGACACCATAATTCTCATGGAATCCTGGCATCGGCATGGAGTTGGCTGTAGGCCGCACTCAGATCCAATGGTATTGGAGGTTGCAGACATTTTGTTCAGAAGACTGAAGCCGTGCTTCCTAATTCACGATGAGAAGTTGTTTGCAGGGATGCTGTTGCCGAACAGCGATGCTGAGCGCACAAGTTGCTGCCATGTTCAGGGCTAACGATCCCTAAGCCTCATATAACTGCAGAGTTATACTGTCTGGTTTGTCTCCACTCTCTTGGGCAATTGTAACTGAGGCAAAGTAAGAACAGGCGCAGTTAAGTATGAAATGATGATAGCAATATCATCTTGTCAATATCAAGACGAAATCTCATGTGCCTGGAAACCAAAGAGGCTGAAACTCGAAACAACTGCAAATTTAAGTCGGCCATCTCTCTGCTCTGTGTTCATATACACAGAACTGATGATTTTGCCATTAGGGTGGCATAAAGGTGTACCAATAATGAGTGGCATGAGAGTGTTATTCGGCCTGGTGATGTGCTCCGCGGAAGTTTACGGAGACCTCAAGGAGCCAGCGAACCAACCGACTGGCGGAGGCACCAACCAGTCAGAAGCCATCATGAACACTTCACAGCAACGTGATGTAATTAAGTAGAACGCCGAAACCTCTCGAGTAACGAACCCCGGCCCGGGAGGTGACATCTCGGTTCCAAGGAGCTCGCGTCTCCTTTACTTACCGAAATACGGAGCGACGGGAGCCGATCGACAGAGCCCGAATTCCGATCCCAGACTACAGATCTGGATTATTCATTAAGATGATTCTGGGTCCTCATTCTTATGAACCATCTGAATGGCCGATCGACACGTTTTCTGGGGTGCAGTCGCATCGGCGGGGAGTGTGGAGGGAGGAGTGGAGGTGGCTCGAGCACTCCTCGTGGGGGCAGTACCAGCTGAACCGAGATAATCTATCGATCTCGCAACGAATACCGTCATTGCGTACTCCGTATAGCTACATTCACATCAACAGTAAGAGGGAAGGCAGCTGCGGGTGATGCTCTAACTTGAGAATCTCTTCGAACTCGACTTACTCGACGACAAAAATCTCGAATTTGACTGACACTTGGATCTTCAGGCCCAGGTCCGAAGCCTTGATCAACGATGCTAACCATGGGTTTGGATTTGCTGGCCAGCAACCCCGGCTGATGACACGACGTTTCAGTGCCACGGCTCCGACTGCAACGGTCTTGAGGCTTCGTGCGTCCTTCCAATATTGATGACGCGGGAGACTTCCCCTCATTTCATCCATTGCCATAACAATTTCTCTCTCAGAGAGAAAACTCATTCGTGACTGACGAACTTCTAAATTCCATAGAGCAGTTGACCTTACGCATATAATGTGGATGAATCGCGTCGCGGTACAAAATCCCGGGAAAAAACGCGTTGTTCCTATTAGGTTAGCGCAGCGCGTAACGCAGTAACTTATGTAAATGCCAAGACGCCGGGCGTGTGCGTCTGTCATCGATGATCGGGTGTGGCGCACGCGCCCCATTCAAACCTTATTAGGGGGGCACATATCAAAGCTACTGAGAGTGTTCAAGCACATCACAGCAAAACCAACAGACATAGACCTAGAGGAGGGAATGGAACGATTCGTGCCCTCTGAGCAGGGTCATTCCAGCTATTGCTCTCATCCCACGGTCTCGTCTGATAGCTTTGCTCCATTTCTCACCCCTGTCTTGAACCTCATAACTAACTACACCGGCAGACGATGGGCACACATGCTCAGCGGAACCCGTGCTTAGTTTGGAAAAGATTTTTTGGCGTTGGCCCAAGAGTCAAGTACTGCGGCTTTGTCACCGATATTAAAAGTGAAATAAAAAATGGAGAAGCGCAACAACGGAGGCACTGAACGAGCCAGACAGAAACACGCAGCACGACTGGTGTAGTTTTTTTACATTATGGGTGGGAAGGAAAATATTCATCATCTGTATCAGGGTTGAGCGAAGCTGCAACACTCAATCCAAGTTGACAGGCACCAATATTAGGGGGACAAATCGTCCTGATTGGGACGTCTTACCATGGAGCACGTTTATAGTACATTCGGTTGAACTTTCCCCATCTTGTAGTAATCTGCAACACGAAGCTCCTGTTCTGCAGTCAGATCATAAGTTTAAATAGCTTCTGCAGCTGACTTACCTCAGCCGACCAATTTTTATAGGCTGGGTCGGTGGTTATCAACTGAAAGTGTTCAGACGGATCATCTTCCACAGAAGGACCCAAAGGGTGACTCTGGTTTCCATGAAGCCATTTGACGTAGGTGCTGGGTGGCTCTGCTCGTTGGTTACTTAAGATTGGGCTCTGGAGGCACGTCATTATGCCTGAAATCAAAACTTGACCGCGAAGACGACTTACTGTTGTTCCCTTTCCACCAGTCTCGCTCTGATAAGACCTGCTCTTTAGCTGGAGTGATAGTTGGTTGAAAGGCAGGTACTACTGGGCGACTCCGGCTGAACGAAAACGGCGCCGAGCCTCCGATTGAGACCTCTCCGTTCCTTGGAAAATTGTCTTTGAAGAATTCCTGGACTGGATTCAGCGGCAAGGTTGGCGTCTTGGAGGATTCACTCTTGAATAAGAGTGGTATTTCCTTTTTAGCAGCTAACCTTTCTGTCAGCAGCTATGCATGTCATATGCAGGAAACACAGACTTGTGGTTACATACCAGTAGTGCCATTAGTCGACTTTGCCAACGCGCCTCTCTTTGTATACCGTTTGCAAATTTTGAGGCCCTCCTTGAGAGTATCGAGCTTGACATTGGCAAAGCTTCGTTCTCGCTGAGATTCCTCGGACTCGGCGCCGAATTTAGTGAGCTCTTCTTCGTCCATCTCTGCAATCTTAGATCCAGATACAATGTCATCCAGCCCTCGGAGGAGACAATTCTCGACAGCCAGAGCTTCAACGTTATCCACAAATACGTTCAGCGCGACGTCGTAGTATGCGAGCATGCAGTCAAGGAGTTCCGAGCACGCGTATAGATCCATATCAAGGCCTACACTGTTTGACTTCTCCGGACTCTCGGCCCTCTGCTTCCTGATGTCTTCCACCCGTTTCACGAATTGGCGATTGAGGGTTGCAGGAAACTCCCTCATATACGGAGTGAGCAGTTCGTCGACCTTTTCTTTCAGCCTTTCGAGCCTGGAATCCATAGCAGGATCGAGTATTTCGCATAAGACCAAGTCCCGCACGGAAGGCTGAGTAATATAATCCACAAGATTCTCGAGAAAAGCCTTGACTACATCCCAGCAGATTTCAATATGCTTCTTTGCAATTCGTTCCCAAGGCTCTGCGTGCCGAACGAACAAGTCAAAAATAAGAAGCGGGTTGAAGGTTCCTTCAAGCTCACGGCCCTTGCTTTCTTGAAGAAGCGTTTGGACTTCTCGGAGAATGATATCTCTTGGAACCTTTCTCGGAGTTGATAGCGTAAACGTGCTTGGATCGCTGATTATCTCCATGCTGTGACCCTTTTTCTCCATTGCAGTTGCGAATTCCTGACTTAACCGTCGAATGATAGCACGAAGACGCCGATTGGGACTACCCTCCTCAGACCGAAAAAACGGATCACTGTACTGTCCATTGAGGCCTGCACGTACCAGAGATTGGAAGCGCTCAGAAAAGTTCAACAAGTAACGTAGCTGGTCCATCTTCGAATCTCGAGCGGGTCCAAGTTTCTTCAGAGTCTCTCCGCAAGATTCGATCTCTGATTCGATGTCTGTAATCAAACTTGGAAGCTCGTTGGCAATTTGGTCGAAAAGAATCTTGCTCAGTCGAGTTCTCAACGCCCCAACTCCGACATGGTTGCGAGGAAGGGAATTCCATGGCATCTTTTCGAAGAAGGCACGCTCAGTTTCATCCCGGTTGTAATCACCATTCTGCTTGTCGGTAAAGCTGGCATTTCTCAAAACATGCCATCCGAGGCGGAACGAAACCTCCTGGTTCTTAGCCAGAGCAAAGAAGGAAGCTTCGCTTGGAGAACCAGAAGAAAGGGTATCTGGTTTGGTGATGATCCCCATTGTCCGGTGGCCGTTCGCGTCAACGGCCTTAGCCATCTGGAGAACAATTTGGTTGGCGAGATCATTTTTGGCAGAGACTACTGCCAGAATGATGCTTCGGGCCTCCTTCATGTACCGGTTGACTATGGACTTGATGATCTCCACATCTTTGTAGCTTTGCGATTTGTTAGGAGTGTGAATCAGCCCGGGCATATCGACAAGGGTGAGGTGAGGTTGGTCCGGGCCAGAGAGCTCAATCTGCAAGATATCTTCACAGAATGAGCTGTCTCCTGCCAAACCCATAACTTCCTTCGCAGATGCAATCAAACTTGGAAGATCCTTCAACTCAACGTGAGACTTTGAAAAAGTATTCAATCTATCCCGGTGTTCTTTAGATGCGGAAGGTCTCGGTAGAATCATGACCGAAGCTGATTTTTCATTCGAGCGCCGTAGGCTGACTTCGGTGACGAAACGCGTGCACAGGCCGTCGTTGATGGGAAACGCGACTTGCGATATTGCTTCGAGGACAGAGCTCTTGCCTGAGCTCTGATCGCCGCAGACGATCAGCTGGGGAAGAGATACATAGTGACTGATGCCTTGACTGCGCAATTTGTCAATCTGATCGAGCAGCTCAGCCTGATCAATGCTCTGCAGCGAGTCTACCGGTGGGTTTCCAGCAACAGTCATGGTGTCGCGTTGAATTCTGAAAACGTAGGAGTTGCAATCAGCGTCGTTGCACAGAACTTGAAGGGTGGAGCACGGGAAGTGGCTCCTTATATTTAGTTACCGCTTCTAAGAGTCCGTATATGTGGATTTTCGCAACTGCTGGGTTTGAAATCCCAAAATTCAGGCATCACCTACTGTAACTATTTATAAATCTATGTAGGATCCTGGCGCCTAATGAGTGGCTGGGAAAACAAGGAGAGTTCCGGAGGTGCCCCTGCGGTAATTACTGTAGTTTCCGGGTGCAGGGTACCTTGGGATGGTTGGTACATACTAGGGTCACAAATGTTCGTGTCTCGGGGCACGATCTTTAGGGCTAAACTGGGTTTCACCACCATTGAATTAGGGGCTACTTGCGCCTGTCCCGTCACCTAGCCTTCAGGACTACAGTACAGTACGTAGGGCTCATTCTGGGTTTGTGGTCGTCACAACGCGTAAGTTACTGTACTGTACAGTACTGGAGTCTACTGCAGACACTCCGGGTTTTCGACAAAAACGACGTCTGGCGACTTCCAGAGACTCACAACTCACATCACGCTGGCCTCTCTTTCGGATTCCGTGCTCGTACCGGCCCACGTGAGATGCTACACATATTATTCCAAAATTCTTCGTGACTCCGTTGAGCTTGCCTGTGTTTTTGATTCCGCTGTACAATGATCAAGGCGTTTGACGCGTTGAGTGCTACTGAAGCTCAGCAGGGAGGATTGTGACCTGTCAATCCGTCCGCAGTATTCTGTTTAATGAGTTCCTGATGAGCTCAAGGTTTAAGATATCCATCTCTCATTGCTATGGCTTTTCTACTCCGCAATGTCTTTCGTGTTCGAAGAACACCATTAATATCGATTCGGAATTATTCCTCCGCAACATTTCCTTCCATCAGTTCATCCCGGTTGATTGAAGAGGAAACGCTTGTATTTTATAAGTCGGAGCTATTCTATCCTGTACATATCGGCGAGGTCTTCAACTCGAGATACCAAGTTGTTGGGAAGTTGGGTTACGGAGATTTGTCGACAAACTGGCTATGTCGAGATCTGTCGTGAGAGACTGCCTGCAATTCGAAAACCTCACTCATGTATCGGGATGTATTAACATTCTTTAGGGACAATGACTACGTCACACTAAAGATTTGTACGTTGGAAGCTTCAAACCCATGCCGAGAACGTGATGTTTATACGCATCTCAGGACGATAAATTCCTCCCATCCGGGCCAGCGACGAATTCGGCCAATGTACGATGCATTCGATGTTTTGGGACCGAATGGCCAACATGCATGTCTGGTTCATCCGCCAATGCACATTACTCTGCTTGATTTTATGCGAAAATTGCCCAGGCGACGGCTAGACAAAGGTACTGTATCTTGAGACTCACTCTGAAATATCTGCTAAACGGCCTCGATTTCTTACACACGGAGGCAAATGTTGTTCATACCGGTTAGTTTGATGACTCTCTTTTGAAGGAGAGATAGCTGATATCGAAACCAACTGCCATAGATCTTAAAACGGACAATATCATGTTGTCCGTAGCCGACAAGACTGTTCTTGAGGACTTCAAGAACTCTGAATTAAAGGATCCGACCCCAAGATGGGTCGTTGACGATGTACGAACCATTTACACGTCGCGTGCTTTACGTGACCCCCTAGATAGCAACTGGGGCCCTCCATTCTTATGCGACTTCGGTGAAGCCAGAATTGGGGAAACACACACAGTGAGAGTCCTTGGTGATACCCAACCACATATATACCGCGCCCCGGAAGTAACGTTCAGAATGTCCTGGAATTCAAGCGTCGACATTTGGAATGTTGCGAATTTGGTATGACTACATCACCTTCGACCCATTGCTCTACTGATGGTTGTGCCTAGATATGGGATTTGTTTGAGCCTCACCAGCTGTTTCCTGACATCTACCGGAATGGCAATTACTGTCCATATAAACATACGGCCAAGATAGTTTCCGTGCTGGGTCCACCGCCGAAGGAGTTCGTATCAAGAAGTGAAGACACCGCGAACTGCTTTGACAGCGAAGGTGAGTTCCTTCTTGCTTAGGCTTTTCAGGACTATTGCAGCAGACTTATACCCAAGGCTTGAATCATAGGCAACTGGACGGCTAACGAAGCAACAGAAATACCGAACTATCGTCTTGAAGACGCAGAGACCATCCTCAAAGGAAGAGAGAAAGAACTGTTCCTGCAATTTATACGATCTATGCTCACCTGGCTTCCTGAGCATCGCAGAACGGTCAAACAACTGCTAGATGATCCTTGGTTGAACGGTAGAATCGGCTAATAAATGAATACCAAAAAGTTCCGATCCCTTGATAGGGAGGGTCTTGACGGAATACATACCGAGCGAACTGAATGTACGTACTACTAACTGCGGAATCTCTACTATGGACTCGAAACTCAATGTCATGAGCACCTATTCGAGCGAAACCGGTTTCAGACATCAGCCAAACATCATTTATGGACAGTGCATACCTTTTATGCTCGTTCATAACCTGGGAGGTCCGAAGAACTGAGGAGCACGGGACTAACGACTAATACTCTGTAGCTGCCGGTGACTAGTACCAAGTTCTAACACAACCTCTTGACGGACCACATGAGACTATAGGAACTGGGAAATAGAGATTCTCCCGTTTGCTCAGCCGAGCTCAACGCCACGTGCTGTAGAGGCCAGATCTCTTGATTGGGGCCACTTCAGTTTCCGATGGCAGCGCGATGCACACCGAAGGGCAGTAAACGAGGCAGCGACGAAATGGCGTGGCAGGATAACACTTATAAAACACCTGCAAAAAGCGGATGCCTATCAAACATTCGCGCGTTGTCCACTCACCTTGTTAAAGAGATGATGCAGTCACTTCTAGATGATGACAACAGAATCAGGGGCCCTACTCACAGCTTAATTCGAGCAACTGCTGCCGACCTGTTGAGACGTAGCTTAGTAGCACTGGTTACGTTCAACGGTTGCTCTCGAATCCGTCAGCTGAAATAACTGTTGGTTATGGACGATCTAACTCCGTATTGGAACTAGAGAGTCTTAGATCTAACTCATGAGTATCTCCCACGCTGGCGAGCCACGAGATTCCATACATCGTATGTGCATCCGTACGTGTCTGGTTTCGTCACGAATTGCGCATATACGGACTATTCTTAGCACCATTGGCTGACAAGGGACGAGTAGTTAGCTAGCAGTAGCGGTAGTGAATCGTGAACGGACCTGCGAGGAACGACTGGAGGCATGGAACTTCCCCGCGAGCTCCCGTCGTTGATCGCTAACTGACCAACCCCACTTTCTGACGCTTTGACGCTCTTCGTTGGCGGCATGATGCACTTGGCCTTTTGGGTTCTCTCCGTGATCCTAACTTAGTCTAGTTGTACCGCAGGCCGAGATCGGGACGTACTGTGGTGTGTGGGAGATCTGAAAGGAGCCGTGACTCGTGAGCAAGGCGCTCCTGTATGCTGTTTGGCCATGCTGTGGTTGGCATGGCTATTCAGCCTTAACGCTGGGAAGAAGTACTTCTCCATCGTGCAGCACAGATATGCCGCCTCGCAGTATTTTCTTGGCTGCATGCGCATCTATAGGGATACTCCGTGAGTTGGACGAAGAACAATCAAATCCGGGTGTGATTTCCTGGCCTGAGCATCAAGCAGGAAGCTCGACGTCGTCTTTAACCAGGGGCTATTTAGACATCGACCGAGAGAATTCGATTTCTTTGACGCCCGTGCATACCCGTCCGACGATCCCCAAACGGAAATATCAGCATTTTTGCTCACGGTACAGATTGCCTTGCGTACGGAGTAGATGCTGGCCTAAATGAAGCGGAGGAGTTGTGCGCGAAGCACCTGCGAGAAAAGCCATATTCGGGAACGTTGCACAACCAAAGCGGCGGTCTTGTACTCCGTAGACTTGAAGTAGTAGTTACGGACTACTCCGTAACCGAAATAAATAGTAACACATCGTTGATACGGAGAACAGGCCGTCTATTGATTTAGCTTCACGCCAGCATCATGGTTACGGGTGCTCGCTTGTGGCGTCGCGAGAGTTTGGTGGGACAAGAAGTTATTTCGAGGAACGGAGTCACCACGGAGTTGAAGTCGTTGGTGGTGGGCCTTGGCGAAATGCGGGGTTTCGCCCGCCGGCTTGACGCCGCTCGTCCATCAGTCAACGCACCTCACGGATTCGTCCACTTCATAACTACGTAGTAAAGTTCGGATGCGAGGAGCTGTCCTGACTTTTTTTTCCTTCCGTCCTGTCTAATTGGAAACAACGATTAGTTTTTCCCCGTCGCTTGAATAAGCCATCCTTTGTTTTCAGATTTCCAGCGAACTGGCACACTAACGGGTGAGGGGACCTTTTGGTTCACCTTTGACCCTTGCCAAGTTGAACCAAGCCTAATACCATTTTTCGGATGCAGGATGGAAATCCCCAAGCCGGGGTGACTTGACATTTGCAACTGCGTTCTCTCGGACAGGGATGATCGATATATTTGCTCTCTTTTGGATATCGATCTGAAAAGCGGGGGTATGAGCGAAGAAGGTGGTTTGACAACTATCAGTTGGCATAAGGGCTGAAAACCCTTTTGATACAGTATCATCAAACGACGGCAATGGATTGGCAGCACGATGCGCTTCAATCCCTGTCGCTGCGTCAAAACTCCGCACACAATCAGCGAGCAAAACGGAAGCGCAGCAAAGCAGTCCAGATGGCTAGCTTCATCATGAGCAGAGGTTTCAAAATATCAAAAAGGGAAACTCGCGCTGTGGGATCACCGCGAATCGAACGCGGGTTATGACGGCCACAACGTCATGTCCTAACCACTAGACCATGATCCCTTGGGATGGTGGTACTCCGGGCCCCGCAGAACCCAGAAACACGGGAATAGTGACCTCGGCTCGCACCCGCTTGGGCTACCTGTATCCAGAAGATAGCTAGCCGGGTGGTATTGTAGTCTGATCCGTGGCAGATAGCATATCCAGCTTGCAGGTACGAGCATGGCCTTTCTGCGACGAGTATACGGAGTAGCTATCTTGGGAAACCAGTCCCCTCTACCCCGCCTGGAGCATACTGGCAAGGGGCACTCCGTATCCGGACGGAATCAACCGAATGGACTGGCAGCGAGAAGAGCTTATTGCTAAATCCGTACTTCGTATTGAAGCGTCTCGAGACCGCTAGCATATCGTATCGGATATAGATGCCAGCACACATCAAGCCCAGGTTATTCTAGTTGTGATATCACTGCTGTGAATCGCGCCCGACTATGTGTGAGACGGCATGCCGACACAGCTTTCGTATCCCTTTCCCGATTGCTGTACTCCGGACCCGTGTGGAGTACCAGTATCTTATCAATCGGTATGCCCGTCGACGGCCTGCTGCTCGAAACATGCTCACAATGAGACCAGGATAACAATTCAGTAATGGAGACTGGAATTGGCAAATCGTCGCCCAGCGGGACAGTAGGTGTAACAAGAACGAACAAAACACAAGGCGATGAACGGTTGGCACCAAAAAGCAGCGTGGTTTATTATTAATTAATGGAGTAATTCCCGCACCCCAAACGCAGGTCATGACGGCCACAACGTGATGTCCTAACAAACCGGACCACAGCTATTCCGGAGAGGTATCGGTCCGAATGGGCCAGACGGATGCAAGAATCTTCTGCAAATTCGATTTTGAATGCAGAAAGGCAATTGAGAGGCAAGAAGCCGCAGCTTGATAGCCAAGCAATAACAGGGTCCATTATCCGGGGCATGGAGACTTGGGAATAGGTTGAACGAGCAGAGGCGAAGGCGCAGCCTTGGGACCAGCAATGTACAGTCGATGTCATGGATATCCGTAGCTTGCAAATAAACATTCCTTTGGCAGTTGTATGAAATCAATGCTGAAGTATTTTCATCGCATGCTGGGAGGGTATCAAATGTGCTCGTTCTGGTAACACACGAAGGTGCCGTCCATCCACGATGGTCTGACAACGCCGTACTCCGTATGCCGATGCTCAGTAGTCTCCCGTTACTGGGGTTTCGATCCGCGTGGAGCGCTGAAAAAAAAGATTTAAGGTGTGCTCGACTTTTAGCGGCACACTGGTTCCATGGATCCCGTGGTCTCACCGATGACGCTATGATGGTGATTACTGCCTTTTAGCCTCAAGATTTCTCGTTAAGAGCGATAGAGCGACGTTAATTCCGGGAGTGATCCCAAAGATGAGAACCAGGAGAGAAGCCACACGAGTTTCTCAACGTCTTCGGTCCTGCAGAGCTGACCTGCGACGACGGTTACCGGGATTTTTTGATCAAACAAACACTCGCTGAAGTGCTCACAGGCGAAATTTTCAGATTGCTTCCCTGACAAAGCATTGAGATGGAACTTGCCAACCAGGATAGGCGGAGCTTTGAGGGGGGAGATCTGACGCTTTGATGAAACTTAGAATAGCAGCGTTAGGGTGAACTGTCAGTTGTCGTGGAGATTGCTCGGCTTTTAGCTAGCTTGAGCTGCATCTCTCCCGATTCTGATATTCCCGCTTCGCCCAGTCAAAGCGCACAGCAGCACAGGCCATGGAAAAGTGGAGTTGAGGAGTGATGATTTCATGGGTTCTTTTTGCCCTTGAAAGCTTTCTCCGCTTGTGGAGACAACGACTCAACCCCCCTTTTAGGTTACCGCTATGTCCGTGGCTCACCCATCCCCCACACAATCCGCTCCCTCTGTCTGGTTTGCCCCCTCCCTTAAAATCGTATTTATTAGCAACCGGAAAGCCAAAAGAGCGGAACGCCGTGAACTATACTCCCAGCGCGCTCAGTCGGCCATTATTAATACTACCAGTCATTCCCCTTCTTACAGTGCAGAAATATATTCACGCTCACTGTCTTGTTGAATCATCTGCCTGCGTAAGCCACCTTCGTTGCAACAATCAGGCTACTCTTTATACTTAGGTCAGCTGCACGCCTGACTGAGACCGTCGAGTCACAAGCAGCTCCTGTCACCGTCGACGAACGATAAGGCTTGCAACTACAACAGCCATAAGAGCGGGACAACCCGCAACGGCCCTTGACGTTTCCTTTTGCTCCTGCACCGCTATTGTACGACGCCCAGGGGTTCACAACCAATCTCTGAAAGCCTCGCTTCACGAGGCAACATGTTCGCTGAACGTCCAACCGCCCTTCCTACATCCAAACCAACTCACGCAGTCATGTCTCCCTCCTTACGAGCCAATTCCCCTACGCCTTCTCGTCCACGACCTCGACAGTCCTCTAAGACATCCCCAGCTTTCCACCTTGGAAGCCTACCTCGATTTCACCCCGCCGTATATCAATCCTCGAACACCAATAACCTCCCTCTTCAACCTCCATCCCCTATTCAACAACGATCCTCACAACAATACCGCAATACCTCCGGCTCCCGCGATGCTCTACGTCAGTACCGTGAGCTTGTGGCTGGCATGACACTTACACCTCGAGGTCCAACATCAGCGCCTTGCTCGAAACCTTCCAAACCACGGTTAGACCCAATGGGTAGTCCAGGCCCCGTCACACCTCTCGCCTTGGAAGACCAAGAAGACGGATATTTCACAGCTGGTCTCTTGCACTCTTCAGAGAGCAGATCAAGGGGTGAACAACCTCCTTCCAAAGAAATGTTGGAGAGACTTCTCCAGCGAGAACGTGAACGGGTAACCTCCAAAAGTGGGACTCATAAAAACACAAAGGGACGGTGACAATCACGGATAAGGGCCCTCTAAGCTCCCACTATACTCGTTGTATTCTTGATGTTTCCACCACTACTTTACATTGTTTACTACCTACTCTCGGCTTCTACCTTACTTCCTCTTATCGATTTGACCAGCCCACCGCGGCGGCTACTTGATACACGGCTTTTAGACACCATTATTACCTCTTCCTCGATGATTACCCCATCTCGACTCCACGGAACACCGTACGACGCCACCATTTATCTTCACGGAATGGAAACGTTCACCCTTGAGGGTACAAGAAACAACCCACGATAAACGATAAAAACTAACGGGAATGGCATGCACTTTTTAACAAGGAAGAAAAGTCACTCAAGAGTCAGACCGTGAGAATGTCTGACGTCGCATCATAGAGTCGGTTCCAGTCCGTCTCCGCAGGCTTTGGTTTTGTGTTGTTTCTACCCTCTATCGGGGAAAAGAGAGCTCGGGTTCTTGCAAGTCTTGAAGGATTCTTTGTTCGAATACTGCTTGGCCTTTCGCCCATTTGGGCAGTTTGCGTGCATTTTGTTGAGCTTGGTTACCAAATATACCCCCTACACAGCATTTTTAGGATTGGAAGAGACTCAAATCACAATACATGATTCTTTGAACATGAGAATAATCACTTACACACGGCAGGGCTTCGAGGTGATCACTAGGTGTTCATGCGGAGATGGTGCACACAATGTGTAGATTTTGTCGCAAAATCACCTTTTTTCTTTCCCTTTCACCCATCCCTTTATCCTTAAAAGATTTCTGGATGGGGGTTATGGTTTCGATCTCAAGGAACCTGTGTAACTCAAGAAGGTCTCTCATTCCGCATACCCGATATGTCTCCGTTCCTGAGGTTTAAATAGTATGCTCGGTCAGAGTAAGATCTATGACGGGCTACTCCGTTACAAGTGTGAGGTCAGAACGGCGGTGTGGTGGTGGCAAGATCCGTGTTGATTTCTTGGCAACCTACATAAGGGGTTCTCCTCCCTCCTCTTGAGATCGAGATTGAAGGTCGTTGACATCAACGTTGTCGTGTCAACCCCACTCAATTATGAGAGTGTCATATATCAAAGATCCTCTACGTTCTCTTTGCTGCTGGGAGAATTTCGCCACTTCTAGTGACTAGTACTAGATGGTTTCGTTTCATTGTCACTACATGTCAGTTCGTTCATCAGTCAGTGCCCTACTGTGCGTAGGACTTCCAAGTGTTCAAAGGATAGAATATATTCTCTGCACTTATTATTTCTTGGTGATGGAGCGTCGCGGGTTCATGGCAGAACAAATCTATATATGCTAGTCAAAAGTTGCTCTCGGAGCTCAGGACATGCCATTTTTTCTTTGTCCCCGGAAAAAGCCTCCGCATGTTGGGTTCAGAGCGGCCGGTCTTTCAGCATTGCTTATGGTTGGAGGATAGCAACCACTTCTGACCGATGATGTGTGAACCGGGTCGCCCGTCCAGGGCAATCCATTGATCTGTTCAACCTGAGGCAGATCTTGATATTTGCTCGGCATAAGGTGGATTTTTAAGCCTGTATCTTTTTGGCGGGCGAAGTTGACACTCGTTCGCTAGAAAGATGGTTATACCTTTTGACCAAATATCACGTCGTTACCTATGCAATTTCACTGCTCTCGTTCTAGTAGCCGTTGAGTTTAATTTGATGCCCATGGTGCTCATCCCAATTTCGATTAAAACGTGTCTCTGAAAAAGGGTGGCCTATACTCCGTACTTGAGGCCTTACTTCAATCTGGAAGATTGAATCATATCATCGTTTTTCCGTCTCGATAAATAGTTCGGCGTCACAGGAGCCGCGAGGTGTGCTGTACTACAATATAAGCGGCCTAGACTCCCCAGTGGGCGCCCAATTCCCACAGCACAATTTCAAACAAAGGATATATCTGCCCGGACAAGTCTACCAACTAAATCCGAGCCCCAGTGGTCTAGTGGTATAAGCACGTCTTGATACCACGGGACCCAGCAAGGGCGTCGGTTCGACCCTCGAAGAGGGCAGTTTTCTGAAAAAAAGAAAAAAGTGCCACAATCCTGGGTTGATAAGGATGTAGGACCCAGTTAGCCCCGCTGCCAGTCTCAAAGAAGAGAGACTTGGTAGCGGCAGGTGTGAACCTTTTTGCTGTTCTGGTATTCCGTCCGTCTCTTGTTGTTTATCACAAGCATCCTGCTCACTATGAAGCTACTCGTCTGGATCATATCTATGCAGCAGTTACGCTGACGATTCTTGATTTCTTCTTAACCTCAGCTTTACTAGACTTCAGTAGAGCTGCCCTGAGAATGTTGCGGGAATTATTAACTTGTCATGCTAGAGACTAAATTATCAAGTGATATGTTCCATCATGAGCGACCAATATGCGCTGCGCTTACGGAGTACAGGCGAACGGGTTATTCCGTACATAGTTGTGATCCTCTCAGAACAGGACTTTTTATGTACTGTACGGAGCACGGGGTTGGAGTGCTTATGGAGCGCTTAGCAGCTTAGATAGTAATTCTGTCAGTTTGTCCAGCGCTTGAATTTCTAGTTGATAATGCAAATGATTCTGTAAATGGTCTGCTGTGTAACACGATTACAACGAAGGAAAATATTTTGGGCTGTGTTAGCGGCTACCGGACCCCGTTATTAGCTGCAGCTGGGGGTTCAGCGCCTATAGTTGAGCGCCCGGACCTAGGCCTCGAATCCGTTCCGCTGGCGTAATCTATTTTTGCACGCATCACTCGATTTAAGGTTTTGGAAGAGAGCTCGCAACGCGTTGACGCGCCCAGTGACATCCGACGACCTCTAAGAAGGAGATCTCCGTACTCTGTACGGAGTAATTATCGGGCTTCCGTACACGGTCACCAGGCAAGCCACCAGGCAGTGCCAGAAAAAGGAATCGTCTCAAATCAGAATGGAATAATAGCCAAAATGGAGGCATCAACCACGCAGCTCAGCTGCAGTCAGACCAACTGTAACCAGACCAGTGATAACTATAGCAGCAACCTCGAGACCCCTAGCAACGAGACAAGAGAGATTACTAGCAACATTGAGCCAAGCACCAACGGGCCGGGCAACATTGAGGTCAACGACAACCAGCTTACCAACGCCCTTGCTTCGAATTTTGTTGACGGTCCGCATGCTCTGTCAATATGCGAGTACCGCATCCCGCCTCGTAAGTGGTCTATGATGATGCACATTTAAGATTTCACCCAACCGTATACTAAGGTATATCTAGGGCCCAAGGTTAGACATGGGTATATTGTCACGGAGTATCTGAACGGAAACGAAACTCGCAAATTCCGTATCTACGGGACTAGATACTGCTCCATTGAACTCGGTAGACTTCCACCATTTCGCCCAATCAAATGGCGTTCAAATGGGAATGGCATGCCTGTCATCCCACTCATTAACAATTCTACTAAAGTCTATGCTACTTTGGTTCAAAGCCGTGGGAAGAAGAACAGTGAGCATCCATGCGGCGGATGTGCTGGAGGCGGTGGCCCTTTTGCGGACTGCGTGTTGGCTGCGAGACGGGACAGCCGGCCCTTTGGCGGCGGAGCTTGTGGGAATTGTTTCTGGGATGGCGTCGCTGCATTGTGCTTGCCTCCTTCGCCGGTTGCGCGCAGAGTCTCGAGTAGTAATGCTACACAGGGAGCCTCGAGCTATGCTAGTACTTCGGAAGTCTCGAGTAATCCTACTCAGGAAGTTTCGCTCCCGTACAACCAGCTGCAGAACGATACGCAACCAACGACAATTGTCCAAAACAAAACGCTATCACTCAACAATCCAGCCGCACTTTTCCAAACGTACGTCTCTCTGATTCCGTTTAACGACCCTCAGGCAATCCGCAACGGTATTAGACAGCTCGATAACACCCGTGAACAAATGGACAAAGCTCGTGCCGCACTTGAAAGCAGGCTTGCTGATCTGGAAAAGGAGGCTACTGGCTGGGAACGTTATCTTAATAAATGACCAGCTTTCTTGGTTCTCAGACGAGATCACCGAGGCCCTCGAGGGTTCAACCGTTCAAAGAAGTCGGATGATCTCCGGCTTTCACTATCTTACCATTGACTCGATCGTCTCTCACCTGATATTGCTTTGTCTAGATCTTATATACCTTGGAGACGGTCATCACGGAGTTATGGACGAAGGTCTCGTAATATCTTATTTCGGCACCTTCAGCATTGTCTTTGTGATTACTTGAGTCTATATCCAGCGGGCTTTGTATTGTGAACATTGACGCGCCTTCGTACTGTGTTTAAGTACACACATATCCGCAATTAGTACTGTACTTATATGAATTTCCCGTGAGACTCTGGCGCTCAGCGCTGGGTCGACGGCATGTACTGTATCTACTCCTAAAAGAAAGTAGTCGAATGATGACCTCAGTATCAGCGAGATAACCATGTTCAGTCGAAGGTGCTTTGAAGTCGTGGAGCGCATACACACCCAGATATGGCAGCGAGATGCGCTTAATGTACAGTACCTCTACGCCAGCAACGGGATCTAATGAAGCTGCACTTGATGGAACAAACTGAGCAAACACGTTAAACCGATCAAGCCACGAAAGGGGGAGTGTGGCTGATCCAGGGGTCCCCGCGCCACGTGCCGGTATCGGACCAGCACATTCGCCGAGAAAGTTCACGATTCGGATTGCCGACGGGAACTGGGGAATCTCAGACATCGTCACTTGCGGGGAGTTGCTTTCAGTGCTTGAACCTCGTCAGCTAACCTCCTCCATACATATCTGGGATGAACTTGCAATGCTACACTGATAAAAGAAAGAAGTTGCCGCACCGACATACAGCAAAGCTACCAAATACCTTGCGCGCGATAGACGCCGGAGGGGTGGTGGAGGGAAGGGATTTGAAGACTGGTGACCACGAACGGGGACACGATCATTAGGCTTCTGCCTTCCGCCGCATAACTGCTGAACAGCATGGACGACATCAGCGTTCCGCTGCAAGCCAAGAATGGATCCCAAGTCAAGATCGCAACCAGGGCGGAAAAGAGAGATTACAGAGGTTTCGTCGCTGGGGTATTCTCAGGAATCGCGAAATTGTGTGGTGAGTGATGCCTTCGTCACCCTCGCCAGGACGAATAGTTTTCAGAGCACATTTGAACGATTGTGATGCTAGGGAGCTTTCAGAAATGCTAACAGTTTGTGATTTCGTTGTTCCTGTTAACGGTTACAGTTGGCCATCCGTATGTTCAGCGTATTGATCTGATTCAGAAATGTCACTTATGTTTGTTAGAGTGCATATCGACTGACGGATGTCCGTGGTCTTGGATCTGAAGGTTCGACACCATAAAGGTTCGACTTCAGACTACAAAAAGCACACACTTCAAGGGTCCCTTGGACTGCCTGTTACAAACCTTACGCAATGAGGGAGTAGGAGCACTGTATAAGGGTGCGACACCGCCGTTAATGGGATGGATGGTCATGGACTCTGTGTGAGTGCCCCCTGATCCGAATAGCAATGAAAGAGTTGTGGATGGCTGATAACTTTGCCCTAGAATGCTAGGTTCCTTGTCTCTTTATCGCCGATTATTATTTGAGCACGTCTTCTGTAACCAGAACATACGGACACTCTTCCCCTTCGCGAGCAAGGAAGTCCCAGATCGGCTCCCAAGCTTTGGCCATGGGATTGCTGGGATGATGGCTGGCTCGACAGTAAGCTTCATAGCAGCTCCTGTTGAACATGTCAAGGCACGACTGCAGATCCAGTACGCCGCAGATAAGAGGCAGCGGTTATACAGCGGTCCAATTGATTGCACGCGGAAAATTGTGAGTCTTCCGATAACCATATCGGTGTTCTGGCCGTAAATCGCAAAGCAATAGCCCGCTTACAAAACATCTACGAACAGCTCCGCTATCATGGAATTTCAGGGCTCTATCATGGCCTTTGCTCAACGCTTCTCTTTCGATCTTTCTTCTTCTTCTGGTGGGGAACATATGACATATTTTCCCGCGCAATGCAGAAACATACCCAGTTGTCTGCACCAGCTATCAACTTCTGGGCTGGCGGACTATCGGCGCAAGTCTTTTGGATCACTTCCTATCCATCTGACGTTGTGAAGCAGCGTATAATGACAGACCCGCTGGGAAGCGGACTAGGTGACGGAGAGAGGAAATTCCGTCGTTGGAAAGATGCAGCAGTGGCCGTGGGAAGAGAAAGCGGCTGGAGAGGCTATTGGCGGGGGTTTCTGCCTTGCTTCTTGAGGGCCTTTCCGGCAAACGCGATGGCACTGGTAGCATTTGAAGGAGTGATGAGATGGTTACCGTAAGGCGCGGAATTGCAAGCATGAGATATGTATCCCTGATTGTCCCACTTGAAGAAGGATCTGGCATACTCGTACATGCGGCGCAGTGTTTGCAATCATCCACGTTCGCATGTAACCTAGTAGAGCGGAAACTCGGTGCATAAACTGATACTTGTGTCACAAAGCGGTGGACGAGGATATCGTGAAGAGTGCAAGGATGGTGAGAACCACAGCCTAAGAACGAGTGTTCAGACAGATCATCCAGTCTACAGAGTCCGCTGAAGTTTGACTCGTATCTTGGACGTCTCATCCTCGCTCACGCCTCGTTAATATTAGAGGTTCGTTGGAGCGATCACTGCGGCAGAAGTCAAGAATTACGTCGCCATGTTGCAGCTGGGGGTGAAGATCTGCAGCTCCCATTGATGAAAATCCTCCGGCGAAGCCAGCGGCCGTTTTGACCACACCTCGAAGTTAAATCCTCTCAAAAGAAACCTCCTCGACGGAATAACACATCATCTTTCTCTTCCGTAACACATGCCTGTGCTCCTATTCTTTAGTCAGACTAATCACCTTCATCATCCGGTTTATTAAATCTATCGTTTCTTCTTGTTTCATATATTTCAATCATTTCCCTTCGCCGGACCGTCTCTTGCCTTGCCCTAGAAACTCGAACATGTCCTCGATGCTAAAGCCAACGGCCAGATAACGACAACGCGAGACACAACCACACGACCTCGTCGAGGAGCGCCTCGCCTGCTCCGATACATTCGCGTGTGTGATTATCCTAATTGTTTAGTCCCTTTGAATCAAATAGGCCACGATGGCCGTACGATCGTTACGACGTACGAATCCGATCACATTCATCCTCGCCTGCGTCCTCACGATCGGTTTCCTCCTTTTCATCTTTTCTCCTAGCTCGTCCGGCTCCTTAACTGTCAAAGAAAGACAGAAAGATGCAGCTCAGAATCCTCTGTCCCCACCTACCAAACCGTTCCTGAAGAAACAGCTCTTCAAGGCGAATGGCGGCCGAATCCCTCCGCCTGTGATGAAATATAACTTGAATAATGTGACCACGACGGGGAACTCGGCTGAGATGCATGAACGAGTGCTGATTCTAACTCCGCTGGCTCGGTTCTATCCTCAGTATTGGGAAAATTTGGTGAAATTGTCGTATCCGCACGAGTACATTTCGCTGGGATTTATTATTCCCAAAACAAAGGAGGGAAATGCAGCTACCGCAGCGCTGCAAAAGGCAATCACGAAAACTCAGTCTGGTCCTGTGGATGACAGATTTTCAAGTATCACGATCCTGCGACAAGATTTTGATCCACCGATCAGCTCGCAGGACGAAAAGGAACGGCACAAGTTTGAGAATCAGAAGATTCGACGGGAAGCGATGGCACGGGCGAGGAATAGTTTACTGTTCACCACTTTGGGGCCTGCTATCTCCTGGGTCTTATGGCTGGATTCCGACATCGTCGAGACGCCGCACACTCTGATCCAAGATCTGACGAAACACAACGAACCGGTTCTCGTACCCAATTGCTATCAGCGCTTCATGAACCCGGATACGAAACAAATGGATATTCGTCCTTATGATTATAACTCATGGGTGGATACACCAAGGTCACTGGAGATCGCGAGTCGCTTGGGCCCTGATGAGATCATGCTGGAAGGATACTCGGAGATGCCTACCTACCGGACAATCATGGCCCATCTGGCCGATCGAAGCCCTACTCGAAATGTTAATCAAATCATGGAGCTACACGGTGTTGGAGGCACAGCGTTGTTGGTCAAGGCGCAAGTCCATAGAGACGGAGCCATGTTCCCGCCATTCCCATTCTACCATATGGTTGAGACGGAGGGATTTGCAAAGATGGCTAGACGACTGGGATGGAAATGTTACGGCTTGCCAAATTATTTTGTAAGTTTTGGTTGTCCCTTGTCTTCAACATACGTGCTTCTCCTTCTCTACAATGGCTAACAATTCAATGCAGGTATACCATTATAATGAATGATCCCACACCGCTCCTTCCTATTACACATTTACATCCTGACGTTGAATCACTCACGTCAACCTTCTTCCACGTACTCGTGATCTTTGTGTTGCTCGCTTTTCAACTATCGTTCAGCCTACCAGCTGGACCCTGGGTTGTGGGCCTGGGCAAGCATAGTCCGGAAACTTTCTGAACACTTTCACTTCTATCTTCTTGCCTGTATATCTACGATCAATGTGCCCTCTTTTATTTTGAGGCTTTCCCTTATTGCCCCCCTGCTTCCTCGGGTACCCGCACCGTTTATGTTCGATTTCCTTCTTAACGTTGGGTACTTATGTTGCTTTTCTTGGCGAGTTTGACACTGGCGTTTATAGATTTCAGAAAGAATTTATAACGAAAAGCCGACATTTTCATACCACTGAGTTGCCTTTTTGTGCTTATCATGAGGTGAGGACATGAACAAGAGCTAGGATGGACATATTCGTGGGTCCCTGAGAACGGTTGAAACGTTGACATCATCATACCCGTATCAACCAATGGGCCAAGACCGCTGGGAGCCACGAGGAAGCATAGTCTACTCCCGTTCAAGGTTCACGAAACGTTTCAATCATTGATCAAATGGATCCATTCTGAGAACAGGGGTTTAATTTCTAAAAATCGATTGCACGATGATCTTCGAACCTAGTCGTACAGTACACGACCAACTTACTCCAGAGACGAAAACAGAACCACCGGCACTGGTACCAGTACGGAGGATATCTTTCGAGTCTTCACGACCATGATATCCTACGAATGTTGAGTTAGAGCCTGAAATTTGAACAACATAACCGCATGATGGAAGAGTCTCGCAGAGCTTACCACAGCATGATCCCCGCCCCAGCAAACATCGCAGCGAACTGTTTCATCGTCTTCCTCAACTCTGCACCCTTGTCTTTCCCAGTCTCAAGAAGCTCCGGGATAACAGCAACGGTGCCAACATACAGGAATGTGCCTGCTGTGAATGGCAAAAGCAAATCGCCTACTGCCAGACTGGTACCATACAGCCCTGCTGATGGAGAAGAGCCAGCAGTAGCATCACCGCCACCACCCAGTTCCTGGACGGCAATGCCGATGAAGGTGCCAAGGAAGGCACCGATTGCAGTGACGAACTGCGCTCCCATCGCCTTTCGTTTCGAAAATCCGGATTGAATGAGGAGGGCAAAGTCACCGACTTCGTGGGGTATTTCATGGAAGAATACGGCGACAGTGGTGGTCGCGCCGATGGTTGGAGAGGCGTAGAATGAAGAAGACATTGCGAGACCGTCTGTGATATTATGTGTAAAATCGGCAATGAGATTGAGGTATCCGCCTAGCTTAACGCTGGGGTTGATCTTTTTCTCTTCCGTGGCCACAACAGGAGCAGTCTTCTCTGATTTACGCTGTCGTAGAGCGTCGCCAGAACCGCCTGCCTTTGCTGAACCGGTGGACAAGGCTGTGTCATCTTCGGCACTGGCGATTTTGTGATCATGGCCATGACTGTGATCATGTCCGCCTTGGCCACCTGTTGCTATTCGCAGTGCTTTGTCCATAGCAACGAACGTGATGAAGCCGACTAGGATGGCAGCGCCAAGAAGTAGGTTCCTGTTCGGTTCAACAAGCACGAAACGAACATTTTCAGGCGAATCCTCGCCCAGGAAGATCTCTGGGAGAAGATGGAAGAGAGTATCTCCCAGGAGACCACCAACGGCGAATGCCACCATCACGGAAAGTGATGACGGATCGATGTTGGGAGGACATAATGCAAGCAAGAAATCTAGCTTCTTGTTCAGACTCGAGGACTTGAAGATAGGCCGAAAACAGAGGTTACTCACTAGGAGGCCCAGAGATGTAAAACGTAGCCAAGATGGCATTTACAGCTGGGCTGCCGGGAAATAGAACGGCAAAGATCTTTGATGTCAGACTCGCTGTTTGCGGAGAGGTGGCCTGTTTATGGGCATTCAACGACTGCACCAACGAGCAATCCTGAATCGAACACCGTTAGATATGCCGCTCAGCGCTGTAGTATCAAGCCATTTGGCTTCCATAGTAATCTTACTTGCAACTTTTCTTCAATCTGTGGCACTGTAAGCTCAGCGACGTTGACCCGCTTGCTTGAGGCGATGGCTGCAGTGGACAGGACTAAAACAAAACACAGAATGAACAGGACTGAAGACCCGCGCCTCATACTGGGAATGAAGTTCAATGTCATTCTGGCAAGCATCCATAAGCCCGACTATTCCGTGGCAATTGAGCTTATTACCGTCCGATGTCCCCTGAGCTGATGCTCTCAAACAAACTTCAAGATCAGGCTGACGCACGTGAGGTCCGGAGCCCTAAGCAATAAACTCTCTGCCAAGACCTGGGCGGCCCACGCTTACAAACATGCCAAGGACTATTGCAAACAGAAAAGTAACGACTTCGATATTTTGCTGCCGGACAGAGATAGAGCTATCGCGAAGTCCAACTGAAAGCTCTACAGTACTTATCTCCCCAGTGATTCAAGATGGGTCGTGTTTTACAGAAAAAGAAGAACCGCTCTTCAACAAACAAAATAAAGATCAAGAGTAAGAAGACGAAGGCCGGAAAGAAGAAAATAAATGTGCTGGGAAATGCCATCATCGCGAAGAACTGGTCAGTCAAGACATCTTTCTGCCCCTACCTTTGTCTCAACTTAATGCTAACAATATTCTAGGGATAAGAATCAAACACTTACGCAAAACTACCGTCGCCTTGGTCTCGCGACCCGTCTGAATGCGCCATCCGGCGGAATCGAGAAAACACCACGCACCGCCGGCGATGGCACCGATTCGAGCGATCCTTTGGCCATCACAGGGAAAAGGGGCGCGCAAGTTCAACCCGCTGAAGCTCGCGTAGAGCGCGATCCAGAGACTGGCAAAATCCTCCGCATAATACGTCCCGAGGAGGACGATGATGAAGAAATGATCGAGGTTGCAGGCCGCAAGCGCAGAAAGTCGAATCCTTTAGACGACCCCTTGAATGAATTATCCGAAGTGGAAGATTTTACGCCAGAGGAGAGGGATACAAGTTCCCCAACAGGAGTAGTATTTGCTTTAGAACTGCAAGCTGCAGCTGAGGAGGAGAAAGTGAAAAAACGAAAGCCAAGACATCAAAGCAAACGGGAGGAAGAGTGGTTGGCACGCCTCGTGGAGAAACACGGTGACAATATATCTGCAATGGTGCGCGATAGAAAGCTCAATCCGATGCAACAAACAGAGGGCGATATAAGGCGGCGATTAAGGAAATGGAGAGAAAACAAGAAATGAGCGACTTCACCTATCTACTTGCGCATTGTTGGGAATAGGTACGGCGTTGACGGCGGACATAGGGATGGAAAAAATGAATTTTAGAATTGCTTGATTTGTATGTCTCTCCAATTACAGCTTCCTTACACGCGTCGCCTGTCTCGTACTGAGACTTTGCATGCATGAGATTCCCTGGGATTGTGTTTGCATTGCAAATCTCTATACTTCTCTCGTTCCTTCTCCGAAGCTGCGGCCTTTATCTCTCCCCAATCACTTATCCCCAATCATCTCTCCCCAGATCATCGTTCCCCAAATCATCTCTCCCCAAATCATCGTTCTTCAAATAATCTCTCCACAGATGATGTGCCCGTCGATTGCTGTGGGCCCCTTATTGCGCGACGTTAGATCCTCCCGAATCAATGGACCTTCGCCGTCAGTGACCGTGTGCTGGAAGGGCTCAACTGGCGTCCTCGGTTAATCCGTTATCGCGCACCAAGCCGTTGCATGAACGGTTCTCTGCCCTTCCCTTTCCATTTTCTTTGTTCCGACACAGCCCAGGGCGCACCCCCGAATGTACAGGGATAGACATTCTTGAAAACAACACCCGCAAGGCCATTCAGTGCCACATTGCCAATCCGACGGCGGCACCACGATTTGTTTCGATCTGATATCTGCCGCGCCGACATCGGCAATGGGTATGCTTACCCGGCTCGGACCGTGAGGCCTTCGCTTTGACCCAACAGTCGCCTAACCGATAGTCTGGTTAAGGTCTGTTCGCCAAGCGAATACTTGTTCGTGAATAAGGAAGCGCAAGACCATGAAAAACTCTTAAAGGTTCTGGCCGCTTTGGTCTTTCCGGCTGCTTGACTAGGAATGTCTCAATTGCCTCGTGTGCTCTTTGCTCCAGGGCACGCCACAAGGGCTTTTTATGGTGAAAATATGGTGGAGATTAGGACGGACGTTTATGGAACGGAAGATCTTAACATCGATCATTCGTATTATTGATATGCGTCCTTTAGGCCCCTTCGCCAACGTTGTCTTTGCTGGGCTTAGTTTCCCAGCGCCACCACAGGGTAGGAGGTAGCAATGCAAATTGCTTTGAACCTCTGATGGTCACAGAATATTTTTTGATGGTAAAGGAAGATGGAGGAAGGGTGGTGAGAGGATGGTTTATATAGACCACTTATGCCGAGAAATCGCTGACTGATCGCCTTATCTGGTCACTGCCATTCACTCCCAAAACCCCATGCCGAGAGCTCTTACATCGTGATGACATCGTAATGATGTGATGTAAGCTGTGAGTGTGAACATTCACCTGCTTACACTGTGGTGACCCATTTGAGACGATACGATACCGTTCAGTACTTGTTCAGTCCTGTTTTATCGTCTTATTCGTGTTCAAGAGACGAAACAGGTGTTATTCTCAGTACAATTTCACAGCCTTTTGTTCTCTATGTTTTCGTCGCATTACTATTATCTGTACAGTACATACAGTACAAGTCTTTTCGTCGAATGATTTTGACATAGTACTGGACATTACTGTGATGATACTACCGTGTAATTGTAGGAGTGAAAGTAATTTAAAGCAGTAAAGCATTCTCGTTCACTTTATGGTTCATATTCACTTTGAAAAAAGTGAAGGCAATGGACGGCAACCCCTCACATTCTGACTTAGTTCAGGTTAACCACTACCCCATTTCACATTCATTGGGAGAATGAGGGCATTGGACGACAATCGCATAGAAAGACCCTGTTCAGCAGGGCCTTGTCAGCTGTAGGCTGCAGCATTCACTCCTCTACATACCAACCAGCATATCACAGGGGTCTACGGAGTACTCCGCGGAATACCCTTGGACTGTACGGCTGAGATTGCCAGGATCGTTGCCACCTAGCCCCGGAGAATTATGTGGGCTACAATATAGTAGTTACGTTCATGTATGTGGTGAAGTCAGCCGCAAAAAGAGCAGCGTTGTCAGCTTGTATATAAGAAGCTTCATGTCCTGATGAATTCAGAGTCGGATGTTGAGATTTGTTCTATCGACTAACGGGAAAAATGGCGACAATAATGGCATCACTCGAGCAAGAGTTTAAGGAAGCATGCAACACTGGCAAGATCCCACATGCGGTCCTTGCAGCAACAAATAAGGAGGGTATGTACTGTAGCTTGATTCGGACTCTTCGATCACTCCGTTGATTGACGCATATTGCTGTATTTGCAGAAGATTTCACATACACCAAGGCATTTGGCTTCAAGGCCCTCGACCAAGACCCCAAACCGGCAATCACGGAAGATGCAGTCATGTTTGTCGCTTCTCTGACAAAGCTCGTCACGTCCATTGCAATATTGCAGTGTGTTGAGCGCGGTCTGATTAAGCTGGATGATGATGTTGGCGACTATCTGCCCGAATTGGCGGCACTCGAGATCCTCACTGGTCTTGATCCAGAGACTAACAAGCCGACTCTGAAGAAGAGAGCGCGAACGATCACTTTGCGGTCAGTCAGTTCGATTATGTATCCATTAGCGAAAAATAACCTGGTCGAAAAACCAGAGTGTGTATTGACAAGGTCGTCGTTGAAACAGACACCTCCTCACCCATTCCTCCGGCCTGGTTTACGAGCTCATGAGCCCACTGCACCATGAATATAACAAATTTATCGGCAATCCAGGTGGTTCAATGTCCGGCCCCACCGTAACAACCCGCTATGCCGCACCTCTTCTGTCAGAGCCCGGCACGAGCTGGCACTATGGAACAAGTACTGACTGGGCAGGTCTGCTCGTGATGCGCCTCACAAAACAGGGCCTGGAACAGTATATGAAACAAAACATTTGGTTGCCGCTGGGAGTCGAAGATGCAACCTTTTGGCCGGAAAGATACCCGGTCCTTAACAACCTAATTCCTCAAATGACAACTCGCGATCCCACTGTTCCTAATGAGGAGGGTGCAGTGGTTCCATTTCTCGAGAAGGTGATAATCTTAGGAAATCGAACGGAGGAGCTCGGTGGTACAGGTCTGTTTATCTCTATTCCATCATATCTGAAGGTATTGAAGAGCCTTCTTGTCGATGACGAACTGTTGTTGCGAAAGGAGACAACAGCAATGATGTTCGAACCCCAGCTTTCAGCGCAGAGTCAAGAGGCTCTTCAAGAGTATTTTGGTTCAAAAGAGAACGTCAAAGGCATGATCGCGGATATTCCTGAAAATGTTCGATATGATTGGGGACTTGGAGGAATGTTGGCCATGGAGAACATCGATTGGGGAAGACGAAAGGGAACCATGTTGTGGTCTGGATGGCCCAATTTGTTCTGGGTAAGTAACCTTCCGTAGGAGTGCGTCTAGTCTGAGAGATTTTTTCACTAATGTCAACCCTCCAAACAGTTTATCGATCGTGAAGCGGGCCTTTGTGGCACTTACGGTGGGCAAGTTCTCCCAAATGGCGACTCAAAAACGAGGGAGATGATCTCGTTGTTCGAAAGGACGATGTACGAACGTGCATCCAAAGTGAAGGGATAACAGGCATGTTCGCATTGATAAGAGTATTATTTCCTGGGTCATGCTTCCGTATAAAATATTCGTAGTCGATAGGATCCAATCACAGGCTGCATAATCGATCAGGTGGCATTCTGAGTCTTTTCATCAATCGTGATACGTCGCACAATGCGCACCCATCTTCTTCTTCTCCATTCTCCAGTGCGGTCGGCCTGTTTCGTGGCTTCTTCCCATTCAGCCTTCGGCGGTTTGCTCCCAGTGCTCACTCCTTCTGACGTCCGCTTGGGACTCGTATCAAAATTTGCATTCCAAGGGTCATCTAATGGTAGGTCGTTAGAGTTCTCCCGCAGTCCCTCTTCAGGGGGTTGGAATGGCAGGTCCCAGACCCAACCACCAACCTCTTCACCAATACCATCACCATTGCTGCTAGGGACTTCAAACTCCACTCCAGTTACCATGCGCTCCATCACCCATTCTCTGCACTCTAGATCGAGCTCCCATTTCTTTCCTTTCCAGGCCCATCCCCGCGGAGGACGGACATCTTCAAAGAATCTAGTACCTTTAGGACGATCACCCGCAATCCTTGAGGGAGAAAGTGGGTCATAAGGAGTTGGGGCGAAAAGAAAAGGCTCCCATCCAGATGTTCCGGAAATTGGCGAAAGAGTTCTGTGTTGTAACTCGAAGATCTCGACTTCCCTCTCTTCCGGATACGAGTCAATCGTGACTGCAATCACTGATTTCAACAACGCTAATAGACCAGACATGCTAGTGGGTACAGATATCCCCAAAACAGTAACATGGTCGTCTTCATCTTTCCCCTTCCCCTTTTTGGTATGTTTCTGCTCGTCGTCGCCCAACTGGAAGATTTTGAAAACAGTTTCAGCACAAGGATGACTGGAAAGAATCGCAGCGTTACCCACAACGAGAAAAATAATGCCCCAGGGCAAAAGGTGGGAAGTTAGGAAGAGTAGCACTGCTAGCACCGTGAACAAAAGAAAGAGCATCGAGGAGTAGGTTTCATCTGAAAAATTGGTAGCAGGTGATATAACGGAAACTGCTGCATCGTGAAGGATGGAGAAGTCTGCCATTGAGTTTTGTAGATCTCTCATGTTATGAAAGAAATCCTTAGATGTCTCCGGAACCGGTTTGATCGTGGTGGGAGGTGCAAGGGCTGGACCTTCGTACGAGTAGTAGGGGGTAGTGCTGGAGGTGGATGCATTTGGCGGAGGCGGTGGATGCCGTGCCAAGAAGGTTGGTACCATGATGAAGAAAAGAAGAACCACAAACGGCAGAACAAGCAATAGATACGGATCCAGGCATATGAAGGAATAGACGAAGAGAAACGACCAGGTATGGGTGGGCTTTCGCCAGCTAAGCAGTTTCACGACCCTATTCTGAAATCGGAAGACAATACCTATCCTGATCTGTTGTTAGTCAAGTCCAGATAGACAACAGTATGGATGAAATTGCTCACCTTGCATTGAATCGTCGAAAGTTGGTTGTCATCGTTGGAAGGCTAAATGCAGGCCGCTCAGTTTGCTTCACCCCAGACGGCCCTTCTTCTTCATGTTCTTCATCATCTTCTACGGGTATCACCTGTTGTAGGAGCCTTTATATGCATCAGCTTGCTCCTGGAAACGGAGAATTCCGGTATCGTGGTTATCAACCCACCTAGATAGGAGACGATCCTGGATTGATGCTGTAGGGCTTGTAGGTGGTTCTTCCTGGCGATTGAACCCTAAATCATGTAGCCTTCCTCGCATGTATGTAGCAGACAGTCTGCTCTGAGGAGACGTCTCATCGTTTCTGGTAATCCCCGGTGCCGGCTCGTCTCGATTTGCAACAGTCTTTGCGGTGGACCCCGCCATAGTTGTAGCAGTAGGAGGTCCAGACAGGCTTAAGCAGCTCAATAGCAAGTCAAGCCAGAACTGAATTAGTATTTCAAGCCACGCATATTTGTGTTAGACACAGCTGAGCAGCTGATTTTGTTTTCATCGCGAATGTCCTTGATCGTGAGCGACGCGGTCGTCCATGCCACGATGCAGATGACATGTCGTCACACGTGTGGTCGCGGCACTTTGTTTCTCCGTGCCGAGGCATTGAGCGCTGAGTCAGCGTCTCCCCCCACAAAGTCGTGTTCGGCTTTCTTCTGGAAGACTTCGTGTTGCGCCAGCGGCAATGACAGCGGGTGAGCGAGGAGTACAGTACATGTACTCCGTAGCCTCGTCTCTCTCGTTCATACTGTATGGCCTGCAGTGTCTCCGAGAAACATGGATACAGGGCTACCTCCTATCCTTTCAGCTGTTCTGTCGTGAAACCAGTAATGCACCACATCAACACCCCAACTGACACAACCATGACTTGATCGTTTGCACCAGCTCTTTAGGACCTCCTTGACGGGACGAGGTACATAGACTATTAGTTTAGCCCAATCGCTAGAACCGCCCGGCTTCGAGGAAAGTCCGTAGCTAGAGCTATGGAACCAGAGCTGTAGCAATGCGGAGGGACTGGCTAGTATCACATGGTCGGTTCACTAGTCCATAGCTCTGTGTGTTAATGGTGAGGGCACAATAGACGGTGGGCTGTTGTGGGCAAGTAAAACGCAACCAGCCATCAACACCTGAATTCTATTGAGGCCAAAAGGAGACAATCACCATCCTGATTGTTCATATTAGTGCCATTATCAGCATTGATCGTGCCGTTAAGTGAGATTAGAGCAATCAAACTACCAGCGCTGCCGCTTGTTTCCCTACCAACTGTGGTTAGTAAGCTGTCACCACGCCTGTTCCGTGGTCGGCCCGTTCCTCCATGAGACCTCCCCTTTCCAAAAACACAGGACACAACAAAATCTCGAACAAAGCAATTCACTGTCGTTGCTGTCTTGCAGCCCGTCGCCAATCTCTCTCCCTTTGCGGACTCAGGGCCTCGCGGCACAGCTGACACCCGCCGCCCATCATTTCGATCCATCCTGAAGAGCTGTCGTTCCTTTTGTGTGTCATGGACTGGTAACAGGACTCGACGGGTCACCCTGCTCAACGACCTGCTGCCTCCCGGCATTTAACACACTACTCTCTCTGGACGGTTTTAGCTGGCCTCAAAACACGTCGACTATCTTTAAGAGGACGCTTGCGCGGCATCGACCTCTCCTCGCGAACAAATCTCATCGTTGCCACGCGATTGACGGCTGATGGTAACGTTCGCTGGCTTCTCGACCATGTCGACCAAGATGACCACTCAACGACTATCCAAATCGTCGCAGTCCTCAATGTCTCAATCAGGCTCACCAACCCGGGATCACAATGATGGCTCCAGCTCTGGAGGTATGGGGTTTCTCGGCTTTCGTGAGCTTGTGTTTTTTTTGTTTAATTGGTGCAGTTCTCGAAAATCTCGCTAACAGCTCAAATCTCCAATCGCAGGTGAACTCTCGTTACGCAAAGCAATCCATAAAAACACGAACGCTGCCATTGCTCGCTCCCAGACGTTCGACTCTCAGCCCGCGGCTACGAACAATATCATTGGATCTAGACGGAGAAGGTCAATCCTCGACCGGAGCTCAACATTTGGTTCTCGAGATGCGGATTCTACGCGACGGTACAAGCCATTGACTGATGTCTTGTCCTTGCTTTGAGTAGATCTGACTTTTGCTTGGTTTAGGGTCGCGTCAACCACGTTTGCAACTCAAACGAACTCTGCAATGCCGTCGCTAGGTCCAACCGATCCTCCATCGCGAACGCAGTCAATCACCAGTGGCTCAACAGCGAGAGAAGGAAATGAAACAGCGTCGGAAAATAGCGAATTTCTTGTCCCTATCAACTTTGATGATTTTCACAACAGCATTACGTCCAAAGAGCCGAGTTTGAGCCATTTTCCATTGCCTGGCCATGGAGGTACTGGTCTTGAGGTTAAAACGACACCCCCCAAGCCTACGAATCGCTGGACCACAGCTCCCGCATTTCAAAGTGCAAAGGAACCGCGCTCAGCTGGAATGGTTCGACGTCTTAGTAATGCTAATCGTCCGGGGCAAGCTGTGACCAGTTCGAAAACCGCGGCTTCCTCAGCTCCTTCCATTGGACGTGCAAGACGCCAGAGCTACGTTCCTCCTGTTCCTACGAGTGTAGTGGCACCCCGACGACCACGAAAATCAATTGGACCAGGAAGCTTAGTCTCAGATAATGGCGATAGCTATATTCCAGCGAGGAGCAGTTTTATAAGGAAAAGAACCATGGACGAAAGTCGTTTGTCGTCAAACATTGGCTCAAGCCAGGACGTATCAAACTCTGCTTTTCAATCAGCAGCGTTGAATGCGAGTCGAAGTCAGAAAGCAAGATCCCTCCAGCCTCCAGGGCGCAATATGCGGGAGAACCTTTCTGCTCCGACTGGCACAGCCGATCATTCCAGGTCCTCTTCAAACAATATACTTCGCACTCCCCAAAAATCTGGAGGCGCTAAGCAAACAACCCCATCTGCATCGAAGAGAGTTTCAATAATGCCACCTCATGCAACCGGACTAGGTGCAAGAACTATTAGTCCCACTGACGCAAGACGCATGAAAAGAGTGTCGCTTATTCCGCATCCACCTCCTTTACCACGAACATCCCCTACTAATCTTGAACTGGGATTCCCACGCCCCCGCTCTTCGGTTCAGTCACCCTCTGCAATACCCAGGAAGAGTGTTACCCCGTCATCTACCAGGACAACTCCAGATCAGAATCGCAAATCCTACAGCTCGGGTATATCGTTATCGTCGAGTACCAGTTACAACTCCGCCCGAAATTCTAGCGGCTCCCTTCAGGCCAGACTCTCACAGAATGTTTCGTCCTCCAGGTTACCAACCCCAAAACCTCGCATGGACGGCAATAACAGAAGTGGTGAAGACGACGTACCACCAGTCCCTGCCATCCCTAAGGCATACGAATCGCCAAAGAATGAGCAGCATATGTCATTTATTACCCCTCGAAAATCCAGCATGCCATTGGAAGTTCCGAACTTGGCTGAAACATCTAAGCTTGATTCAGACAGCAGTTCAGGACCACCTAACGATACTATTCATGTCTCCAAGAGGGCTTTTGATGAAACCCCTATCAAGGAGACAAGGCCTAGACCTCCTGTCAACCTTAGCAAGAAAAATCTTCAGCCGCTGAAGCTTCCACCACTCAATCTGCTCCCTCTGAGTATTCCCATCAACAATAAAATCGATGCTCTGCGCGAAAGGGCTGCGCATGATGTGTCGCCCCAGCTTACCGCAACACCGCCGCGCCGGACTGCTGCGAAAACACCAAGCACTCCCCTGACGGCTTCGAAGGCTACTTTCTTCCCTCCTCTCCCACCCAGTGACCAGACGCGAAGCACCACATCGCACTTCATTTTGAGAACTGATTTCACGAAATTCCGGGCCGATAATAGCTCCAGTGCGTTCGATGTACTCGAAATGCCGTCAACAAGGAATATTTCTCCCTATATCTCAACATCGCTATCTCGAAATGGTGATGAAGTCCGCACTCAGCCATCCGATGCGTTTTTGAGTGGAACGCCCAGGAAACCTACAGGGCCGAGGCCGCAGACACAGATCTCAACATTTTCTAACGCCGATATGTTTAGTTTCGGTCTCACTCCAGAGGCTGAAACGGAGATCAGCTTCCCGCCCCCATCTCCCCGGAGAAACGAGGCTCGCGCTAGCTCTAAGATGCAACCCGTTTCTGACTCTACTAAAGATCCCGTAAAGTTCGATAGTATGCCACCGCCTAAACTTCCAGCTTCTGCGACCTGGAGTAACGTATCCGCTCCGAGAGTGAGCCCAACGGCTAAGAAGCCCCAGCTCCAGTCGAAGAGGAGTACTTCAATTAGCAATCTGATGAGCTTACCCTCACCACGAAGAAATCAGAGCATCAGCAGCGACCATGGTGTTGCGGCGAAGTCGAGCTCACCTGCAGATTCTGGCGATGCGGCAACCTCGACTAACCGGACAACCTCCTCAATCCTATCACCTGTACACAAACTTCTGGGTAGTACCAAGTCATCTCCTACGCCCAAATCTCGTCAGGAGCAGAACGCGGACCGCGACGATCTTGCTGCCGAAGAAGAGATGCGGAAGCTTGGGACTAAGCGAAAGGACTTTGAAGTTGCAGCCAGAGAATTGGAGGATCTTCGGCGTAGAGCGAGCCCGAAAGAGCGAGCGTCTCCAGCTCAGGCACTGAAGGTTGCGAATCTCAATATCTTTGAGAGAGGAGAGATTATTGACTTCAAGCACATCTATTTCTGTGGTACCCACAAGGCTAAGAAGCTCGTTGGTGATCTCAATGCTTCGTCAGCCAATTTTGGCTACGATGATGATCGAGGCGATTATAATATTGTCATCGGGGACCACCTTGCCTATCGGTACGAGATCGTGGATGTCCTTGGAAAAGGAAGTTTTGGCCAAGTTGTCAGATGCGTTGACCATAAAACTGGCACCCTGGTTGCAGTGAAGATCATTCGGAACAAGAAGAGGTTTCATCAGCAAGCTCTTGTGGAAGTCAATATCTTGCAAAAGCTGAAGGAATGGGTATGTTTTGACAGTCCTCCTGTGCCTATGACCAACCCAATGTCATGCTAACCTCGTTTTTAGGATCCCCATCGTCGCCATAGTGTTGTTAACTTTGTCCAGAGCTTCTATTTCCGTGGCCATCTTTGCATTTCCACCGAACTTCTAGGTATCAACTTATACGAGTTCATCAAAGCGCATGATTTCCGCGGCTTCTCGCTCAAGTTGATCCGACGCTTCGCAAAGCAGATTCTCAGCACTTTGGTTCTACTACATCACAAGAGGGTTGTTCACTGCGATCTGAAACCGGAAAATATCCTGTTGGTAAACCCGCTTCAAAGCGAGATAAGAGTCATTGATTTCGGCTCGAGTTGTTTTGAAAACGAGAAGGTGTATACCTACATCCAGAGTCGCTTCTACCGATCCCCAGAGGTCATTTTGGGGATGTCTTACGGAATGCCCATTGATATGTGGAGTCTGGGTTGTATTCTGGCCGAACTTTACACTGGATATCCTCTTTTCCCTGGTGAGAACGAGCACGAGCAGCTGGCATGCATCATGGAAGTCTTTGGTCCTCCAGAGAGACATTTGATTGAAAAAAGCACTCGACGGAAATACTTCTTTGACTCGACTGGTAAACCTCGGGATGTCGTTTCTTCCAAGGGTCGTCGCAGAAAGCCAAGCTCCAAAAGCCTCCGACATGTGCTGAAGTGTGATGATGCTGCGTTCCTTGACTTCCTTGCTCGGTGCCTTCGATGGGATCCAGCGCGCCGTATCAACCCTCATGATGCATTGAATCACGAATTCATCACTGGTGTAAAGTTCAATCCACGTGCAAGGTCACACTTGTCCAGTATGAGCCACTCCTCTGCAAAACGTCATACTTCAGGATCAACCCCAGGCGTACGTCCCCTTCCGGAGCCACCTTCGAAGCCAGGGTTTTCAAGAACTCGCGATTCCTCAAGCAACTCGCCCGTCAGACCACCCTTGAAGCGTCAAACGACCCAACCCACCACGTCATCCACTGTATCGTCGACAACGACAGCACCACCAATGACCAAGCGGACATCCAATGGTCCTCCGCCAGCTGCTGGTTCTGCACTTCCAAGAGTGACGGGAAGAAGTGTGAGTGGGAAACCCGACCTGGCTGCTGCAGCTGCCGCAACTAGCTTGGTAAGTACAGATCCATGCATATCAGTCAAGTGTATGCTGTGTTAACATGGCAATATAGAAAGCTCGAGTTTAAGTGGTAATTTGATGGGTGACCGGTCTCACAGCACTGCCCATCTAAGAATTCCGTGCTCCCGGATGATATGCAAATACGCGCTTCAATCATATATCCCATTTGTTTATCCAGTTCATACCCCCAGTTGCTATCGTTGTCATTACATCATGGTTCAAGTGTATTCTGGTCGTCAGGTTTTAATGTGTGCATTTTAATGGTCGTGAGGTGTGTTATTATGACATTATAACATCGGTTGTTTCGAGCAAGAAGTCAGCCTTTGAATGAAATTCTTGAGGATCGTCCCTATTATCCCGTTTTGATAACCTGTTTTGGTGTCCTCTTCTTTCTTATGTTCATGTCTTCCCCATTATATGAAGCAAATCTAACATGTCCGGTTTTTATGTTTTCAACCCCCGTTTAGACTTATGCTTTTTAATTAGCCTGTTTAGAGTTTCTTCAGGCCATGTTCCCTCTATTCTGGGGCACTCCCTTCCTCTCATCTGCCGTTCTGCATTGTTGTTCTAAACTTATTCTGCGGAGCTGGATTTCTTTTTCGTACTTTTTGCGTTTCAGTGAACGGTGCATGGGGTTCATTTCGATGATAATTTTATATCCTTCTCTTGTCCATATGTTTCAAGATAATATAATTTTTAATGCTCTGGCATAGATTAACATGTCAAGATTTGAGCATACCTCGTTGTTGCGCGACCGATTCTTGTCTTTGGCTAGTATCTGTTGTTTAGGGACTTAGAGAGAGGTGATGGTGTGGCTTTACCAGAGTGACAAATGTGTGTGTGAAAAACAAATAAGTAGATTTACAGAAAAGATGTCTAAGAATGGAGAAAAGCATGTTGATTGATACTGTCATGAAGAATCAATATCAGTTTGCTATTCAGAACCTCCAAGCATCGATGAAATAAGCCTTTTTAAGGTTTGTGGGCCTGGCGATCATTGGGGTGTTTGCGATGTTTGCTTCCCAACTTCCGACAGTCCCGCTGTTGAGTCCGTAACAGTGAGTGCTGGGATTCCAATGCTCAATACCGCGTACAGCAAGCGGGAAAGGCCCTGAGAGCTTTAGAGAGCTCCTAGGATATGACCAGTCAGTCTAAAAAAATGATATGAATAATTCAAAAGTGCAAAAAGAGGGTTCGTGCTGGGTTGGCATCTCGTTGCCCAGGCGAACCCCCTTTTAACGCAGGCGATTTTTCGCTTCTGCGCGGTTCGAACCTAGGGCGTTGACCTCCCTCTCTTGTTTTTGCGAGGAGATGCCAGGGGGCGGAGTTTTGCCGTTAGGCCATCCGCCCTAGATTCTTATTTGGTACGCAAGCGTTTGGTCGTCATAAGGTCTGCTTCTGTGTTTCTGGTTCCGCGGTTCCGCGGGCATATGAATGACTTATCCATCCCATGATGAGACTGTAGATTTGGGAGAAAGTCTATTGTCTTGCTGCCTAACAGAAACAAAAGTGGCATATCGAAGATGATTGAACAAATACATGGTATATATAGAGCTTTCGTTGTAGCCCTGCCCCCCAGATACTCCGAACTCACCTAAATATAACACAGATAGCTTTATAGAATAGTCCCCTCAAATATGTTAAGCTCAAAGCAAAGTTAGGAAGCCTATTTCACTGCATATCCCTGTCTTATTCTTCAGCTTGGTGATTCCCTAACATTCCCAGACCGGCGCCTTTTCGTTTTCTTCCCCATACTTCAAATGCCCAAGTGGCAACTTGGAATGTCCAGCCACCTGCAACTAGCACGCCGGAAACAACGTTGACCAGCCTGACCAGCAGGGCAAGCAAGCTACCTCGCTCCTCGCTCACTACCAGCAGTATAGGCTCGATATCGAACTTGAAGAAGATTCCGGGGACGGACTGCAGGTTCCTGGGTATGGCACGAGACTGAGAAGTCACCGCATACTGATTCGTAAATATGGTGTTTTTCCGCTGGCTAGGAGAAATTGTGCTGGGGTCAGGGAGTCGTTGATTATATGGGTCGACGGTGCCGGCGCGGGTGTAGATTGTGGGCACGACGGAGAGGTAGTACTGATATTTGTAAAAGCTCTCCTTCGTTGTGGCGACGGTTTTGTCCAGGGGGTCCAGAAGGGTCGAGTAACGTGGTCCAAATGAGAGCTCAGTGACCAAGTGAGAGAAGTTAAGCCCTGATATACGTTAGCTAGCTGACTGCATATTATCAGAGGAAATCGTACTGTTTAGATTCATACCCCCACCGGGCTCATAGAGCCCCAATCCCATGGGAGTAATGTGAAAGTTGGCCTGCACCTTGTTGCCCTCCAGACTTCCATAAATCCGACACGAATCAACCACATCTTTGCGCTTCAGTTTCGGGCCTGGAGGAAATTGCCGCTTCCAGCTCCGCCTGACCTCTCCTAGCACATGGCCTACATGCTGATCTTCCTCCTGCTCCGCTATTCTCACCTCATCCTCCGCGCTTAAAGTCTGATATTGCCGTGAACCGCCTTTGCCTTTGAAATTCATCTCCCGGTTCCACGCGTCCCAGCTCGTCTCCTCCTTGTGCAGCAATTCAGCGGCCAGAATAAAATCCCCGACTGCATCCTGCATATTCACACGTAGCATGTCACATGGTGTCGCAACAACTACGTCAAGGTTCAGTTGGATTTCATGTGAAACGCCCTTCTCGACGCTGAAATGGTGGTTTTCCGTGCCGCGATACCACGAAACAAGCTCCGAGCAAACAAGAGCACTGCAAAAGAGGAATATAAAAATGGTCCATTGGCCTCCGCGTCGGCTAGCTGTGGTATACGTAGGTTTCGTTTTTGCTAAATGGAAACAAGAACCCGACAGTCAGCCTCGCGTTTCAGGACGCACAGAAGCTCGGGAGGATTCAATGCCCTTAGCACTTCTCAATTGGAACTTACGAAACGCATCAAACGTCCTCAGCCCCGACGCAAGCCCCTTCTTTTCCCCAAACGCATCCTCGTCAAGGCCATGGTCCGCAAAGCCGTTCATTATCGGAGCTAGAGCGCGGGCGGGAAGTTTCCAGGCGAGTTGCAACGGATCAACACCATGGGATTTGTCCAAATGAAAGACAGGTTAATACGTCAATTAAATGAGCCCATCACTGCTCTCACTCCGTCACTCCTCAATCACGCCAAAGGAAATCCGCCAGACTGGTTGCCGCAGTTGTTCGAGTCCTTTCACCGTTGAGGCACCGATCAACTGCTTACTCATCCACAGGCGATAAGGCCAGATCTCCGGAGGTTGGCCGGACTAGTTAATCCCAATGGAGCCTAGTTCGTTTTCATTGCAAGGTTTCAAAGCTCTCACCAAGACCCGAGTTATCAACACAACATCACACCAAAATGTGTCCAAAATCCTCATTCCATCCGAAGATGCGCATTGTTTCGGACATGGAGCTAAGGATTTGCGAGATGACGGAAGAGGACTGATATGTATTGGTTCTACTTACACATATGTGACAAAATCTATGTCAAGAAGATACGTCTATTGAATCTGGTATGATAATCGAAATCCATCGGTATATGATCGCTAAGCCAACCCCATAGATACGTTGCATACACCTGGACAGCCCAATCTGGGATTTTTGTTTGCGGCTGGCCATTTCCCAGATGAACAGCCATGTTCGAAACGAAGTCCTCTGAGAGCGGCTCACCTTCCAGATGCTGGAATGCCACTTTGGCCGCCAGCATGTTTCTCACATCTGCGAATGGGAGCTGAAGAGCATCAAAAACCATGACCATGGCTTTGAAGTACTGGCGACAGGGACTGTTGGAACGTGTGAAGAAGTCGGTTCTAATATCCCCGATTTGAGCAAGCGCCCCTGCTTGCTGCTCAATGCTATCCCAACCCTCAAGAGGTTCCAAATTCAGCTGGCACATACGGTCGTGCAAGACCGTCACAGTCTCCGCCCGTGACCCGACAAACAAATTAACGAGAGGCTTAAATGCTTGTGCAAAATGAGGCGGCAACACAGGGAGTAACCCCCATGGCTGCAATGCCGACAGTGCGTGGGCAATCAGCAGCGTCTGGTGATTTTTATCCTGGCTCAAAGTAAAACCTGGATTGATCTTCTCCATTGCTTTTTGTTCGTACTCAACGTCGAGTGGTGTCTGAATCGAGTATTTCAGCAATTCGCCACCTGAGATTGATACAAATTGCTCCAGGCTATACTTGATCTGATTGAGCTGAAAAGCAGAGGGCAAGGCTGACCAAAGCCGGAGACTAGCAGAAATACCATCGCTATCGTACTGTTCTGACGTTGCCGCAGGGATAATGTGGTGATGGTCTCCGCGTTTTGGCGTTGGCAGCACTCCCAGTGCGTAATCGAGGCACCTTCGAACAGGCAACTCGTTCACATATCGTTGGAGGTCTTTGGTGATGAATCTGCAACCATCATGAGGATCGAAGCGTCCTAATTGTGAAAATGGTTCCTTTTCGACGAGAGCCATAGTACCGAGAAGTCCGTTGGAGGAAGTCAAGCCCAACGGGGAGAAGTCAGAGATCCGGAATCCGCATAAAATGAGCAGAGCCGTAAACTCGTTCCGCGTGAATCCGTAGCTGACCTTTCCTTCTTCGAACATCATGTCAGCCAATCGAGGAGGGTCGCCAGGGCCGAGATCGCCAGTGACCGCAGGGTACACCTTTGCATCCGGGCCACCATAAGTAAGCAGGTCTTGCGGTTTGATGCCCGCATGCGCAAGAAGATTGCTCCAGCCACTTGTTCCGGCCCCTTTCCGATAGTCCCATGTCAGTGAGATAGTCGTGTCCGTGAGGTATGCATTTTGAAGCCATCCTTGAAACGAGGGAGCGACACATTCCACCAAGCCATGTGGGGGCATATTTCTTATAGGAATGAGTATTGCCCACTCGCCGGCCGACCTCTCCATCAAAAATTTTCTGGACCTAAACAGACTCGACGCAGCGATTTTGAGCTGGGCCCATATAGCCATGAAACCGATCGCGGCGAATATCGTTCCCAGCCAAGTCGCAGCCAGGGATGAGATATCGAGGTTCTCCCCGAGGAAGAGGGGCGCCATGGCAGGCGATCGCGAAAGGGTGAGGTAGGACTATAACTGGAAGGTCCCATGTCAGCTTTCCTTGTCACAAAAAGGGCCATGATGCTCACATACGCAGGGGATTAACGCCGTCTAAATCTCAATCATATAAAAGCAACAAGATCAGCCAACAGCTTTAAGTATTATGACTCTGCGCTCCGTTTTCCTGTCCTTCGTACTTCGTACTTCGTATACAATATCAAATCGAGAACTGCAGATTTCCTCGGGCTTTTGTAAGAAGGTGCCAGAGAACTGGACGAGAATGGTGCCCCATCATGTTTTGAGGCTGACTGGAGTAGATCAGCTATGGGATTTGCTACACTGCCACAGCGTAGTTCTGTGTTGCGAGGCTGAAGGCTATCAACACGGGAGGGTTCCACGGTCCGTCGCAACTCGCGTGGCTCCAGCCACACCTACGCGGGGTAGGTTTGGGCTAAGCTCTTCAGGGCTAGTCACCGTCCATTAGACGCATTACGTAATAAGCCCGTCTTGCCCCGTGCCCAACCGTTTTGTCTCTGTTTGCTGCGTTTGTTGTGGCTGAATGTTTGCTATGTTTGCCGGCTAGACCTCACCCCCTCGAAACAACGACTTGCTTCGTTCTGAGGTCAAGACGATGAAACTGCTTCTAACCGTTGTCCGAGGACCTCACTAGGATGCCACCATGTAGATCAGATCTGATCTGATCCCTACTCTTATCCAACTGCCAAAGTGGAAGGTTACACTTTGCGCCTTTTGTCTCCCATTTTGTGTTCTAAGCTTTTGCTAGGAGTCCCATGATGATATCCAGGGGTTCGTTATTACAGAGTAGTATCTGCAGATCTGATCTTCAGGTTCTGGGCTTGGTGACTATACTGGCTTGTCGGAGCGGCATCGCCAGTATCTAGTACCTCTTCGCAAGGCATGACCCCTCAGTGCGGCAGTGCCTAGTCTCTCTTTTCAATGAACCCCCACTCGCGATGGATGCCGGTGATCTAGGCTCAGCGTAGCTTCGGCATCGGCTACACTATGAGGAAACATGCGGAAAAGGCTGCAATTTGCATCGCTCTTCCCGGGATGAAGAATGCTGGGTAACGCAAGGAACTTGTCTAGGGTCGGGGTGCGTGTTCGAGCCTGTGAGCTTTGAAGCGGATCGCTGTCTCGATATAAAGTCAAGATGTTCCCCGCAAAATTTTTGGAATGGATGATAGTTCTGGTCTCTAGGGCTACCTTTTCCTCTGACAAGCAAGACGAGCTTCTATAGTCGTCCTTGAGGGTACTATTCTTTGGTTCATCATGCACGGCCTTCTGCTAGCCGCCGGGCTGCTCAGCCTGCCCTTCCATGCCGGCGCATATGTTCAGCAAACCACCGGGATGGCCCGCCGAGGGGTTGACTTGGACTCTTTCCGCTTGCTCGACAAAGCCAAGTACATGAACTCGGATGAAGTGCAGCAGAACTCTGCGATCATGTCTCTCGCGGGTGGCAACTATGTGGATGTTGCTACCCGGCTGGTGCAGCAGACCATGCCACGAACGACCTTCCGTCTCGTGGATGACCACTACATCAGTGATAGTGGCATGGGCCATGTGAACTTCCGTCAAACAATCCATGGCATCGATGTCGATAACGCCGATTTCCATGTTAACGTAAGCTTGGATATCTTCATTTCCATACTCCCACCTAAGTGTACAGAAACTAATGGTGCGTGGTAGATTGGTAAAGATGGAAAGGTGTTCTCGTTTGGCAACACTTTCTATACAGGCAAAATCCCCAAGTCGAAGCCGAAGGGAACACAGGATTACACCAGTCCTATGCAAGCTTTGCACGGGGCCATCAACGTCCTCAAGATTCCAGTCAATGCTGAAAAGGCCACTATAAAGGCCACCAACGACAAAGAGTTTGTGTTTAAGGGGACCTCCGGCGCTCTTTCCGAACCTACTTCCAAGCTTGTTTATCTTGTGAAAGAGGACGGCCGTTTGGCTCTGACCTGGAGAGTCGAGACTGATATCGGCGATAACTGGTTGCTTTCCTATGTTGACGCAAAAGACAGCAACATGGTTTACAACGTTGTTGACTACGTAGCTCATGCAACTTATAAGGTCTAGTATGTATTCATTGAATCTCTCGGTCTTAAACGTCATTAGAGGCTAACTGGAACACAGCAAATGGGGCCTTGCTGATCCCACCGAAGGTGAACTTACGACCATTCCGAATCCATGGCATCTTCCCTCATCCCCTTACACCTGGATTGCCGATGGCACAAATAACTACACAACAACTCGTGGCAACAACGGAATCGCACAGGACAATCCAACCGGTGGCAACGAATACCTCAACAACTACCGGCCAAACAGCCCTGCGCTCAAATTTGAGTACCCATACTCCCCTTCTATGAACCCACCAAAAACCTACATCGATGCGTCAATCACGCAGCTGTTCTACAGTGCAAACACATTCCACGACCTCCTCTACATGCTTGGGTTCAATGAGAGGGCCGGAAACTTCCAGGTCAACAATGGAAACAAGGGCGGCAGGGGTGGTGATTCTATCATTCTGAACTCCCAGGATGGTTCTGGAACCAACAACGCCAACTTTGCCACGCCTCCTGATGGCAGACCAGGACGTATGCGCATGTACATCTGGACTCGAGCCAACCCGCCTCGCGACGTTTCTTTCGAGGAGGGAACCGTTATTCATGAGTTTGCTCATGGCCGTAAGTGTTTCTCCTGTTAACGCTTGTTTCTTTCATGCATAACTTGTTCCTGCGATTTTTTGGTATTTTGCCCCCATTACCGCCATAAGCTAAATCTTTTCGTTCATAGTTTCCAATCGCCTCACTGGCGGTCCCGCCAACACGGCTTGCTTGAACGGCCTCGAATCCGGAGGCATGGGTGAGGGTTGGGGTGACTTTTACGCTACTGCAGTGCGCCTAAAGCCTCGTGACAACCGCTCCACCAATTATCCAAAGGGTGGATGGGTTTCAAACAACCCTAAGGGTGTTCGCCAGTACCTTTATTCCACTGACCTCACCATCAACCCCCTTGTCTATACATCCAACAACCAGCTCAACCAGGTGCATGCTATTGGAACTGTGTGGGCCACCATGCTCTATGAGGTCCTCTGGAACTTGATCGAAAAGCACGGCAAGAATGATGGACCAACACCTATCTTCAAGAACGGTGTGCCTACTGATGGCAAGTATCTTGCTATGAAACTTGTCCTCGACGGAATGGCAACGTACGTTTGATTATCCCTCCCCTAATTGCTTTTATTGCTTCGCGATTTAGAAACTAACGGAGCTCGATTCCAGTCAACCTTGCATGCCAAACTTCGTCCAGGCCCGTGACGCCATTCTTGATGCTGACAAGAACTTGACTGGCGGCAAGAACAAGTGCGAGATCTGGAAGGGTTTCGCTAAGCGTGAGTTGGGTGTCGGTGCCAAATATCACCGAACCAACCGCACTGGCAGCAAGGAGATTCCTCGTGAATGTAAGTAGGAGGCTGTCTACTCCATGCTAAGTTTCAATCACTTCCGTTTTGGAAATTCTCGTGTACATAGTTCAAACGCGATTGGAGATTACTACTGTTGCAGCTAGCAGTATAATCATTGAATATACTTTTACTTTTAAGAACTCATATTCGAAGGAATCCTTCACATGCCATCGATGCCCCTTGATTCATAGAAAAGGGGTTTAGAATTTGCATGGAAAGATTATAGACTGGTTCCGTAATTGGATATTCACGCTGCGGAAGCTTGTGATATCAAGGCTTCCTCTGCGAGACCTAGAAGGTCTTGCCGGGAGAAGACGGTTTTCATCTCCGGTGGGTTCCCTGGGCTTTCCGGCTTATCAAAATTTTCGTGGACTCGAGGTCCAAGGTACCTAAAATCGTTGTCCCGTGACGGTGCCTGATATAAACCTGTTGCTTCACTGCCGCCATCGGGTTGTTACCAGGTCCAAGCCTGGTATACTCAACTACCTAAGCCGTTCTAATTCCCAAGGCATTGGAGGATATTCTCTTTTAGCCTAGCGGCCAAGAAATTGCTGATCAAAACATTGTTCTCCCATAGCCGGATATGAATTTTCGGTTCCTATGGGTCACATTTCATCGTGACCGTGATTTGCACCCTTGAAGTATCCGCCCCTAGTCATGTCACGGGAGGAAGCCAGGCTCGATAACTATTGCCTGAGCCCGTTGTTTTTAAGGGGGGTTGCGAATTAAACAGGAAAGTATGCGCCATACTTGAAGTTTTTATCGCTTGTTTTCGCTCCTTGGAAATTCGCTTGCTTTTTAGCAAATCGACTTCTGTTCGAGGCGTTGAATGTGGGCGGGATGTCATGTAATTCCAGTAATTTAGAAGCTCCCTCCTGCTCCCCCTCCTTACGCAAGCATTGTCGCTTGGGAGTTCATCATCGTGTAATTAAGCCTGAACAGCGAAGTTGACATTGATTTCTGGAGATGAGCCATGAAATACATTAGCAGAGCAGGTTTTTGATTATATGGCGGAACGGATACTACTCACCACTAAGAAACCGCTTTTCTGGTTTTGTGGAGGCATTATAGTCGACTTTTGGCACGCTTTAGGCAAGAATTTGTGCGAAAACCTCTTCGGTAAAATGCTCGTAGACATATTCGTAAAAGACAAGCCGGTCAGCAACACCTGATGCCGATAGTGAGTAGACAAAATGGTTGCTAGCAACGCTATCTGCCAATGTTCCGCACGGAACACACATCACCCTTGTGCGAATATTCAACTCGGAGGAAAGAAAGGCACGAAGTTGTCTCTCATCATGCGGCTTAGCAGCCAGAGAACTCCACCGCCCGGTTTTCCCCTCCACTTCTCAATATCTCCCGCCAGATTGCCCCTCCCTTTTGACTGAGGTCGATTGATAGAGGAATTCGAGGCCCACAGACATCGCTGCTTGAACGAGACGTCTGTACGTACTCATGTCAAATCTACCCCCGAGCTCAGTGTCAGCGCCTTCATCCACTGGAATGTTGGCCGATTTTAGATTGGATGCAAGTGACATATGAATTTCCACATATGCCGCTAGCTGGTCAACGGTCATTGCGTAATCCATTGTCCTGACGTGAAATGGGGGAATCTGGTCTCCGATCACCATTGTTACGTTTACTCCGAGGTTCATTGACTGGCCCATGGTGCGTCGAAGCTGGATTAGCCCGAGGACTTTTGGAAGGGCTAATCCAGCGGGGACAGCATCGGTGGTCTCGGGGGCGAAAAGGGTTTGAAAAAGATCCGGGTCAAGAAGGTACAGATCATCGGCGCCTGCTTCCAGGTAGACGTTGGCATCCGCCGCCTTGTCTCTGTAATTTTGAGTTAAAAATTCGTTCTTGGAGAGAAGCTCTAACATGCCTCTGAGATCGTACGGCCTGTTCATCATCGGCGTAGCAGAAATGATTCAGTAATGGCTAGTAGGAAGAGCTTTAACGTATTGATGAGTAGAAGTGGACACGTTTTTGATCCGATGACCCTCGTCAAGAACCACACGTTTGAAGCCATATTTGGTTGGCCATTTCAATTCAGAAACAAAACTCCCAGGGGAATCTTCAGGAAGTTCAATGGTCATTCTCGTCGATTTCAGTATCACCAGACGTATTTCGTGTGTGACCACGGGTCTTTTAACTCGCTTCTTAGTATGGTGGTGACCAGATGCAGCCTAGAGAAATCGACGGACTGCGGAAACTGATAAGTGAATGCCCCATTTCCTTGGCATATAAACCAAATCTTCCTTTGACAAGGGCAGCAGAGCAGATTGCGAAGCAGAAGAGATTTGGGCGGAGAGCTTGTGACGACTTCATCGGAGCTCAGTGCTCTGCAATTGCGGCAAATATGGGGCCTATGTCACCTGCTGACTAGCGATTTAGAAACTGTCTCTTTAGCGAATGCGTTCGACACCGGCTCGATCTAAGCGTGTGCTCGATCGTCTAAGCTCCCTTCGTACGTTTCGTTTCAAAGTACCCGGTGATTTATTGTTTTATAAATGATACATCGTCTGGTGGTGCTGTAACATCTGTTGCGGCCATGCTTTGACAGTGTGAAACTCCAACATGCTCGCACCAAAACCCCATCATCAGTATGAACTTATCGGAATCCCCAGACCGCGTAGGTGGCTTGTGAAAAAACCAGAAAGACGATAGAAACTCTCGTGGAGATGGGGTTAGGACCGCAGACTGGCGAATATATCGGGATGGGCCCTGGCAAAAGTTGGCCAGTTGGTGAAGTCGAGGCAGAAGCGGACCGTAAAAACGCCACGACGACAGATACATTCTTCGCCGGCTGTGCAGTTGTGAAATTTCTCAGATTTGTCGGAAATAGCATCCGCTTTGATGCTTGTTGGATAGCCATACCTTCAACGAAAGGTACAGTACATGTAAAAATGAGCATAGAGCTTGAAATGAAGGAAGAATTCAGAGCGTATGCTCTTCCTTGCAAGGCATGCCTCTCAATGACGGGAGACATGTTAGTGGCCACAAAGGCACTGATGGAAGTTAGAGAGGAAAAAGGAAGAAGATACGAAAGGATGGGGTATTTATAGACCTCCAGGAGGGAGGCAAGTAAGCGAGCCCACAGTTAGTACAGTGCTATTCACTCGTTAGTTCAATGTGAGGCGCCTAGGATGCTTTTAGTGAAGGACGGGGTAGAAAGAAGGTCAAAGTGAGGTTGGCTTAGCTCCGGTGACTCGTCGTCCCTCAGAGTGAATGTTTCCAAAAGCGGAAGCCAGAGAGATTGACTTACCGTATATCAATTATGCAGCACCTGTTAGCCAGTGAACCATAAGCCCCATCAACCTCACATCACACTTCACTATATTGTTAGCGATCAAGAGCCCTGAGCAAAGTGGATTGGCGGCCAAAACGCAACGGGTAACCCCTTTGGGATTCATGCGAATGTAAAAGACCGGAATCACATAAAAGCCTCATTGCTGCATTGGTTAATAAAATACATGGCGGAAGAAACGTCACCTCAATTCCATTCAAACGTCAAAAATCTCACCCATCCCTACCCCGGCACCTTGCGCGCCATACCGACACTCCACCAAATCCAATCTCCAACCTTTCCAGTTCTTCAGCTTGCGTTTCACTTCACGCTCCCATTCAGCTCGCTGCCTGGCCTCCTCTTCAGCTTGTGCCCTCGCAAACGCTTCTTCATCAAACATTTCATCGTCATCCAAGAATTCTTCATGGCCTTTCTCCGAAGGCGCGTCAAAACTCTTGCGCATACCGCTAGATCCGGGGCGTAGTGGGTTGGGTATCGCACTTCCAGTAAATGCAGCAAGGCCGCTGGAGAGAACGGATGCGAATGAAGAATGCTGGCGTCCCTTAATCGCAGCGATGCTACGACGCCGGGAGTGGTCAGCTCCGCTAGGCATACCGCCTATTAGATCCACATCATCAAAGGCGCTGCCAGAATTTGAAAATGTTTCAGCAGCGTCCGCATCGCTCCCCTGCCCAGCAGCAAGTTCCCGTTTCCGTTCTTTCCAGATGCCTCGTCGAAGGTCGAAGTTTTCTCCTTCAAGATCACGAATGGTTCGCTCCAGGCGAGTTCGTTCTTCGTCTTCAAGTTCATCCAGAGCCCCGTCGTCCCCTGTGTTGGTTACCTCACGCTTCCGTATCCTTTCACGTTCTTCCCTGAGTCGTAGGTTTTCGTTTTCAATGGTGACAAGTTTCCTTCGTAACGTTAACACGTCCTTTTCAAACTTGTCGCGCTCCCTGAGCCGTGTTTGATGTCGGATTTCTGACTCCTTGTGAAGGTTGCCAAGAGCTTCGAGTTTCTTCTCCAATGTCGCAACCTTTTTGTCAGCTTCCGTTTTGGCGTTCTTCACTTGCTCGAGTTCATCTTTCAAGTTGTTAATCAAAGTCTGGGTGGAAGCTTGAGTCACACCCTCGCTCATTGACTTTTCAATCATTCGGTTCATCGAGGCCTTAGTATCTGAATGAGCTTGTTCTTCCTTCTCTAGGGCGGCTTTTATTGAAGACAATTCATCTTTCAGTGCCGAAATCTCTTTCTCGGATGTAGACACATTTTCTGACTGTGAGTTCAGCTGAGCACGTAGGTTTGATATTTCCAGCTCCATAGCTTCGATCGTAGCAGATTTGGATCCCAGTTGGCTCTGAAGAGCTGACGGAGGAGATTCTTTGCCGGCGACCGCGACGCTCTGCGAAGATCGATGTGACTTTGTCTGAAGTTGGGAGTTTTGGCGCTGTAGAGCAGCAATTTCTGCCTTCTGTAGTCGTATTAGCACCTCTTCGAAACTGCAGGAAAGGTTTACCTGGAACATGAACGCACCAAATTATCAACTTCTTCAGCCTTCTTCTCCGCCGCAGTAAGCTTCTCCTTTAATTCTATCGTCTCACTGCTCGCCTCTCGCAAATCTTCCAGTTGTTCCTCCGTCTTCTTCCATCTCGACTCCGCCGTCCCTAGCTCTTGTTCCAATCGCTTATTCTCCTTCTCCAACTCCTCAAGTCTAATGGCCTGTTTCTTGAACAATTCCGGCGCAGTGCTTCCATCAGGACTCAAAGGCGGCAACGGCGGTGATTTGATCCCAGCACTTGTTGGCGTCAGGGCAGATTTTGGAACGGAAGAATTTCGAAACGATGATGATCGCATTTTCGACTGGATAGATAACGAAGGTTGGCGGCCATGCCGCGATTGTAATGGCGCGGCATTCTCGTCATCGCCGCCCTCTGCTTTCTCACAAGTATCGGGCTCCGCACTTTCGGCTGGAACTTCTGGAATGGACTCTTTCACAGCGTCTTGCTGTTTCCCTGGTTCTTCGTCCTTCTTCTCTTGTTCCGCATCCTTCTCCGGAGCTACTTGCGTGGAATCATCGTCCTTCTCCGGTGTGGCTGCTGGTTCCGCTGGTGGGGGTTCTTTGCTGGGTTCTCCCCCGGAGGCCTTCTCTTTCTTTGCGGCCTTCTTGGCTTTTTGCTTTTGCAGTTGCGCAACCTGTATTTAGTAGGATTGTTAGCATTGTAAAGCAGCGTTTCCTAGCACTGCTGAGCCAGGACACTTTGTCAACATGAACGGGAATGGGAGTGACTATACCCGTTTCTTGGCTGCGGCGAGTTTCTCAGCTTTCGCTTTCTCCTCCGCTTCCGCCATGACGGAGCTCAATTGGTGATAGCAGTTTGGGGCTTCTCCGCAAGGTATTCACAACGTTTGTCTGGACAAGCTGTGTTGTACTCTTCGCGCGTCTAATCAACACGGCTCGTGGCTCTGTGGCTGGCCAGGCAGCTTACGTCATCTCCACAGCTCCGTCGATGGTCCGTGCACCGGTTGGTATAAAGAACAAGCGTCTCCAGTGTTGTCAATAGGGAGTACAAGTTTCAACATGGAGTTACGAGTGAAATACTTGAATAATTGATATTTCGCATCTAACGAATAGAGCCTTGCCAAAAACATGTCCGTTGACCCCTAAGCTCCCACGCAAAGGGCACTATCTCTCATCCCATTCTCAGGCATTCCATTCCAAAAAAAGGTTCAGGTTGAAAACGAACAGAATAGTAGATGAGCAGAGAAGAGAATTCCGAAAATAGGAAACGATGCCGTCATGCTCCGGAAGCAAAAGCAGAGAAAACACTAACTGAAACCGAAGCGGCCGATACACCCCTGAGCAAAGTAAGAGTCAACCGCCGCCCGCCCCAAGCAACATCATTAAGAGGATATCATCGTAAAGCATAAAGGCGAAAAAGCAATGCGAAAGTCTACTGTTAAAGTAGGCAAGACAGAAAAGCACTTAGAGACAGGGGAACGTGAATGCCACTTAAAATTCCATGGAATCAGCCACTTCCTCACTCATCGTTCTCACTACGGTCGCCTTGCTAGCGGACCTTGAGCGGATATCTTCATCGCTCAATGCGTAGTTCCCATGTTCATCCACAACGGGCCGAGAGGGTCCAGCAAGTCTTTCAACTTCTTCCTCATCCTCGTCGCTGCTTAGGTCTTGAGCCTTGGCAAGCGCATAGTCGCCCAACCAGTATCTGGCACGTTTCCGTGCGCCAAGATCTGGTGTGAGGTATCCATCATCCATACTTCTCTTTGTTTCAATGGGCGTCGCAGCTCCGTCTGCAAGACGACTGAGAACGCTGATGCCACGAAGATATAGATAGCAAACACGTTTCCGCGCTTTGTTGAAAAAGAAGTAGTTTAGACTCCATATTGAGGCATCATCTCCGTCGTAGGGATCTTCCTCGGGAGCATAACAGTATATACTGCATTCCTTCAGCGACATTTGGTCGTCGATTATTCTCCACATCCGTGGACCCCAGGAATGTGCAGTCATTGGAATATGTGGAGCAGACCCACTAGGTGGTGTCGGGGGAGTCACGTCTCTCGCCATTTGAGGACGTAAGTTGAATAGAGTGGAATCGATTGTATTCATGACCTTTTTCAGGCTCTTTTCCCTGCGGAAATCGGAAGGTCTCAACAAATGGGAGAAATCATAATCGGGATGGCTCGCGTTCAATGTCGCAATCATGTACGCAAAAGTCCTCCTACTTGAGTGATCGCTCAGCGGTCCAAATGGACTTGATCGCGATAAGTTAAGCGATGCAGCCGCGGAGGACGCGTGTGGTGGGGAGAGCGATGCCGATAGCCGGAGAAGCGATTCATATTGTGACTCAAGGGAGTTCTCTATGTTCTTGTACAGCTTCTTATCCCCGCCCGCCGCCTTTGTAGTATAAAGATCGCATCCTCCAACGACGTGGCAATCGGAGGTGTCAAAATTGAGGGCGTTCGTGACGTCTTCGAACTCGCTAAGTGGTAGGAACTGAATGCGTGGGTTTCTGTCAGGTATTACATTCCCTTCTCATCAGTACCAAATCTGCATACCTTCATTTTCACATATATTTCCTGTTGCTACGGAAATCCTAGATGTTGTTGTGAGGTGTGTGGAGTGCCGTGGACGCGAACGTAAAGCCGAGGTAGTCGCGCGTCACCAAGTAGTGAAGTTGCAGGTTGATCGCGATTTCAGAGAGAGAGGAGCAGTAGTGGTGAAGGGTGTGAAATAATCGAAAGAGGAACGGCTTGAAAGCCTTTCGCGCTGCACTGTAATCTCGTTTTGGAGGCGCCCTGCGAAAGCAAGTCGAAAGACAATAAGGGCTCTCCCAGCTGGCTGCAAGGACAACGCTTATGGATCGACTACGCCAGACAATCGCGTCTAGCAGGAAGAAGATCTAAGCAAATAAGCCATGAAGATTGATGAAAACGAGTTGGATAGCTGATGATGCTTGATGGATGCAGTCGCATTGATGATACGGGCCAGTTGGGCGTGGAATTCGATCGCAAGAGAGGATGTCACGTGAACGGTGTGCTTCGCGTTCCGGCCAGTGACATCACACCATTCGTTCACGAGATCCAGACTTCAGCCCCAATGAGGCAAACAACATCAAGGGTTGTTTGGTTAGCAGGGCTACTTTGTTCCAGTGTTCTCTTATGATTAAATCTGGTTTACCAGATTGCCACGTGCACACTGTTTGCAGTATGGAACGGCGAGCTATGAATGAGCATTCTGTCATGACTCCAGTCGAAAGGGCCTGGAAGTCATTACCAGACACTCCCATGTAGCAAGAGATGCTTGAATACAACCAGGCCTCCCAACCACCCTCCCTTCCTCGATACTGCACGCGGGTTGTCGTGGCCTCCTCCCAAGGGGTGGGTCTGCATTGTGATGTATGTCGTTGTCCATGTTCCGAGGCCCAAAAAAGGTAGAAGCTCAGAGGTATCAAACAATTCCAAATCGTTCTAATTGGGCTTCTAAGATAGCATCTTCCTATAACGCAGTCACTTGATCAGCAAGGTGAAATCAATTCGCTCCCATGAAATAACACTGGGCACCATCATAAAATGTCGACGTCAAGTGAAGGCCAAAGATTGAAAGCGCCAAGGTCCGCTACATGAGTTTCGTCACAATATCTTGCTCTGTCTGATAATGTAGAAAAACAGTCGACAATTAGCGTCATGTTTTCGGCCAGCAGTGGCAGTCTGCTCAGAACACGACAGGCAGGAGATTGAGTTCCTTTGGTTGCTTCGGCGAATGACGTTTAAATGGAACTCACCTCCATATCCTCCAGGCTGTCCTGCTGGCTAATGCACCGTAAGACATTCTTCTTGCTGCTTTCTTGCATCTCTCCAGCGAGCAGTAACTCATCCAAGATGAAATACGCCTTTTGGAAGTTGAATATAATATCCAGTTCACAGACATTGCCGTAGTATTTATCCATTTGTTCGACGTATCGATGGACGATTTCCAAGGTTATGAGTTCATTGTCGGTGGGCGAGCAGCCCGCGATGAAAAATAAGGACGCATATCGTCGATATACTACCTTGGAATCTAGAATTGGTCAATCAATTAGTTAAAGTTCGTTCGCAGGGTCGGTTAGGAAGCTGAGAAGCACCCATAGGAACGATATATATTAGAGCGTACCTTTATACTCGAGAAAGTTGCACATCCGAGTGCGTCGAGACAGCACGAGTTGCGACACATCCTTGATGATTTTCGCCTTATCCTTCGGAGAGAGAGTGATGAACCATTTTGCAAGTCGCTGGAACACAGGTCAGAAAATTTGTCAACGTCCTCGAGGATATGGAGCGGCAAAGGGAGTGCGGTGGGCGACGACCAAACATACCACTTTGCCTTGCCTCGACAATAGGATAAGGTAGCTAACAGGGGGAATTCTGTCAGTCTTCTTCGCGACGAGCGACGAGCGACAGACAGAAATGGCCTTACTTAATTGCCATACTCTCCTCGACAATTGAGTAGAGAACAGAACCGGGATGAGGGATGGACTTTTTTTCTCGGAGGTGGGGGGTCACAGTCGCATCGGAGTCCAAACATCACAAATTCGCTGCAGTCTGCCTTTGCTGACCGCCTCGGATTATTAAGCAGATCTGCCAAGAAAACCAGCCTTGCAGCCAATCAGCGCCCCGCCCTCTCCTCGCGGTCCTGCCCCGCGGCCTTATCTGACAAATGCGGCGGTATGAGAAAACCGCTGAAGAAGCCAAAGATTCTCCTCCATACGCCCTGTAGAACAGATAAAAGGCACTGCTTTCATGGTCGCCAGTCGCTAAATACATTTTGCTACAATACCGCCTCAAAAGAGACCAACCTCTAATCTATCACAGAATGAAACTAATTCTATCTACATCGTATGTCGAGCCATGCTCCCAGTCCGCTGGTATCGAATGTTGGTTGACCTTGAATGCGACTATAGGAACATTGTCAGCGGCGGGCCGTCCGTTGTGCGCCGCATATCGTCCGCAAAGTCCAATGTTGAACTCTTGAATTCCCTCCGTTGCAATTTTGTCGCCGCTCAGCACGTCGAACCATCCCATACCAACGGAACCTACCAAGATGCGCATACACCCCCGCAAAAGCTAGCGTACAGTGACTATAAGACATGGACATCACAAGAAGGCGACACACTTTATGTCCCGACGATCGACTTCTCTGCGTCTGGTCTGACTGAGGATCGCTCACAGTATGACATCACAGTCAAATTGTTCTATTTGCCAGGAGTTCCAGCGTCCAGGAGGTGCGAACATACATGCTCTGCGATCGATCTCGTCCTTGAAGAACTCCACGTCGATTCCATAGATCTTCTTATCGTCTCGTTCCCAGGAATATCGTTTGATGCGGACGACGAAGAGGAGGAGATACCGAACGGTGATGCTGAATCAGAATTCAACCATATGGTGCAGACATGGCGAACGCTAGAGTCATTGTATGAAAAGGGTATGATCGCACAACTCGGTTTGTCAGAATTTGACAAGGATCGACTCGAGAAGTTCCTCCCACACACCAAAGTGCGCCCTTCCGTCGACCAGATCAATGTGAAAGACTGCTGCGTGGTGCCAAAGGATTTGATCCTATTCGCGAAAGAACAGAATATTGAGCTGTTGACGCATAATGACTGCACTGATATTCTTCCGAGAGGCACAACGCGCGATCTCCTGTCTCGAGGAGAGAACGGTGCAGGCATCTTAGCCGTGACTGCCGATGCCGACGATGGTGGTATTAAAGGGGACATTGAACCGCAGTGGGTGGTCAAGTACACAGCAGTGGTCAAAGACCGAGGAGTGATTGAAGACAAGGGTTATTTTGCTCTCGCTGAAGTGGGAAGTTGTATACGCACTTCTTCATAGCAAAATATAGTCAACCATGCCGCTGTATGTTAGTAATATATCACAACGATAAACTCCCGACTAGTCTGCGTAGGTGCGGTCTAGCAAAACTCCGGTTTATTTCCATCAATCGACGCATGTTCGACATGAAGATTTTGAGCGTAGAGCGACTGTTCGGACGTTGGGCAGGATCACCCTATCATGCTTCGCTTTCGCCCTCTCATCCGAACCTTTTTCAACGTTTCGAGTACAGAGCTCGCGCCTTTGAAGCTTCCACCGTAAGCTGTAAGGACTTCATCAAAGAATTCCTCAGTCCTCGGATGCGAACTGCCGAACGCCCGCTCCAGCACATAGAGGTCCACCGCTCTGTCTTCATCTTGCACGCTTTGACTTGCCAGTCCAAAGTCGATGAGGACAATATCTCCTCTAAGAGAAGGTCTTAAGGGTGTTGTATGTAAATCACTCTTTCCAGGAGACACAGTTCCGTCCGATTGACTCTTCAAGATAAGGTTGCTCGTGGTCAAATCGCCATGAATCACCCCAACCTTGTGCAATACTCCAATGACATGTCCAATCTTTCTAAGGAGTGCGCGAATATCTTCTTCAGCACGTCTGAGCTCTTGGTCTTTGTTTTCGGGTCCTTTGGCGGCATTTTCGTATTGTTTCATCCACTTTTCGCAATCGTTCACAACTTGTCTCACTGGAGGCCCTTCAATCCACTCCATCAGCAACCACGCGCCACCACTGCCATTCGCATTATCCGCAGATTCCGTGTTCCAATCAACTGAAAAGACACCCGGTACAGGTAATCCCTCTTTTAAAAGCTTCGCCAAGCATCGTGCTTCCTGGAGAATGCGCTGGCGCGTGAGTCTGCGATCGAGGATAGGATGACGGTACGGTTTCGACGGACGAAATTTCAATGCGGCAGGAATCGAGGGATTGAGAAAGTGTGTTTTGTATAGGCGCGCTTCAGCGCCTTGGGCGAGAAGGATAGGCGCGTTGGAATCAGAGGGAAAAGGCGGGGGTAGAGGTGGAGGAACGAATGTTTCTGTCATGGCTGATTCCTGCGATACTGAAGTTGCCAATAAAATTGTTTGATAATTCTTAAAGTAAATAAGCCTAACTGTTTCGGAAGCGGGTAAACTCAATGACGAAGCTGTTCTGAACGAAAGACTAGTCAGGGTGAACAACGGTGGGAGCGGGAAGTTCAGCGGACTGACGGGGCGGGGATGCGATGCTCCGGAACAATGTTCCTCCTTTTCGATTTTAAGGTTGGGTGCACGGGCCCGCATCGCGTCCTTCCAAAGGTCGAGCTTCAACAACAACGATCTTCGATCGAGAGCCGCTGAAGCCATTCTCGCCAGGCGACCAGAAAGCAAAGCATCCTTTCTCGTTTGACTTTATGGCTTCTTATCCAGGAACACTGATCTTATATGCATGTAGTCGATTAACTACTAATGACAATGATTTCAGGTCCGGCGCCCGTTGACGAATTCACGCGTGATAAGACGAGACGAGCATAATATCGACTGCACCAAATCCTCTCCATCCCATACGGATGTCCTAACGCTACTTTCTGGTTGCTGCGAATTGCAGCTTATGCTACCGTTTGCAACATCACCTTGCTTGGTCCGAGCGTTATCTCATAGCTCAGTATCGTCGAGTCAACAAGATAACCCTCCTTTCTGCAATGCGACGGTTCCCAATTGAGGGTAACCCCCGATAATGGATCCATCGGAACAGCTTCATGTGCTTTGAAGGGCATTCCGCCTTTGGCGAGAACCACACGAGGTTGGTCGCGCTACCTGCACAGAGCCTTCCCGTACCGATATTAGAACATTCGCCAACCCTGTATCCCACGTCGAGAGATCCAGACAGATCTGAAATCTCCGAGTACCATTGCAGCCATTGCGGCTGAGATGTCTAGCCTGGATTAGCGGGATATCTATGTATTGGCTTTCGACCCTGTCAACCAAACGGCTTAGAATAGCCCCCCAGGTGGCAACTGCACCAAGCATTGAAGCAATCGATCCAGGCTCCGCCGCTTGCCTTCGTTAATACGTATCGTGGGGTGATTGAGCAAGCGGTAGTGGGCTCTTTGGTGGCATGGCTCTCCCTTCATGTCTGTGGTTTCTTATCATCCGCTCGCTTGACGCTGCCCCAGAGAAAATTTTGCTAGCTTCTTTGCTCTATGCTGCAGAATTGCGGCCAAGGCTTCTGTAAGTACTCTGGATGTCTCTTGTGATTTTTGTCGTTCGCTATTCTGTGATTCAATTGGTGCCTTACACAACGTCTTTCCCGTTTGTGGGGTGACAACCCCGGGTGGTTTCGATACGGGCGCCATGAAGCCTTGATGGAGGCTTCAGAAACGGAAACGATGCCGGTTAGTCTTAGTAGCCTCCTCACCACACTTTGACCTCGTTGACTTTCCGCTCTCCGCTCGCCTCCCGCATTCTTCAGGAAATCCAGGCGAAGTCAAGATACTCAGAGCTGACTCGGAGCAAACTTTACGTTTCCTTTTCCCTCCATCACTCCCTAATCTGGATTCCGTTCGGTTGTCGATTGCTTCTGTAATACCCTTGAGCTCATATATATCTGGCATCCGAGGTTCACACTGGTACTGTACTGTACCATCAACAGCGCTCCAACAGAACGGAATCCCCCTTCTCTGCTTATAAGACATTGCTCCAGCTTTTGAAGGAACAACCCCTCCGGATCACTGCTTTGCAGATGATGTTTAGAAACACTTCACATTTAATGTTTGGTATTTGGGTTGAGGCTTCCGCCTTGATATTGTTCTCTGCAACAATATGGATCTCCCTTAGTATTGTTCTCTGCATTGTGGCTTGCCGGGCCCAATCGGCCCGCTAGCGCCCACACAACCCAGCATCTAGTTCTACCTCCATCCATCCATTCATTTGCTTTCTACAATGTGCCGCTGATATTCTTCTTTTATGTATGAGATTTGTTTGTCCTACTTTTCAAAATGATCGCTGCTCTGCTGTCTGAGATTGTCCGTTTGACTGTGAATATGTCCTGGTCAAGAAGGGTTCCTGCCCTTCTTAATGGGCCGACTCCCTTGTGCTTTAGCATTGTTCTATGGAGTACTCCAAGCTCATATCTTCTCCTCGTAGCAGGCGGTCTTCATAGGAGATGAACCGCTCGCTTCTCTTCTTCCCATTCCTCTGCTCAGCTTGACTCCTTCTTTTCAGTCTTTCCTGCTACAAGTCCGTTTATACCATAGCTTTGCTTCAGTCTAGCCTTCTATCCCAAGACGCCATCAACGTTATCTCTCGATTCATCCTCTGGCAAAATGACTTCTGAAACTCCAATCGACCCTTATAGCCAATGGGTCATCTTACAGTACGCCAATGGCACCGAATTCTCTTACCCGTTGGCTGCCATCGAGGCCACAATGCTCCAGAACACCAGGGAGGGGATCACCTTCGGTACTCAGGTTGGAGCATCACTGATTTTGCTGGTTGTGCTCATTTTGTTGACACCACCCGACAAACGACGATCACCAGTCTTTTTCTTGAACACCACGTCCCTGCTTTTGAACATTGGGAGGATTCTTACACTATGCATCTTTTATACAACTGCGTGGTCAAAGCTGTATGTGATATTGTCAGGGGACTATGCCCGAGTTTCAACCGGAGATTACGTCAATTCGGTGCTAGGTACTGTTTTGACGACCATTCTGATTATTTGCGTCGAAATCTCGTTTCTCTTCCAAACCCAGGTTCTCTGTTCGACGATGAGTGACCTCCATCGTCGCCTTCTCCTGGGGGTGTCCTTGTTGATTGTACTGGTCACTCTGGCATTACGAATGGTACAAACGGTCCTCAACTGCAATATGATAGTGAACGCGAAATCGCCTGAAGTTTTCTGGTGGCTCCAGAATTTGACCAACATCCTCACGACAATGAGCATTTGCTACTTCAGTGCGATTTTCGTGGCCAAACTCGGATTTGCCATTCATTCTCGTCGAAGATTGGGCCTCACCAAATTCGGAGCAATGCAAGTGATTTTTATCATGTCATGCCAGTCCATGATCATCCCAGGTATGTTTCCTCACGTGTCGACCTTGATGATGGTGACCAGTTGACTGACTAGTATTTGTTACAGCCATCTTCGCCATTTTACAATATTTCGTGACCGCTACCGAGATGGCTCCGCTCGTGCTCACTTTGGTGGTGCTCACACTGCCCCTATCTTCAATGTGGGCCGCTCAGGCGGTTAAGAACAGCTTCGAAAGCGAGAAAAACCCCTCTCAACCACGTCCGCTTTTCGCCAAAATTACTACTGAAGGATCGACCAAGTTCGGAACTCACGGATCGATGGCCAACACCCTCGTGTCAAATCACCACCTTAGTCCCGATCAACTGGACCGTCTTTATCCAGATCTTGAAGCCGGCGACGCTATTCATGTGGAGCGTGATTTTACTATTAGCAGCGACAAGGCCTAGTAGATACGGAAGCGATGATGGAAAAATACTCTACTAGGAGTTCTGGCTCACCAAGGTCAACTCAGTTCCGAGATTGGTCTTATTTGTTCAATATTTTCTCCTTTTTTTTTACACGGATTAGTCTGGCGTTGTGACGTTGGATTTTGATATCCATTCTCTTACCTGTATTATGTGAATAATTCTTGATCTAGTTTTGAACCAACCCTGAAAATACAATTGAGATACTTTTGAGACTTGAGTTCGTGTAGAGTATCAGCACGTTGTCGTTGTCTATGAACCCCTGAACGCGCTAACTAGTTAACGCACGATTTCTTGGCGATGGTCACGCCATGCAACGACCTCGAAACGACACGACCACCTCGTTTCACCGCAGCTTCACAGCCTTGACAGCAGCTCATAGATACCTGCCAGCACTTTGACGCTACCAATCAGAGATTTTCCCAGGGCACATTTCAGATAAACCCCATCAAGAATGTTGACCACGTTTGACCTCTTCCCATCGCTCCCTATTGAACTACGCTTGCATGTCTGGCGTCTGTCTCTTATCCCAGACGAGACAACCGTTCGTATCTCGTTTAAACGGGGCGAACACGATACAACCTCCCGGAAAGATGTGCGTTTTTTTCGCGCCAACCGCCCCAATCCCGCACAGCTTCAAGTAAACCACGAAGCTCGCACCGAAGCTCTCCGAATGTACAGCCCCTCCTTCCGCACTGAGCATGCGCCGCATTCATGCATCTATCTGGACCCTGCACGGGACACTGTGCATGTGCATGAGTCTGTCCTTGCACTTCTAAGCGCAGCGGAGCATCAGATGCTCAGGCGGATGATTATCGAGGTGCATGATTTTCTGCTTTTCGCCACGTACACGATGGAGGCGTTGCAGTTCATCACGGGGTTGAAGGAGCTTGTTTTAATGGTGATGCCATTATCAGTTAGTCCGTATCGAATGTCAAATGGGCGGGGGTTTGGGGATCATGACATTGTTACTATGCTCCAGTGTGGAATTGTGGATTGTGCGGATTCCAATCCGAAGTGGAATATTCCCCGGGTCAAGGTGGTGTCTGGTACGGGGAGGACTATGGGGACTATCATAATTGAACAAGAGGATGTCGAGGAGGCGCAAAACGAGGAGGGCGATTAGGACTGACGAGGAACTGACGGAGATGTGATGGTACGGGGTTTCAGCGAGCGCGGGAAAACCTTCTGGAAAAATCTGAACAGAGTTGCCGGTTTGGGGTATCAAAAGGTGCAAGCCATCATGATAGCACAAGAGTAGAGTTTCCTACCGTGACGGATGTTGCGTAGACGTCCAGGTATTTGATATGTGTTTTGGGAGTTGATGCTCCGCCCAGCCTGCCGGCGGACATGTCCATTTAGCAACACCTCCTTTCTCTTATTGCTAAGAAAGGAAATTTATCAGTCTCGCCGGGATTAATTGATGAGCGCACATCAAGATATGTATCACAATATACTTGAGCTCGTCCGATCACACCATAAGTGGGATCATCTGATCTTCGCCCCGGCAGAGCAATCTCAAAGCTTGTCATGCTTCAAAAGATGAATGTTGGGGCTACAGCGAGTCTCGGGAATAGTATGAATAACCGCCCAGCTGCCATTTTGCAGAAGAGAAAAGTATAATAGTATGTCATTGGATATTTAGATACAGAGCGATCCATCACAGATCTAGTACATCCCACTTGCAAACCAAATAAATTTCTTCATACCCGGCAATATTTCTCTTGGTAGCTGTGGGCAGACTTTGTTCTTGCCGGCATGGTGTAAACCAGATATACTCGCAGTTCTCGTTATTCTTGTTGATATTTCGTAAAGGTAAATTTTTGTTTTGTTTTGACGGAGGTTCCATTCGCGAATCATGGCCCTCAACCCGTCAAATTTGGGACTATTGTTGAGATATTCCTCGTATATATTTCTTTTCGTCAAGGCAAGAATATCCTTGTTATGGAGAAGTCTGTGGTAGGTGAAGGCCGGGAGATCTTCGACATACAAACATTGGTTCCAGTCGGCGATAACATGACTTATACCAGAGCCATAGTCATAATAGGTGGAGTTCCAAAGCCCTTCACTGGGCTCGTCTCCATAAAGGATACATTTTCGCCGGTGATACAGGTTTACTAAAACCATAAGCATCGACTGTAGCATACTCATGTCCCAATCGAATAGCTCAATGATCTCCGGATAGGAATCCATGATATGGCGGATGCGGGTCTCAAATTCAGAGTAACCGCTGTTTCCCTCGATGAACCATTGCTGGAGGATATTCCTGCGCATAAATCCCGCAGTCCTACCAGCGCCGAAGCGCCAGATGCCTAAATGCATCCATAGATAATCAGCGGCAACTCTCCGGTCCACGTCATGTTCGGCCAGTTTCAGAGCATGGTAATTTGCTGAGATGCATTGATTCCAACTTCTGCTCTCCAAAGTCTCCATCCCCCACATTAAGACACTCCAGTCAATACTGTCCTCGAGGGCCTCGGAATGGGTTTCCACGTCCATCCACTCAACGTTTCGCAATGTACAGAACGGGAGGGCGACGAAATCGTGGTCGTAGCCGGACTCTAGGTATAAGTTGCCCCAGTCGTGGGATTCGTGTGGTTCAAGGCGAATGGTGAGACAGCGTATTTTAGAGGCGGCAGTTTGGAAATATTTTACCAGTTCGGTGGCCGTTTGCCAGAGCTCGAAGAGTTGCCCATCATCCTCCGGATCTGGCGCCAACATCTTCACAACCACTTCGTCGTATTTATGGAATGGGACGTTGTACCACCCACGAGCTTTGGCGTTTCTAAACTTCGGAGTGTCCAGACGATAGACGGCCGCGAACCATCATGCTCAACGTTGGTCTTAAAGCTGCCGTGTGTTGTCGTGACAGAGCTCCATATATTGTGACGACGACGAAGACCGGAGATGGTAAACTCCAGACAAGGACCTCGCCGATGAAACACTTCTGTAATTTCATCGTGTAAATAGCGGCTGGCACGGAGGATGCTGAGATCCGCTTTCGGGGCCCGTCGTGGTCTATCGCGGCCTCGTGGTGCGAGTTCCTCCCAGACGAGTTCTCGAATCTCATAAGGTAGCTTGGAGAAATGTCCCAGTGAGGGATGCACTTCTTGCTGCATGCTGGCGGGATTGTATGAGCAGTATTTGGATGGGGTTGTAGTCTGTAACCACTGTATATGGTGAGCGAAAGTATCAACGAGGCAGAGCAGCTCTTTCTTAAGTGATAGAAGAAAGAGGAAAGAAACATTAAAGTCAAAATCTGCAAAACACAGATAATATATCCATCTCTCGTGTATAGACTGAACGTGACCCATCGTTGACTCATATTGAGGGCATCCGTGGATCTATAAGGTTCATATGTGAGTCTGAACGTTTCCAACGTCATGGATGCTTCTCGCCGGAACGATGGGTGTAGCTAGCTTGAATATACTGATCTTGACTCCAAAGAAGATTTCAAATACAGAAACCGCACAAAATTTCAGGCTATCAAGTAGCTCAACAGATACAAATCATAAGGAAATTTGGCACAGTTCTAGGAAACTTGTGCAAACAGCAGGTCCAGTAATTTCGATGGACAGTGGAGGGCCGGTGCACTTCGATGCAAACCAGAGCAGCAAAGCGCCGAATAACGAAGATGATAACTGTCAGGTGGCAAGAAGGTTTAAGAAAGTAAGAAGTAGAAGCTTGGCTATGCGCTTCGACCAGGCAGTGATACAGTGAGCCAGCAATAGTTATCAAGGCCTATTGACTACTACGTAGTATGACACGGGAACATAAGAATTTGATATGGAGTTTGGTATTTAATCTTGGTGGGTGACTGATGAACGAGCAGCTTTGTGGCTTAGCAGATTGAAAGCTAATAACTACTCCGTAACTAGGTCAGAGTCCCACCAATCACTAATTCTTTTAAGCACGGTCATCCCCTTATTAGAACTCTCGTCTTCCCGCTGAGCATCGTTCAGGATTCGCTCGGTATGGGTCAGCGCCCTCTCCGCCAGAACAGGATTTGACTTCAAAGAGTCTAAAACCCCTTACACAGCCATCGCCCGGTGTGAGGGTTTCTCACCGTCGTCTGGTTCCTGAGTTCCTCCAGAAATACGCGCCCTTTTCTTGCCCTTGTCCAACCCATCGCCATCGGAATTCTCAGTGGCCTTCCGTTTCCCAGGAGTTGTTCATTTGAGCCGGTGCAGAACTTTTCCGGGCCCGGCTTGGGCGCTTATTTCTTGAGTCATTGCCGTGTCGCAGCAACCCAACGTCGATGGCAATTTCCATTCCTTCTCTTGTCATTGCCCGGCAGGACTTGAGCTTTCCCAATTGCCCTGCGATATCCGTCTGAATGGCCGCCTTTTTGCTGGTTTCATGGTAGAACAGCACCATCCGTTCCCATGTCTCAATCTTTCCACTTTGGTCCTCCGGTAGAACTGTGGGCAGTTCATCGAGGTCCCTGGCGATCGCTCTAGACAGCCTGCCCAAATCGTTCGCAACCTCGCTACTTCCTACCTCCGAATGGCAGACCAAATTCCTATCAATATAGGCGTATATGGCAAGCTCGAGCATCTCCAGGTCCACCGGCGGCCTAAGCGAGAAGAGGCGTTTGAATATATCCTTCCACTGGTGATGGAGGCTATCACCCCCCCAGGTTGTTGTCTGAATTCTTTCCCCCCAGTTTAGCCGCCAAGTTCGCAACCTGTCCCTTTAGGAGTTGATGATCTGGCAGTGCGGCTCGTGCATGGTTCCAGATTCGACCGGCGCTCGCCGTATCGTAACACGAAGGGCAGCCGTATGTGGCCGGCTAAACCTTGACTCAATATGGTCTCTAACTTCTCAGCGGCGGCTGGAGACCGTTCCTGACACGTCTGTGGGCGCTGGGCGTGCCGGCTATTTATGAGTATATTAACATCCGATTTAAAAGAGAGTGATAAGTGAGAGAAGTAAATGTTACCTTGATTGATGAAGATACTGATATAGAGCCAATGTCTAGATGCAGCCAGCTAGACGTACCAAGAAGTGGAGGTTACTCGGAACACATGCCGTTTGCATGATGAAAAGCTGGCTGGAGTGAAGAAGAAGAAGAAAAGAAGAAGAAAAAGAAGAAATGGAAAATGGTAAAAGAGAGCAGGGAGAAAGTATTCATTCGCCTTCCGGGTGGAAACGGAAAGTGCAGCAGAGAGGACGGATCTGGAAGGTGCAGCGTGTACCCAATGATACATAGTGTAAGCTGTAAACTATCATATGTGTATCGTATATTTCATGAGATCTGTTACTCCAGGTATGCTCGCGTTCAGGAATTGGGATTCAGAATCCTCGCTGAACTCTGTTTCCAGTCTGTAGATATCGCGGGCAATGACTCAGAGCGAGTCCCCTCGGTCGTTGGTTTGTCTGTCCTCTCTGTTAGCTCTAAGTTCAACTTTCACGGCAGATTATTAGATAGGCTCTCTCACCAGTAAGTCCCCCTCCGTCCTTTGGAGCTGCTCGCAGAGGGCGGCAATTCCTTGTTTAAGTGCCTCGGCGAGAGGTAGGAGTTTCCAGCTCCGTTCTCTCAGTTTCTGTACCCCAATGCTCTTTTACGATGCCTCTGAGCATGCTTTCAATATCTCTTGGGCCTTGCAGCTCTCCTTGCAAGCGACCTCTTGAGTCAGATCTGACATTTTTGACTGTAATTTCTAGTATGTTAGTCTTTCGTAGTAAACTTCAATCCTTGGAATGCTCGAACAAGGCAAAATATTTTTCCTAAGCCCCGTAGCGACGCGCTTAGCGATAACGTCGAGGCCGAAGTTCGATGTACAGAGGATTAGAACAGGAATATTTTTGCGATGCCACTTGACCATAACCTGCGCCGATGTCACGGTTTTTAGGTCGGCGGAGTTTGAAGAGTATTTTAGATGTTAAAAGCCTGCCGCATTGCTGACTATCCACCAGCAATTTGGCTCTGGTGAATAGGAAGGGAGTTATCGGTTGTATCTCCAGGAGGACTTTCGAACGGCTCGCCGCCAGGGCGTAGCCTGTCGCCACAGACGCATTGGAATTCTAAAACTAATGTTATTGTCAGGTTATTGTTATATAGGAGTATGAAAACCCGAGGTCATTGACAATATTCAGTATATCATAATGATGATAGACTGAGTATTGTCAGCTGAGCATGAGAAGAGGGAAGGAAAGTTATGCAGGTTTAAAGCGGAGGAGGAGGTTTATATAATTGAGCATTCTGGCTCCATGGCGTCACATTCTCTAAACGAGCTCAAACATTTACTGAAAAGTACAGCCAGAGCTCGAGCAGTCACTGGAAAAGTACACACGCGATGTGTTTTGAGGAGCATTAGGGCCAATCAGTCGATCAAGGTCCTCACGGGCCCAAAATCCTCTCGAAGGGGAACTGGATGAACTCGAGGGCGAACCGCTGAAAGAAGTTGTATCCATTACGAATGGCTCGAACAGGGTCGAAATGAGGTTAGGATGAGCTTTTTGTAAGAAATCTGCCGGGCAGCAATTCTCGCTTGCAGACAAGACAGATATCAACATCCATTCTTGCGAATCTCCTGATACCTTCTAAGCAACATATTCAGTAACCAGCAACGGTTGGAATGACAGTGGCAATATATTGCGACTTTTATACGCACCGCTGCGAACCCCAATGTCGATACTTGGTAGCTGCGAGTCCAAACATCGCATGACGTCATGACCCTCCAACTCGAGGACTATATCAACGCATTCTGTAGGAATCATCCTCCTGACAAGTAAGCAACTTACAATTGAATACCAACACCCGTGATCCTTAGCACAATGTCTTCTCAACCCAGTGGCTCTAGCAGAGCCGAAGAACTGCCATCCCGTCGAGCAATCGACTATGGCAATCCCGCCAGTTTCAAACCGACGTGGTTTAGCCTCGACGATATCAATATTGACCTTGTCTCCTTTGGCACTATAGTAGCCGCCGTCATTGCAACTTTCGTTGCACGCATTCCAGCAACTCTCACAGTCCCAGCAGCAGCAGCTATTGTCCTCCCGCTCCGTGCATTCTTTCCTCGGCCTAAAGCTCCTCGCGGCCTTGTCCTCATCACGGGTGCTTCCAGCGGAATTGGAGCGGAATTGAGCTATATCTTTGCCGAAAAGGGCCATAACTTGGTGTTGGTTGGACGGGACAAGGAACAGCTGGAGGCCGTGAAGAACAATGTTGGAGCACGATACCAGAAACACGCACACACGATTGCCATGGACCTGTCTGAATCAGGCGCCGCTCAGCGTCTCTATGATCGTGTGACCAAGGAAGAGAAGCTTGTCGTCGATGTTCTCGTGAACAATGCAGGACTCGGAGCGGCAGGCGATATCTTTGAGCAGTCTGTTGAGTTGACTGAGCGGATGACAACTCTTAACTGCACTACCCTCGTGCAGCTTACCCAGTTGTTTGGGAGAGATATGATCGAGCGTGGCCAAGGGTGGATGCTGCAGGTATCCAGCGTTGGTGGTAAGTCGACTAATGATTTCTATTCTCATTTTCTCCTTCCAAGTTTCTCATAGATCATTCTGACACCCTGCAGGTTGGATGGCAAGCCCTGGCCAAAATCTCTACCACGCCACCAAGCATTATGTCCGAGCCTTTTCTGAAGCCTTATCCGTTGAACTCCGCGCGTATCCCGGTATCGTGAACACTCAGCTCATGCCGGGTCCCACCCACACGCAGTTCGTGACTCGTGCCCATGCTCAAGAGACGGTTATGATGGGCTTGACCACTTTGGAGAATCCGAAGGCCGTGGCAAAGGCAGGATACGAGGGACTTCGTAAAAGGAAGAGAATGGTTTTCGGTAGCTGGAACGATGCGTTTATGGCGACGATGATGCAGGTGATGCCTAGGAGCGCGCATCTCACGCTTGCGAGTGTGATGAACGCGCCCCTGAGAGGATTGGCGAGGATGAAGGAGCCGTTGAAGGATCAAAAGGTTCGCGGGGAAACTCTGTGAGAGGAAACTCGCAAGGAATACAGCAGGACGGACGGAGGAAGTCCGCTCTTGGCTTGGGGTGGAAAAGCAATCTCGTGGACGGAGTACGCCAAGTGGACTTCGGAGTTCGGCGCGGAAAAGTTGTGATTGCGGAAGACAGGAGCGGGCGCTAAGCCCAATAACTAGAGGGGCATTCCGCCAAGGCTCCGCCGCAAGGACCCTGAAGAGGTGTTCGTGTCGCTACGTGCGGTCTGTAAAATAAATCAGTCACTTCATTTGAAGTAAACAAAGGAAACATATTATTGGCATATACTCTCGATTAAATCGTCAAGTCGATATATCCTCCTAAAGCGTGATGGCTGCGAACAAATGTAGGAGTGGGCGTTGCGGAAGTAACTAAGCTGCTGACTAACCGGCATTGACAGGACCCATCGTGGTCACCGCGCAATACCGTCGTCATCGTTCCTCTGCGGCCAGTTCAAAAGATGCCTCTGGTAACGGGAAGCAGATGCAAATCATGGCTCAAGTGCCACAGGAAACATTAGACTGGCTCTACCGCGTGTTAACAAGTGTGTGTACTCCATATGATTGTCTTCCCTGTCGCAAAGTTCAAGGTGCTGACTTCCGATGGTGATTAGGGATACCGTGACCCCAACAGGGCATACGATCATGTTGTCCATTTACTGGCGCAGTATCCAAATTTCGCGCTGCGAACGGATGTGTACAGTACGTCAAATCTTTACCCGCTGGACCCTCAATCATCTGATCTGAAATGCCATTCTAACGGGGGATTGATAGCATACGAAGATGGAACCGCGGCCCTACTCCTGAACCTCGCCGGCACGCTGCCAGTTTCTTTTCGCGGCGTAACCTATCGATTCCCAATAACAGTATGGATACCAACCACTTACCCCGGTGACCCGCCGTTCGTGTATGTTACTCCGACACAAGACATGGTGGTAAGGCCAGGACAACATGTTAGCGGGGAAGGGCGGGTATATCACCATTATTTGGCGCACTGGGCGGAGGGAAGCAACGTGAGTGCTACACTCTTGTGATAACAACAGGCAGGCTAATGAATGCGTCTTTCAGAGATCTACCATTGTTGATTTCCTATGTATCCTGCGTGACGTTTTCGCCAAAGAACCCCCGGTTGCGTCAAAACATGCGGTAATAGGCAGACCGGCTCCTCCTCAGGCGCATCGTGCACCTCCAGCTATTCCGCCGCTTCCTCCACAGTTGACAAGACCAGAATTACCGCCAAAGCCTAGCCCGCCATCACTGCAGAACCCTCCGCAGCTCCCACCGAAACCAGGCAAGACAATAGAGGTGCAGGACCGGCATGAACGACCAGTGCCTGAGAAATATAAAGAACCACCTCCTTTACCTCCCTTGCCCAATGGATTCCATGCTTCAAGGCAACAGCCTTTTCAGCATCCGTCACCAGCAGTCCAATCACCAGTTAGCCCTGATATACACCTCCCACGAGGGCCGTCCAGTACCTCGAATGTTTATACAACTCCGAGCCAGCATCAGCAAGGGCCTATGCCACCATACCATAGATACCCGCAGAGACGTCCGGACTCCGTCAGCCCTATCACCCAAAATGTTCCACCACTCCCACCGCCCCCGCAAGGTCCAAATTACGGGCCCTCTCAGCCGATTCAGTATGCCCAGCCTGTCCCTCTACATCCACATGTCGCATCCCCTCAACGCCAACCCGCTCCACAGCTTGGGTACTATTCACATGCTCCCCAACCGTTTCATCCGCCACCAGTTCACCAAGAGCCCAAGCGTCCGAAACAACCAACTCCTGACCTCCTCACTTCACCCTTTGACCTCGAACTCCCATCACAACCGCAAACCGCCGCTCCACCACCTATCCCTCCCAACCCAGAAAAGGATTTCCTCCTACAAACCCTCTCACGCACCCTCACGCAAACCCTACACGACAGCGTCGACAAAGCTAACTCCGCCCTGCAACCCCTCAACTCCCAGTCCCAATCCCTCCACGCCGCCATCGCCACTCTCAAATCCGAAATCTCCGCCCTCAACTCATTCCACGCCACACTCCAGTCCAATACCTCCATCCTCCAACAATCCCTTCAACGTGCCGACAACGTCATCGCCGACGCCCACGCGCGCCTCTCCACATCGTCAATCTCATCAACAGCTACCCCTGGCCCCTCCACCACAACCTCCACAGACCAACCACCCCCGGGCCTCCCCGCCATCGACGAAGTCCTCGTCCCCCCCACCGTCGTCGGCAAGCAGATCTACGACCTGGTCGCGGACGAACGGGGCATTGAGCGTGCAATGTACGCGCTGCAGACGGGGCTGGTCAAGGGCCGTGTGGGGTTGGACACGTGGGCGAAGTTGACGAGGGGGTTGGCGCGGGAGGCGTTTTTGAAGAAGGCGTTGATTAGAAAGGCGGGAGTGGGGATGGGGCTGAGTGTTTGATGTTATACTTTGTATATATTCCGTCTCTGGGGTGCTACATTTACATATCTAGTGGATTGAGAGTGCTTTGAACTTTAGGTGCTACTACACATAGATTGTCTGAGCGAGTCGAATGTTGGAGTGCTAGTCATACTTCAACGGTCCAATTGTCAATGATGTAGAAGTAGTACATTGCAACTTATAAGAGACAGATCTAGCATCAGCGGCGCAGGTATATACACTCAGAAAAGGAAGAAATCGACAAGTCTAGCCTCCTATTAAGTACAAAATGTAGTCTTGCCACGACATGTATGCGATATGTACAGTGCTGTACATACTGGTGTGTAGTGTATCTCTTCCCGAAGGGGAGATTGTTCTGTGATCTCGATGCGACATCTGGAGTCTAAAGAGGTGCTTTTCAAACATATCAAATGCCCTCCTTTCAAGCAATGTAGTGATAGTGTAGCAGGTAGAGTATCAAGATGGTGAGTGTTCAAATGAAAAAGCAAAAAGGAGTATATAAAGCGTTGTCACATAAAAGAAAGAGAAGGACGCATATGTTGCGTATGAAAGACCGTGGGGGAAACGGTACACGTGCATGCATAACACCAACTGTTTAGGAGGAGGAAGAATCGACTGAGCGACGAAACGCGGCAGGGTACAAGGTGTAATGAATCGCAGTTATTATCATAAGATGTCTCCAAATGCCTGTGTAGAGGAAAACGACTGTTCGCGGAGCTCATCGTAATCAGATCGTGGCTGTATGTACGTATTTATCTCGACGTATATATCTGGTCGCCAGGCACGGCGCATAATCGCAGAGAACAGGTCTCAAATGGCGAAAAACGGGTATTCTATAAGTGTTGCAAATATCGACGTATCGTGTTTACCAGTGGCATAGTCCACCTTCACTCTCTTCCATCGACCATGTCCCGGCCAGACCAAGAATCTCGACGCGTCCCTCTACCGTCTCACCCACTTTGGGCAGGTCAATGGCCTTGGCGACTTCCCGCCGTTGCGCGTTGAGCACGTTCTTTCCCAACGTCCCGATGGCCGCTTCCCCAGTTTCGTCACGTGCCTGCTTCAGGAATGGGATCAGGGCGGTTCCTCCTGTGCCGCGCAATTTCTTGCTTCCTGGTGAGGAGGTGGCCAGATTGAGTGCTGGTGCGCCAGCGGCGAGGGGACGAGCGCCTGAGCTGCGTTCGCGTGATTTGACGATGATGTAGCGAGAGACCATGGTGATGTGAGTAGAACGGAGGACTTTGACCATCGCGACGGCGTTGTTGAATGCATTAGTCAGAGCCTGGTCAGATTGATGCGCTTCGACGTAGTCACGGATATTTGCGACGCTGGCCGTGTGTTCAAGGAATCGTCGATGCGGGCCAGGCATGTAATCGCGCATCTCCATGATGAATCCGTGCCATCGTCGGCGGCCGGTGGGTTCGTTGGCTGGAGGTGTAGTTTTCGGTTCTCCGGTAGGACGGTGCTCGACGCCTAGCACGATGTCGAAAAACTGAATCAGGGAGCTTTGTGCGTTACTGCCACCACGGTATTTCCTCCATTCTGCTTTGCCGTTGCCTTGGTCTAGCAGAACGCCGTTGGGAAGACCTGCTTCCTCCATGTTCATACTGCCAGCTAGCAACGGTCGAATGCGATGGTAGAACACGTGTGGATCGCAGTGTTTATACATGCGCTGTAGCAGCACATTGATGTCGTCGACACCTTTTGCAAATTCGACGAGGCAGTCCATCACTTGTTGGCTGTCACCCTCCCGCGCAGCGGAGATGGCCTTGAGCATAAGCGGGAGGGTGCTTGCACCACGGCTCTCGATGGCCACGGAGATCAGGTAGAACCATTGCTCGTCTGTTGATCCTGTCAGGGTACATAGCGTCGCGAGATTCTCGAGCTTATCCGTAGGGTCACCGGGGAAGATGGGACGATAGTTCCAGAGACAGACACCGGCATATGTGGCGACAGGAGGGAGTTCGAGGTAATCTGATACTTTCAACAAGGGAATCGTAAGTGGTGGTGGAATTCTCTGTGTGACGAGGAAGAAGACATGTTAGCTCTCAGTTCACAGGCATACATCCGCCAAGGCCGGACATTTGGTGATCGCTTCTTTGCTTTTTCTTGAAGCCGTCACCACACCAATCGTCGTCAACAACTTCTTTCAACACAGGATGACTTCATACCTCATGTGGTTTCTCTCCCGCCCAAATATACGCATGCAACATGAAGGTGAGCAGAACATAGGCACGTCGCCATTCCGGCGCAGTGTGGAGATGGTCAGTGGAGAGAGTGGGCATTTTCTGGATGGCTTCCCATAGCCGGCCGCTCAGCACGAGGGCTTGCAGGTTCTCGACGATGTGCTCCCATTCTGAATAGTAGTCTGGCAGTCGAGTCAACGGAAGCTCTGAAGGGAGAAAGCCATATTGAGGATCGATTCCATAGTCGGACAGTTTGGGAACGGGCGGCAACATTGCGGGTGAGATTGCGGGGCAAAAAGTGAAAAAAAAAGAGAGAGAAAAAGATTGCAACTGAGTGCGATGAATGGGCTCTTCACATTCCCCAGAGAATATCAGAGAGAGAAGAATCACTAATCAGACAGCGACAGACTGGTCTAGGATATTAGGGAGAATGAGGGCCGAGGGCGAGAAACGGGCGATTTCGAACTTCTTCCGACGAGAGGTGAATATAGTTTGTGATCACGGGGACCAGCGACGGGAAGATCAGGATCGAGTGTTTTGGTTTGCCTGAGTTTGTTCGAGTGTGCTTGTAGGGCCTTTTGGTTACGTGAAGATGGAATATATGGAAGTGGTAAAAACCTTCATGAAGCTCTAGACGTTTCTAAGCGGTTACAATTGAGTGATTTTATGTTTTTTTTCAGCAAAACTCACGACTCTTAATCGCAGACGCAGGATTGGACCAAACAGCCACCGCCATGCTCTATTCCTTGAGCGAGAGCCTGTTCGGATTAAATATGTTTCTGGCTGCGGCGGCGGTGAGAATCAGGAACTGTCGGGGTTCAGCCATCAATCAGCGCCGTCGCCATCATCAACCTTCGGCGGTGCAACCCACGGCGATGACGAACGCTGAGAAATGACCATGTTTTCGTGCCGGCAAGACAGGGCTACTCACGGCGAAGAGGGATATCGTTCTTCTGTTCTCTATGAGCCTAATAACTAGACACCGGCTGTCTCGCATTTCGTCGTAGAGATTGTCCGATTCCTAAGCGCCGAGCATTGCCCGCAGCCGCTGGAGTCGACCTCCTCGTGTTGTTTGTCACTTTTGTGTACTTCTCCTCAGCATGCATGATATCAGTGACGAGCCTTGGACTGCGGTTATAGTATCCAACCACAAAAATACCCGAACGATCCGCCAATGCAGGTTGCCGTTATCCTTGGTCGTCACCACATCGCAGTTTGGGATTCCAAAGCGTCGCTTCACCAGCCGTTCGTTATTACTCCTGACCTCTTCTGCTCAGAGAGGATAGTGTCTGGTTAGGTGCCCTTTAGACGGTGGAGCATCATCAAGTTCGTTGGATTTATTTCGCTGTTTGCCAGTTTAAACGCCGGTAGAGAAATCCGCTGAAAGTCCGGGTATTCTTTCAACTCCGAGCGGATGTTAAAAGAGGCCAGGTGCAGGCGTGCAGTTTCACCTCCGCATGCAGGTTCTCGCGTGATGCGGAGATGCGAACTGCACGGATTTCTATGCCGCGGAAAAAAAGGCCACTGCAATTTACTCCGCTCGGAGAGCTGAACGAAGGTTCAACTGCAGAGCGGCTCACTATTGGCACTTGACATGAGGTTCCGACCTCTGCGATTCATCTGGCGTACAGTACAAAGAATCGATGCTTCAATGTCCATGAAGGCTTCTCTTTTTATATCACCGGAAGAAGTACTGGGAGACCCTTCTCGACGATGCTGACGCTTTCCAGCTGGTCCGTTATTTCGCTCTCCCCAAGTAACCAACTTGGGGAGAATCGTTAGCAGCTCGTTGAGAGACAACGAGCAGCATTGATGGATTCTTTTTTGGTTGGGATGGCTGGGATGGTTTCGAAGAGGTTGGTATCTGCCATTCTGTCGAATGCCGCCACGGTTGGAGTTTTGACCTGCGGTCAACCCTCAGCCTGGTCGTAAATTGCCTGGTGCTCAGCCACCGCAACCGCAGCCTCGTTTTAACCATCATCATGAAAGGAATCCTGCACCTTTCTGCTCAACAGTTGATGTGATGTTCATTGATGATGAAGCCTTACTAGCAATAACTCTTCGTTGCTGTTGTCAAAATGACTTTCGGGGTTGGTGTTGGCGATTTCATCGCGGTGGGCAAACTCATCAACACGATTCGCAGAGACTTTGTAAGCGCTCCTTGTCAGTTCAGGGAGATTTCCGACGAGTGAGCTTGTTGTTCCATGTTTCATCTAGTTGCACTGACAGTGGTTAAACAGACTGAGAAACCTTTCTATTGTCGTCCAAGATGTTGAGATCATCGCTTCAGCGGAGGCTCTCAGTGATGGGCAGCAGCATGAGCTCCAGCAGATTTCCGATGGTTGCAGGAGAGTCCTTGAGAACTTGGAACAAACACTGAACAAATATCACGACCTGTCGAACGACAAGAAAAGGATAAAGAGGGCGTGGAAACGACTTATGTGGGAACCGGAAGATATTCGCGATCTCCGGAGCCGCATTGGCGTTCATGTTGGCCTGCTGAACGCGTTTAACGGAAGACTTACTAGGGACAACACTGCTAAACTGGTACATTATCATGACGCCCAGGAGCATCAAGAGCTTGTCCAGTGGCTGTCCCCTTGCGACCATTCTGCCCAACATCATGACTACGTGAGCCGGCAGCAACCAGGTACTGGACAGTGGCTTCTAAATTCTACAGAATTCGAGACATTTGTTACAAAACCGAGTCAAACACTTTTTTGCCTTGGTTTACCTGGGGCGGGGAAGACAATACTCACGTCCATTACCATCGAGAAACTATATGCCCGCTTTCAGCATGATAATGAGGTGGGCATGGCCTATTTCTACTGCAACTATCAGCAAAAATATAAGCTTGAGGAACTGCTCGCGATTCTATTGAAACAACTTGTCCAAAGGATGCAGTCAGTTCCTAAGGACTTTGTGGACTTATATCACAGTTACAAACGCCGAGCCGGTCGACTATCCCTCTGTGAACTACGGAAGTGGTTCCAAGTCGCAATGAGCCTCTATTCCAAGGTCTTCATTATCGTGGATGCTTTGGATGAATGCAATATATCTCTGGTCTTACTACCGGAGTTATTCGCTCTTCAGACTTTATCCCGTGTCAACCTCTTTGCCACTTCAAGATGTCTTCCCGATATTACCACGAGGTTTAAGGATACCACATCGCTGGAAATTCGCGCCTGTGACGAGGATGTACAGATATATTTGAAGGACAACATCGCACGGCTGCTGCCTTCGTTTGTATCACGAGATCCTAATTTGCAAGAGGAAATCATTGCAGTCCTTTTGAACGCTGCGGACGGAGTGTGAGTGTTTTCTGTGTACATGGTTTTCCGGGAGGCCCATTAATAGCTAATTTATTTCCCAGGTTTCTTCTCGCCCATCTTCATCTCAATTCGTTAATTGGCAAAAGGTCGCCCAAGGCTCTGAGAACTGCTTTGGCGCGACTTTCTACCGGATCAGAAGCATACGACGATGCTTATACGGAGATCATGAATAGAATACAAAGACAGGTGAAAGACCAGACAGAACTGGCGATCCAAGCACTGTCATGGGTTATTTGCAGCACACGGCCACTCAGCCCTCTTGAGCTGCGGCATGCTCTGGCTGTTGAAATCGGTTCATCTCATCTGGATGAAGATAATATTCCCGATACCATGGATATCGTTTCTGTGTGCGCTGGACTGATCACAGTGGATAAACAGAGCGATGTTGTCCGTCTGATACACTACACAGCTCAGGAATACTTTGATCGGACGTGGGAAAAGTGGTTTCCTCGTGCACACCGAGGCATCACTATGGCTACTGTCACCTACTTGTCATATGAAGTTTTTGAGACGGGATCCTGCGGCACATGGAAGGAGTATGCTGAACGATTGAAACAGAATCCGTTGTTCGAGTATTCAGCGGCAAATTGGGGACATCACGCCCGTGCTGATTCTGAAGGAGCAGAAGAGCTGATATTGAAATTTTTGAACAAACCCTCCAGAGTGTCCGCCTCAAGTCAAGGGCTCCTTATCTGGAGGAGTTTTGTGGGTGATTTCCCCTACAAGGCAAACGCACCGTACTTAGTAGCATACTTCGGGTTAACAAAAATTATGGTCGCCTTGCTTGAAAGCGGACATTGCCCGGAGTCGAGAGATACCTTTGATACCACACCACTTATGGTGGCTGCGAAGAATGGCTATGATGCAATAGTCAAACTGCTCGTTATGAATCAGTCAGTCAATGTGAACTCCACGGATCATCATCACACACCGTTTGAATACGCTGTAATGGCCGGCCAGGTCGGAATAGCTGAATTTCTGCGCAAGCAAGGAGCCAGAATCACTCCGGAGGACCAGAGCATTGGGTACCACACCTTTGCTCGCGTTGGCCATGCTCTAACATTATATTTTCGACGGGAGGTGTTTCTCAAACGTGTCTCTGAACAACGGGACAAGCTCAGCTCCAAGGGCCTTTTTGGCTGGACGCCGTTGACTTGCGCAATACATTCTCAACATCGAGAACTGCTCGAGCTGTTACTCATTGACTCTGTGGTTGTTGTCCAATTTAGCGATAAACCGTCTTGGAATTTGCCGGTACCAAGGAGTTATGTGGCCTTGAGTATGCGGGATGCTATCCTGAAAAGGGCACTAGTGCTGGGATGGCTCGTGAGAGCATGTGACATGGATACGGGATGCATACAGGTGCTATCTTAAAAGGCAAATGATAAAGAACATAATAGACTATCGTGACCGATGTTTTGGCCCCGGCTAACGCATTCACTAATAAACAAAATGGAAGGCCTTAGGTCAATCGATTACCCATTTGCAAAGCCCAGAGCTTCCGGTCGAAGCGTTGCTCCCGCAATGCATTAGCATCTCCGGCATACATGAACACCTTGCCAGGTACCTCTACTGGGCACTGATCACCGCCGTCCGTGAAATAGATCCAACAAGCGGCGACCCTGTACGCACTCGTTTCATAATACGCGAGTTTCTGCGCCTGTTCTTTTGACTGGAGGAGATACGCGGCTCCAAGAACAGGCTGACTTTGCTCGCCGTTAACCAGGGCCGGGTAGTCGCCCCATTTGAGCAGCTCGTAGCCGATTATATGAGCCTTGCGAAGCGTGGGTTCCTCTTGTAGGTCGAGAATTCGTTGCAGAGTTGAGGGGTTTGTGAGGGTGCCGTAGAAGGAGTAATAGACCGGGTAGTCCGGGGGTAGTACGCGGCTGTCTTCGTCAATGTTGGTTAGGTAATCGGATGGCGCGGACTGGAGCATCGCATCGTAGGGAGATAGAGGTTCTTTTCGCTCCGGAAAGCATGTACGGTTTGGGTGCTGCTGTGACGGTGACGAGGATGGCTCCATCTTATGTGGTCCGCTTAGCTAGACAGTTGCAGTTTCGTATTCTCAACAGTAAGAGAATGCTGGACTGCAAGATGAGTTTGAGGTTCTGAGTCCAACTAGGCAACAGTGTTATTCATGACTTGACGTTGGGTTCTTTCAGTAGATATCTATGGACTTTGGGAGGCGGTCCAGGTGCAGAATATTTGCCCAGTGATATGCACATGTTGAATGAATAAGAATGGAATGCACAAATGCCGTGTTTGCATTTGAGCAAGTTGTTCAAACAGGCCGCATGGGGCATTGAAGATATCGTACAAATGTCACCGCGAATATACCGTATGTGCAACGCGGACCTCAGTAGTAGAAATGCATCAAAGGCATCATCGTCTCCCTTGTCTTTCACCTATCATGAATTTTGGAAAGCCAACGCTGTAGAAGAGAATTAGGCCCCAGAACGAAAGTACGCGGCCCATTGTATGCTCCATGGTCCGTCCAATTTGGTTTCCACATGCCCATGCGCGCAATTCCTTCGAAAAAAGAGATCGAAAAAAAGACCATTATAAAACATACGATCGCTGTCGAGACACAAGGCTTTTCGATCGTGGAGAATAGAAATAGGGTGCATTGAAAGACAGTCGGGTCTCCTTTTTTTGCACGCTGATGTTGAGTGACTGTCACTCTTAACATTCAAAGCCATTAGGGATCAATGATTGTGCAGTTGAACCAAACAATAAGCCCTTATGCAGATAGGAGTTTGATGTTGAATAGTTTGCCAAGGTAGAGATTAATGTTGACTCCATTCGATTGTGTTCAGATCGACACCCTCCTGGACCAGCTCCCACAGCGGGCTCAATTCACGGAGGAATTGTACTCTCTCCTGCACAGCCTTCAAAACGTAGTCGATCTCGCTCTCCGTAGTGAACCGACCAATGCCAAATCGAATACTACTGTGAGCACTCTCGTCGCTGCTTCCAAGCGCACGGAGAACATAACTTGGCTCCAAAGAGGCAGAGGTACAAGCGCTACCCGACGACAGGGCAATATCTTTGAGCGCCATGAGGAGTGATTCACCCTCCACGTAGGCGAAGGAGACATTGACGCAGCCGGGGTAGTGATTCTCTGCGTCACCGTTCAAGGTCGTGTGTTCCATAGCAAGTAGAGCGTTGACGAGTTTCTTCGAGAGACGGTTGATATGTTTGGTATCGTACTTCAAAGAGGAATATGTTAGTCAGATATTCAATGATTCAAAAAGTGCAAGTGGTTAAGCGAATGAGATGCTGGGAGTATCATAACCCCTGCTGTGTAATCACGAACGGTGGGACACGAAAATCGTGTTTTCACCGACTCTCAGAAAGCAATTAATCATCTCAGGTGAGGGACATAATATAAAAGGTTGTCTCTTACCTCCATTTCTTCTTTGGCGATTCGGCAGGCTTCACCCATGCCAACGACGAGATGAGGAGCAAGCGTTCCGCTACGAAGGCCACGCTCCTGCCCGCCGCCAGTAATAAGAGGATCAAGACGGACTCTTGGTCGACGTCGGACATAGCAAGCTCCGACACCCTTGGGTCCATAAATCTTATGGCCAGAGATCGACATCAAATCAACGTTCCAGGCATTGACGTCGACTGGAATCTTACCAACTGCCTGGGCAGCATCAGTATGGAAGAATATTTTCTTGGATCTGCAGAGAGCACCAATTTCCTTCATTGGCTGAATAACGCCGATTTCGTTGTTGACGGTCATTATGCTAACCAAAGCAGTATCTGGACGAATTGCAGCTTCAAGGTCCTCCATTCGAATCAATCCGTTGCTCTGAACGGGGAGGTATGTCACTTCAAAGCCTTCATCCTGTAAATGTCGACAACTGTCAAGAACACACTTATGCTCTGTTTGTGTCGTAATGAGATGCTTCTTTTTTCCTGATCGACCAAAGAACCTTGCCACGCCCTTGATGCTCATATTGTTGCTCTCTGTGGCTCCACTGGTGAAGATGATCTCCTTTGCATCTGCACCGATGAGCTTGGCAACATAATCTCTAGCTTGTTCGGTTGCCTTGTCCGTTTCCCAACCGTAGGCGTGTGTTCTCGAGTGAGGGTTGCCGTAGAGGCCAGTGAGGAAAGGAAGCATCGCATCGAGAACGCGTGGATCGGTAGGTGTAGTAGCTTGCATGTCAAGGTAGATTGGCCGCGTTCCTTGATCCATTACTGTTGCCTGCTTCAGGATCCCGGCACTTGGGCTCATGAGCGTGTCGCCGGTTATTGTTGTACCTGGAACCTGGACACTTTCTGGTTTGAGGCCAGTTTGCTCTGTAAACATTCGCTGCTCCGCTTTGACGGTTGAATCAATGGTAGTCTGAGCCTGTCTGTCCTTGCTTCCCGATACATAACCCCGTCGCGATATGCGATAGAGAGCTGGATGTGTGCTGGATAGAGGCCTCAGCAAGCTTGGGGTTGCGGATAGCCGTCTCGAGCAAGCCCGAGAGGCATGTCTGATGGCATTGGGTGCCAGGCTCGACATCTTGAAAATTGACCTCAATGCTCCGGTGGTGCAGGGAGTATTGAATTAGAGAGAGGACGAAAAAAGAGGCGTAAAACAAGAGGTGTTTGATGGCGGAGAAAGGTTGTTGGGACGAAATGCCTGCAATCTGATAAAGAGGGTGGCGCTGACAAATTATCTGATGGACCAGTCACGTGCAAGCTGCCTTTCTTGATCAAGAACTCCGATCACGGCAACGTCAACTCAAAAACAGCCAGCTCTCTGAGAAAAAAACGCCAGCAAAATGCGCTTGTGAAATCCTTCACATTGGAATTGTGTGTTCAAAACTAGGTACAAGGGTACGTCTAGGAATATATTGTGGTACAGCCTACATACAGTCCTTTTCACTGACAATCCCGACAAGCCGCAGCTTCAACTTGGCACCTTGTACCTCCGCCTTTGAATCAATGAGCAACGCGTCCGTCTTATCGACACCATTACATACCAGATCCTTTAAATCTTGAACTGAAGACGGCGAAGTCAGGCCGTGCTGCTTACACCTCCCTGGACAGCCTGCCAAGATGCACGCGAGGCCAGCTCTTTGAACCATCTGAAACGGATCAGAAGCGAACTTTTCTCTAGATGGGTCATCGACTTACCTCGACACTGCGGGCCTCCTCTCTATAGCATCACAGTTGATCAAGGGCAACAATGCACCATACGGAAGGTGATACAAATCCGCTAGTGTGAGAACCTGCAGGCCACGGTTAGAGTCATCCTCCAACCCAAAATGCTTGGGAAACAGTGCTATGGGGACAGCATACATCACCGCCAATATACTTCTGCTTTCCGAGAATATTTTCATACACATCCAATTTTGCGTTGAGGAGGTCTAGGTTTTGCTGTGCCGCTGCTTCATCAATAGCCATGCCGTACTTACTGTGTGATTTGCGAAAGTTAGCCCATGGCTCAGACCTCCGGTCGTCGTTCCTCTTGGTTCGGGGTGGGACCACTTACGACTTGATGAGCTTTTCGAACACCAGTTTAGAAACCGGAGGATCAAAATGGGACACTTCTGTGGAAGCCCCCTGCAAGAAGAGCCCATACTCCTTCAGATCCTTGGGGATTAGAGGTGTGCCTTGACTGACATATTTGGTAGCAATGTATTGGGCAATTGCTCTGCTCTCGTAGAGGACAAACCCATCGTCATCCTGGACGCATTTGGATTAAGAAGAGTTTCAACCATGTCAGAAGGCACGTGAGACATACGATATATGGGACCTGGCCAAATGGCTGGCGAGCAAGGAATTCAGGAGCCTTTTGTTCTCCTTTGGCGAGGTCAATAGGGCTGAATTCAAACGGCACTTTTTTCTCATGTAGCACCATGGCCACTCGCTTGGTGCAGGTGGAGACCGGAGAGCCGTACAGCTTGAGAACCATCTTGAAAATGTTGTACTGGTTGGCGACTTGAACAATTAATTGCGACTGGTATATGCGGAAGTACTCTGAATAATTTGGCTGAGCATCAAAGACGGCGGATCGAATGTCTATTTATCCCACGGTTGCTCCGCGATATCAACCATACAGTAGCCCCACGGCGGGGCCGGATCAGACCTGCCGTGACGCCCGTCGGTAGAAATCGTGCCTCACTATTTTACTGATACTTTCACTGTGGATCGCCTGAGTTCATCAGTTGGACCGAAGGTGTAAGTCGGCTATAGTCAAATCCGCTTGGCAAAGAGCTCTGGACGAGTGATGTATGACCAAAGTTTCAGCAAGCAACATCCTCACTCAGCTCACCAGAACTTTTTACTAATGCTAATCATACCGCGGTGTTTCGGCGTTGGATTGCGCGAGACGATCAAATATTTTTTCTCCTTAGGAAGTTGCGGAACCACGACTATGTAACCGACATGACCGATTTGCTGACAGATCGTGCGGAGATGAATCCGACGCTGGTGTAATTGCGGCACTCGAGATTCGGATTAAGAAATACTGATACCAATTCAACCGGGCCTACCATTTCAGAGAGCATTAGCTTTGATCCCCGTGTGAAACTCGGGAAACTGAAGCAATTGAGCCAACATCGCCAGTTGTGCATAAATATGTGTTTGCAGTGAGCTTGCTGAATTCGGCAGCTATTGACTAACTAGTGAGTCACGGCCCTCATCACCAAGCCCAACAACAAAAACACGAACAGCCTGAGTTCTTAGCAACTCTTCACGCGGAGACCAACTGGCTTCAGCTCAAATACCCCTTTCGTTACTCCACTGCTTTTCTAAGGAATCTCTTCGTAATCCGCTTCGCCTGGCACGACATAATTTGTGTATCTGCCGTATCGTTGGTACTATAAGCAAATCAACACGTGCCTACTTCCAGATATTCCTTTAGCCAGCATACAGCAGAAGCATCTTGATGGGTGGCAGGCATCACATCCATATCGACAAGGTCCTGATGTGCAAGTCAGTTTCTGGATTCTGCTTGCGAAAAGAAAAACGGGAGAAAAACAGAAACATACTGCGACAGGAGCAGCGTGGACTCCCACGAGGCGACACAGATCGCTAGAGTCTGGAGGATTTTCATCTTGGCTCCCTGATATCGAGTTGAACCACCGTCGTGTCTGAGATCAAAGTATCGTTTTTTTGGGCAAATTTTAGATTGATTCTAGCTCGCTAGAATCTCTATATATATTGAACAGAGTATTCAAATACCCATGCTTTTGTTTACCGGGTTTGGATATTGAGTTCTCTTCACATGGGAAAGTTAATGGTTCTTGCCAGCGGAACGGGAGGACAGAATAGGTATTATATCCAGGATCGCCTACAGCCATTGCGGCTCCTGAGGCAGGAACTGGGATTCTTGAGCCGATAATCTATACCTATATTGATTCCCGGCTTAGGATACGGTCTTTTTATGCCGAGTGTTACAATTACAACATGGGACCTAGGGGGGTCGACTTTTGTCACCGCAAGAGCGGTATTTATGATCATTGCCTTTATAGTCCCGTTCGCCTCCGATTTGAGGATGCCAGGGTTTTGATATCCCAAATGACTTATTGTTTGGCGTGTCCGCCATTCTGTGCTAATTATTCAGGCTGCTTTCGGGCTTGTTTTTTCATGCATACCAGCGGAGTTCACCTCAAAAGAATGGCAGGCTTCTTTTGGCGCATGCTAGGTTTTAAAGCCTCTCCTAGCTCTACTCATGAAGAGTACGACAGTCTCTGGGGGGAGAGCAGGTCCTACCATGGTCAACGAGTACGTCGAAAATGGTACACAAGTACAATTTTCGTTCTCATCGTGACTATGGGAATATCGATCTTTTGCAACGTTGTTTTGTTTATGGAGCAGTTTGGACGATCAAAACTGGACAAGGTTTGCAGTATACATACTTCGCAGTACGGTAAGTGCATCCATTTGTCGCAGATACGTTCTATATAAAGCTAACCAAAACATCTAGAATCTCCGATTTCGAAGGATATAAACATCCACTACAGTACGGTGCAGTTCAATGGTTCATTTGCACGCGAATCAGTATATCGCCGACCTGCCAGTCCGGAGGTGGACAAGGCATGGCGTGCGCTGGGTGCAGACTGTAAACCCAAATACTCTACGTTTGCTATATTCGCGCTTAAGAGGAGCCTTAACTGACGGCATGGCCGAATCTTGGCTTTAGACGCGGCAATTGTGATTCCCGAAGCTGAAGCCGAAAGGTATGGGATACACCGGGGACAGGTGAAGAGGTTGGAAAATCGAGGAGGAGGATTTTTCGCTAATGTCGAAGTCTTGCATCACCTACATTGCTTGGTAAGTGTAGTGATTTTCTCTCCTGTGCAACCCACGGCGCTTGGTTCCAAGGCTACTGTAGTACTATAATATGACTGACAAGATAAACTATTAGAATCTTCTCCGCCAAACATCCCATTTTGATTATGCGTACTATCAAAAGCTGGGAAAAGGGGCCTTTGAGAATGCGGACGAAGTTGTTCGTCAACATGCCGGTATGTTATTATCCTCTTATTTCTCGTTTATGACTATTATCCCATCCATGATGGTTGAACTGTGATTATATAGGACATTGCCTCGATATCATCCGTCAGCACATTATGTGCACAGCCGACATTGGCGTGTTTGGTCAGTGGTGGGTAAAAGACATCGGTCCGTTTGTGGATTTCAACACAAAACATAAGTGCAAGAACTTCGAGGATATTAGACGATGGGCTGAGGAAAGGCAAGTTCCAGAGGCGCATGGGTATGCAGAGAAAAGAGCAGGTGATGTACTTCTGGATGAGATTCCTTGATTGGCGATTCTAAAATCAAAGTATCAGGGTTCGCACTGAAATGTCCAATAGGAATTGTAGCATAATCATTATCAGCATCGAGGCAAAGTGCCTAAGAGGCGAAGACCGGGATTTCCAGAAAACAAACATTCATGAAACACATTTTAAGCCGTCATGTTATCCTTCGGATGGATCTAACTTTGCACACTTCCCAAACGCAAACTGGACCTCCGCCTTTGCACCAACCCTTTGCCCCTGGTTCGCAGTGATCTCATGACAATGCCCGATGTGGCCCGTATTAATGACCTGATCGTGCACCCATACGTTCTTTTCGCCGTTCTTGACTCGCTCCATCGCCTTGAGCAACCATTGCCACTTATAAAGACAATGTGCAACATGGAAAGTCTCCCACGTATGTCCAGTCATACTATCCAATGACCACAGTTGATCCTGCGCTATGGGCGTCGTGTGGTTACCATCCAACCACCAAGGAAAAGGCCCCGAACCACCGAGGCGCGCGAGAGTTGTATTTTCGGACTGCGATACCCGCGCCAACTCTGCGTCATAGCAGAGTGGTGGGATCCAAGCCGCGGCTAGGACGTCGAATGTGCAGTTGCGAGATAGAGCTTCGGAGCGCGTGTGACCGCAGCTTGCCACGGGGAGGCTCTGACTCGATAGTTTGCCATAATGGACGGAATTTGATAAGGACCGTCGTAAGCGGTACGATTCGTTGTTGGCTCTCACCGCGAATTTCGCGATCACGACTATCATGGCGATGATAAAACCGATCATGGTGATGATACCCGTGAGGCGACGGCATTCACTTGACTCGGATTTTGGTGGCGTGTTCTGTGGTGGTTGAGGGACTTCGGTAGCAGCACCGCTGGGGGGCTCTCCGGCCTCAGGGTCACGCGAAGGATTATCTTCCATGGCCAATTATTCGGGGGGTCCAAAGTTTGAAGGGAGACAGGTAATAACGACTCATTAAACTCAGTTAAAAACTCCGAACAGCACTGGGTTTAATACTTTGTTCCGTCAAGTTAGCAGACGCGACCCGAACCGCACAGCCCCAATACGGTCCTATGCTTTTTGTGAATATCAGAAATGATAACAACAGAGGAGCAACGCTCGTCTGGTCTAGAACAGAACAATAGCTTGATAGCTCCGGTGAAAGCGGGAAAGACTGGTAAAGATAATGGCCTAGAACCTCTGGAGGCCCTGGGAATGAACGCAGAAACGCAGGTATACTAGGAGAGCTGCATCGGTCCCGAGAATACAACTCCTCGGACATATCAAAATATGGATTTCAGGGCTGTGCTTCTGAGGAGAGTCTGAGGTTCGCCGATCCACCATCGGCAGAATTTGAACATTCGTGCAGGTCCAAGAGGTATCACCAGATTCACATGAGCCTTGTTTGTGTACAAAAATGTGAGTTGGACAACGGCACAAGGAGCAAAACAAAATGCATATTCAATGAACTATTTGTATCAAAATGGTGAGACAGGCGCTGCAGAGGAGCAAGAAGAGCTTTTTGCGGGGTAATACTAGCGGCATCTGCGCCGGTGAGGTTGTCGCACAACATATGATCGAGGCCGTGATCAGGTTGTCTAGATGGAGTACAGAACAAAATAACTGTGCCCAAGGGTCTAGATTCTGAAAATAATGATTCCGGCTGGAATTTTCTGATGGCCTGGAGCGTTATTATGGCATCTAGACTGGGCCTTGTCAGCCTGCAAGGTTCTCTGTTCAACGGCATAGTGTTTCAGAGCCATAGGTCCGAGAAAGTGAAAACGATCGGCACTTCTAGCAAGCTGTGCAGGTACTGGTGAGGAGAATGCACAAGTACAAATGCGCGACACAGCTCCCTCATCATCGAGATTACTAGCCCACTGAAGTTCTAGACTCTCAACAGGCCTCAAGAGCGCAAACGCCGATAATAAAGGCGATTCTTTGAACAACAAGTAGACGGCCTATGATATAGATTTATCAGAGGCTCGAGGTTGCCTTGAGAAATCTTGGTATGGGCCTTGGTTTGGTGAACAAGCTGGTATCATCCCATGCTGACTGCTAATCATATATTCGAATATTGTGCTTGCCTGCTCTATATCAAGCTCATATGTCAGTAGTATGCTGTCTGCGGAGAGTACATATTCGAAAAGCAAACTGAAAATCGACGAACGTGTTATTTGATTCAAACAACTTGGTACGCTAAGCATCGAGAACTCGAGGTCATGACTTCGAGCTGCAAACTCACCGGAGGAGCTTCTAGTTAAATATCCTCTTCCACACTGTATGACCAGAACAAGCCTCGCCCTTCGAGGCCATGAGTGCCATCTCTGATAGAATAAGCAGTTGTTCCGGGCTTATAAGCATCGACGATTCCGTATTGTTTTTAGTCCTATGCTAGCGGGCTGCCAACTCATTGATCTCAAAGGAGACACGGGTCGAAAGGCACCAGCCGCTCTGCGATAGGTTCTCATTCAGGGAGTGAACAGGCAGTTGTATGCCCTTTGAAAGCAATACGTCCGATCAAGGCTCTCTGGAAGTATCCATCAGGTGGGACATTCTAATTCTGCACCTAGCAGATTCCGTTCCGCTCGCCCTCCTATGCCAATCGTGAGTCACTAGTCATTCACTCCATAAATGCAGAAAGGTATCTTAAGATCGTGGATTTTAAGACTCACGAGCTTATAGCTGCTGTATCCGTACTCTGTTAGCTATCAGAAAGGCATCGACTTCTCAGTAAACACGAAACCGTTGACAATGAGCTGATGTCTGGACAAGCTTTCGAGGTTCCGACGTGGCTTGCCGCGGCACAACGCGTCCCTGATCCCGATGCTAATAAAACGCCAAAAGGTTTTCTCCTCCCGTCTTTTTTTTTTTTTGGCGGAGTGCAGATGAGAACTTCAGACAGTTTTCACTCCCTTGGCCCTTGAAGGATGACTTTCATTGGTACGAGTTTCTGGTCAACTGATGATAAACAGATGTCTCGCTCAAACAGCCTCGTCGCTCCAGATCATGATGAAGAAAGTCAATTCTTTCGACCGCGAAAGAGCCGGAGTTGGACCTCCACACGAACCACTGTTATTGGCCGGCCAAGATGACGTCTCGATTCGCCGTTCTACCCGTTAATCGTATTTTTTCCTCGATTCGACTCTTCGCAGTATTATTTTGACCGTTGATTGTGAGATGCCGGTCCAGAAGTCATATGTCGGGCTTGCGGACTCCGTTCCACCGCCACCCGCGTCGTCCCTCGTGAACATAAAGCGATCGTCGTTCCCCCTCCCCACGTGTCTCCCCAGACTCGCCCGACCCCTCTCGAAACGAAGCGTTCTGCTGTGCGTTCGACGAAGGAGCCAGGATCTCCAGCATTAACTCCGTCTGTGACAATGGCGTCCACTGAGAAACCCGATGGTATTGAACCGGCCGTGGCAGAGTCGACGGACAGGGCGGAGGAGGACTATAACGCGATGTCGAGGGAGAAAGTATTCGAGAACGCCAAGTCAGCTACCGACAAGGAGCACAAGATGACCTTGCTCCAAGGCATAAAACTTTATCCAAAGGCCGTTGGATGGAGTATGCTCATATCGACGTGTATTGTGATGGAAGGTTACGATATCAGTTTGGTCGGCAATTTCTACGCGTTCCCACAGTTCAACAGGAAGTATGGAGAGCAGTTGGGGGATGGCAGCTACCAGGTCCCAGCGAGGGTAGGTCAGCGTGTTGTTCTTTCATTCTTGCTTTTGTCTGTTGGATAATCCAGTGAATACAGAAGACCAATAACCTTGTTTTACTCCAGTGGCAAGCTGGCCTCAGCAACGGTGCAGCTGTGGGCGAAATCATTGGCCTTTTCATCAATGGCTGGGCCTCAGAGCAATTCGGCTACCGGAAAACCATTCTTGCATGTCTACTTTTCTTGACTGCTTTTATCTCGATTTTTTTCACCGCGCAGAACGTTGAATCTCTGCTGGCTGCCGAGATCCTCTGCGGTATTCCATGGGGTGTCTTCCAGACCCTCACCATCACCTATGCGTCCGAGGTCTGTCCTGTTGCGCTCCGCGGGTACCTCACCACTTATGTCAACTTTTGCTGGGGTCTTGGACAGCTCATCGGAATTGGGGTAATCAAGTCGATGCTCAATCGAAATGACGAGTGGGCGTATCGAATTCCCTACGGCCTTCAATGGATGTGGCCTGTTCCTCTTTTCATTGGCATTGCGATGGCCCCTGAGTCTCCCTGGTGGCTTGTGCGCCAACGACGTATCAAGGATGCCAAACGCGCCCTCCTTCGCTTGACCAGTTTGAACCGGGAAACGGACTTCAACGCTGACGAAACTATTGCGATGATGGTGCATACAACCGCCTTGGAAGAGAAGATCACTCGAGGAACCAGCTACTTGGATTGCTTTAAGGGCGTCGACTTGCGCCGGACGGAAATCGTCTGCATGACTTGGGCTATCCAGAATCTTAGTGGCAACTCATTCTCGAACTATTCCACGTACTTCTTGCAGCAAGCCGGCTTGGAGACAAAACATGCGTATTCCTTCGCCATGGGCCAGTATGCGATCAATATGGTCGGAGTCTTTGGCGCCTGGTTCCTGATGACTGTAGGCATTGGCCGCAGGTCGCTTTATGTTTACGGCTTGTGTGGTCTCTGTGCAATGCTGATGGTAATGGGCTTTCTTGGACTCGTCCCAGAGGCCCAGCGTGACAAAGGATCGCTAGCTACGGGCAGCATGATGCTCGTGTGGGCATTGTTTTACCAGCTAACCGTTGGAACCGTCTGCTACTCCCTGGTCTCAGAACTCTCGACTAGACGCCTACAGATCAAAACTGTGGTGCTGGGTCGCAATCTGTACAACATCGTGGCTATCATCTGCAACGTGCTGACGCCCTATATGCTGAACCCTGGTGCGTGGGACTGGGGTAACTACGCCGGCTTCTTCTGGGGTGGTATTTGCTTTCTGTGCATCATCTACGCGTTCTTCCGACTTCCTGAGCCACAAGGTAGGTCGTTTGCCGAGCTGGATCTGTTGTTTGAGCGTGGAGTGAGTGCGAGGAAATTCGCTTCGACGCATGTCGATGTGTTTGAGGAAGAGGTTGCAGACAATGTGATTCAGAACTACAAGGAGACGACTGGCAAGACGCAACCGGTGTGGGGTTGACACATATCTGATCTGCTGTTTCGCGTTGCTAAAATCATAATATGGCCTTCTGTGGCATCGATCTTAACGAAACTTATAACTTACTATATCTATGTAATATGATCATCAACTATTTTCAAACCTGTGCATGGCCGTAGTAACTCTGTCCCTCAGATCACTCAATTTCATATCACTTCACTTTCATGACCGTTCTCATTCTGCAGAAGACTCACCCTTGTTTGCATGAGGTCATCACACTGCCACACTGCGATCAATTGTGGCTTGGCAACTGGTTGGAATTACAACACACTAGTCCGTTCCCGGAGAAGCGCAAGGCCCCTGCTCCTCAGCCACACAAAGTGACGATCGTCAAACTTCCGGAAACACTTCAAGGAAACACTCGCCCGCTTCACACACTCACTCACGCTCTGTTCAGACTGACATCCTAACCTAGAGATTAAGCAGAGCGCATACTCTACAATTTCGACACAACATCTACTAGGTATATATTGGTTTCTATGTGTGTGCAGGTGAACAATTTCGCTAATTTAATCGCATCCGGAAGTCCATCAAGCCGCGTTTCCCCGCCAGACATAGTTCATCGCCAACTTACCCCGGATCGGAACCCTCCATTCAACCAGATCGCGAACTTAAAAGGATATCGTGAAGTCTCTCGGCGTATAACGACACTATTCTAGTACTCACGCACAGGAAAAATTAATTGAGATGAGTTTGAAGGGGTTTCAAAAGGGCTTCGCACGAGCTCCGCAAACCTTCAAGGCCAAGTTCAATCTCGGCGAGAATACCAAAGATGCCGTATATCTCGATGCCGAACGGAGGTTTCAGGATCTCGAGAAGGAGACGAAGAAACTACATGATGAGTCGAAGAAATACTTTGACGCCATTACTGGTATTCCCGCGCTCTTCCGCCGTTGCGTCGCTTTCCTGGCGTTATGGTGCTGCCTGGTTGGTTCTCTTATTGAGATAATACTAACGATGAAGTTGGGATTTTACAGGCATGTTGAACCATCAGATTGAATTTTCACAAGCTATCGCCGAACTATACAAACCTATCTCTGGACGAGCTTCGGATCCTACGACATTAGTGCCGGAAGGGAACCCGGAGGGCATACAGGCATGCGAGGAATATGAGTCTATCGTGCGAGACTTACTCACAACGCTCCAACCTGAACTCGAGTTGATCGAATCGCGAATCATTAGCCCTGCTGATCAACTTCTCGAAATCATCAAAGTGATACAAAAGGTGCTCGTGAAGCGCCAGCACAAGCAATTAGACTACGACCGCCATCGTGCCTCATTAAAGAAGCTTCAAGAGAAGAAGGACAAAACATTAAAAGATGAAAAGGCACTGTACAAAGTGGAAAATGATGTGGAACTGGCGACGCAGGAGTACAATTACTACAATGACCTCTTGAAGGATGAGTTACCGAAGCTTTTCACTCTCGAAGCAGAGTTCATAAAGCCTCTTTTCCAGTCGTTTTATTACATGCAACTCAACGTCTTCTACACGCTCCACGAACGGATGCAGGGATTAAACATTGGTTATTTTGATCTTACATCAGATGTGGAAGAAGCGTTTGAACGAAAACGAGGCAACGTCAAGGAACAAGCCGAACAGCTGTCCATTGTCCACTTCAAAACCACCGGCGGTCGACGACCAGGTTCAAAATTCTCTCCGGGCGGCAAGGACAAACTCGCACTAGACTCCAAGTACCCCGGACGCCGCACCCCAAGCACCAGCGCTTCAGACAATCCACCACCACCATACTCTGCCCATGCTGCGTCCCCTTTGATTGGCAGCTCCGCAGGCACATTCGGAAATGGTGCACTCGCTGCTGCCGCAAAGGCCAAACCTGCTCCGCCGCCGCCAAAGCCAAAACCGGCGCGATTCGCTGGTGCTGCGCCGGTGGAGACGGTGACGGCGTTGTATGATTATGAGGCGCAGGCAGTTGGCGATTTGAGCTTCACGGCTGGGGATGTGATTGAGATTGTGACGAGGACAAGTAATGAGAATGAGTGGTGGACGGGGAAGGTCGATGGGAAGGTTGGGCAATTTCCTGGTATGTCTCTGTTCCTGAATTCTTCACCTTTCTTTAAGCTTGATTGGGAATATCAGCTAACGGTGTGATTTAATGTAGGAAATTATGTCAGACTCAACCGCTGACACTGTTTTTGTACAGCCACACATGCAGGTTTGACATTTGTGAATTCAGTCTATCAAGAATCATTAGATGCATGCATTTCGGGCCCGGGAAATTTACATACCATTACTCTCCATCCTACCCGCGTATCTTTTCAGTGCTTTCTTTCTGATTTGCCGGGTTATCATGAGCGCGTTCATCTCCCCCTTCCTCCCTGAGCTTATCACCCCCTTTTTTTCAATCTACCATACAAGGAGTGACAAACTCTTTTCTAGACCCCTTCTCTATTGTTTTGCTTTTCAGAATCATGATCATGGAGGACCTTCTCTCATGGCGTACCAATCAATCCATGCCTTGGATTTCGAGGAGTAGTATCTCGGCGCAGTTGATATGGTAGAATGGATCCCATTTGCACATATGTATGGAGTACTAGGATAAGCAGTGATTGTTAACGGGAATACTAGTTACTATCAAACTTCACTAGGGGTCAATTTGGAAGTATGGTATATTAGACAGGTGGTGATCGGGTCAACACTCCATATCGTTCCTCAGCGGACGTGAAAAGCACCCGGCATCGTGCAGCGTTGCAGGCATGATTCTTGGCGTCTTTCTCAACATTCTCACACGACCCTAAACGAGTCAAAAACAACATGATTTTGCCCGAGTGCCAGCGCCAGAAAAGAAAAAAAGAAGATGTTGTTATGCCCACACTCAGAGTCGAACTGAGGATCTTATCATTACTAGTGATACGCTTTACCAACTAAGCCATATGGGCAATTGTTGAACCTCGGCTCAGAGAACGGCCTGTTGTGGGAATGAAGCCTTTGGTGCTAAAATTCTCGGTTATCGACCCACTCCGCGCACCCGAAGCGGGAGCGAGGGCGGATGTTACGGTGCGCGGACAGCGGGATTCCGCGGGTAATCTCTTCGTGATCGGGACGGACGCTTTTCCAGAGGAACGCCAAACCAGGTTTACTCATGATTTAATATTTGTTGCGAAACACCTGGCCGAAACGCACTGGGTGATAAAGACCAGACCCCCCAAGCATTGTCCTTCTTTAATCTTCACGACCGCATCCAAGCCGCGAAAATCGCTCTCTCTGAGAATCCGGGGTGGCAATGGTGCCTTCGATTTAAGACGGTTTACAAGTCTCCCGCAGTGATTGCATCTTCAAAGTCATGCTTATCTCCTTGCAAACTCCTGCAAGTAACAGGCTGATCCGTTCTTTGGGTATCGCAAAACGAAAAACTGGTCGTGCTATGAGAGGCTTCACGCTCGGAGGATGCACTGCTTGCCAGGAACGACAATACTATTACCCGGGTTTCGAGACCATTGATAAAGTACAGTTCACTGGGAATATTCGAGCGCTTTTCGATCTCAATCGCGGAATCAGGCAGTTGTTTGCGCGATGTCTGCTTTGAGCTCATTGATAAAGGCTCAGGGGTGGTTTTTGTTTGTCATGTTTGCATTGGTCGAGCCGGATCCCGACGACATCAACGAGACATGATCGGGCTGAAAGATTCTCGTGCATATATTTTAAGCGCCGTCAAATTTCCTGGGTAAGTTGCCAAAGAATTTATTGTTCAGTTACACATTACGGAGTACAGATGCTTGAACAACCCCATACATAATGCTTCTGCGATTTCCTCCCGAACTACGCTACGAAATCTTCATATGGGCGTTCTTAGGAACCCGTCTCACATTCAACAGAGGTAGAGGCGGGGATAAAGTTCCCCTGTACCCTACCCCTCATTCTCTCGCCCTTCTGCGAACTTGTCACCAAATATATGAGGAAACCAAGTACATCTGGGTCTCTTCCGTGACCTTCAACTTCTACTACCTTGAGAGCATGCTCGATAAATTCTCAAGCCTGCCACCAGATACCCTTTCGAGAATAAATTATGCCTGCGTTAGCGGCAAACCCATCCGACTCCGTCCCTATTTTTTTAATTACGACTCCTGTTATAAGATCTCCTGGGTGTTGAAGTTACTGCCAGATCTACACCTAAGAGTCCTTACCGTCTTTGGCATGATGAGCGGCGAAGCTGCGTACGAAGCGCTCCAGGGGCTGATCAAGTACGGCAACGGCTGGCGAGAACTGCACTTCATCACGCCCACTTCAGAAATGTTGGGCTTTGCAGAGCGAGGGCCGTTGCGCCCGGCGACCGCAGCCGAGTACATGGGGATCGATGCTCCGGAAACGTGAGGGCCTCCGTTCACATGAGGACCGATGGACGACGGTGAGGATATACCGCGCAACTCAGCCCAACAAGGTGAACGAACCAAGTGGGATTGTCCTGAACCCTGCCACGCGCGAGAGATTTGAGCAACGTATTCCGGACTCCGCCGAGAGTCGCGCCTGGTTCGATGTCGAAAAAACATGGATATCATGTCACAAGATGAAATCAACAAGGAGCGCCTGGTCATTGTCAAGCGCAAAAACTCTGCAGAGGTCGAAGTTGGCTCTGAAAAGCGCCAGTGGTACGATGATGAACGAGATATTCGTTCCGTGGGTGATGTGGCGATGACCCTTGATACTTGGCCGTCAATAAGGCGCCAATTGTACGAAGAGCATGGTATAGCGCGTCCTTTGTGGGATAAATGCGTCAGGACTGACTTTTATTACAACGTCTATGACTTTCACTGGTCGCACTATATAGGTTAGGGGCAATGAACTTGGGTCTTGCGGAAGATTCACGGTGTGTGCAGGTTGCAAGGTTGAAAATGTCAGTTTCGAAGGCGAAACGTAGCTGAGGAGGGTATCAGATTCGAGTGAAATAGCTCGGGCCGTCTCTTAACGAATAGCTAATTCGATGAACTGCTTTAATGTTAACTGACTGGCAGAGTACCGGCCCACAACCATCCAAAATTAATTTCCGATTCGTCCTAGAGCAAAAACGTGATATCGTATTTATGCCCAGTCCTTGCTTTTGTTTTAGTCTGCCCAGACAACGTCTATGCTCCCTAACGGGCTCTATTCTGCCCAAAACTTACAAATATCACTCCATTTCACCAAAGGGAACGGAAAATCTAAGATTTTACCTTTTGCAGCTCTGCTGGTAGAGTCTGCACCTTCTCCCGGTAGAGCTTTTCGGCTCGTTGCCAGACTGGATGCGAGTCACGGTTCTTGATCTCAAGCATTGACGGCAAAAGGTCAGATGAGAAAGCCTCTGACGATTCAGCCGGAAGAAGACTGGGTAGATGGTCGATTGCTGTTTAGACGTCCAATGTAAGTCCTTGCGCATTCCCAAAGGCAAATGGGATGAAGTATATAGATGTATGAGGAACTTACAGATCACACTGAGAGGAGGATTGGTGTAGTCTAGTTGAATGGTGGGTTTATCAAAGGTCTAAGGCTGGTTAGTCAAGCATCCAAACTAAGATAAGATAGTTGCACATACGCTGTTGGCATCGTAAATGGGCTGAGGATCAGTTAGCTTAGGATTCGGGTTCATATCACAAATACGGAAGTTTACTTACGATAGGGTTATTGGGGTTTGTGGTGTCACAGCTCTGATAGTTCGCAAGTTAGCATCCCGGCAGAATAACACAGGAGAATGTAGTGACATACCACGTCGCAGACAACAGAGAGCTTGCGGTTCGGGCTCTTGAGACTCTCAATATCCACAAAGGGAGGGATCTTGCTTGTCAAATAGATGCAGTTGATGAAGCTGTACGCTTGTCAGCCACTGTGCATTGTACAGCCAAATCTATCCAACTTACATGTCGGATTCGACAATCTCGGTAAAGGGGCCACCCTTTGCTGTTTCTGCCATATCCCACCTCAGGATATCTTCGCATCCTGACTTGACGCATGCGTCAACAGCTCCTCTGTCAAATATGTCAGTACTTCATTCTTCGAATATCAGCTCTAGGAGCCTTCTTGCCTTCCGCAGCGACCTAGTGCACCAATGATCAAAACTCGCGGCTTGCGGCCAGCAATCTTCATCCCTCGTTCCACATCTGCGCGGATCTGATTGATCATCTCGTCCTCATTGACGTAATACCCCTTTCCATCAGTGAACTCATCGACACCTGGAAGCGGAGTACCATCAGGATGCTCCAGCTGCCACGCCCAGGTCTTCAACGACAGCGCAGCACCAGCAAATCCAGCATGGTACCCAAATGCAGCGACTCTTCGACCTGAATCATCCTACATTCCAAAAGAATCAGCAGTAATCCCCAATGCGGGGGACCATTAGCGTTCAAACCTGCAAGAACTCCAAATCATACAACACCCCGCCTCCACGACCCCATCGTCCCAGCGCCTTCTCCCAGCCTCCCTGGTTCTTGAAGCAATGCGCAAACGTCACATGGTCATGCACCAACGCAAAATCCTTCGTCTCATCTAGCTCCTTGAGCCCCACCACGATAGTGTCCTGGGGTGCATTGACCCAGCTCCCCTCGGGGACGAGTTCCGCGCCGGCCTTTTCGAACTCTTCGTCGGCGAAAATCCGCTTGCGCAGTGCGGAGGTGGGCGACCGCTCGACTTTGATGGTGTAGCCCGCTTCGACGAGGGCGCGGGTGGTGGAGGGGGTGAGGGCGGATCTAGGATTGGGTGATTGATCAGCAAGGGATCTCGCTCGTTACTCTAAAGAAGTGGTAGAAGCTGGGGGCATCCTTCAATTGGTGCTTTCACACAGCAGGGCTGTGCAATGTGATCTATGGGTTTTAAAGAGGGGGAGGGGTAGCGGGGAGAAGCTTACCTATGCTCGAGGGTCTTATCCTCTGCACGAAGGTGAAGTGTAGGTGCTGCCATTATGCAATTGATACGGGATTGAATAGATTGAAGCTGTCTAAGAAAAAGAATTGAAACTTGAAGCTGTAGACAGAAGAGTGGAAGGGCAGAAGTCAAAGCTGCGCGATATGAGTCAGGATCCTTATCTCTCATATCGGAAAAATCACGTGTATATTTTTGTCGCTCCTTATCTGATGGCGTGATGTCATCGCGCCATGTGTGTTGAGGTCCGAGGATGGCCCCTGAACCTCGATACAGTGCTAATATAATACATAAATACACCCCTGGACTACACATATTGCTCATTTATCGGAGCCAGTAGCCAGCCATCTTGCGATGTGAAGCCGGTTCAACAGTAAACCATGGTGGCTCTGCGATTCTCATTTCCAGGTCATGGGACGCCAGATTCGCAGAGCAGCCCAAAAACCCTCTGGAATAAGGATCTGAGCTTGTAGAGTAGGATCTTGCGCTGGACAGAGGTGGGATAGGAGAAACTGGAGGCGGGCTGTCTAATTCGACAACCCCAGGCCCTGCCTCTTTCTCCCCACACTGCGGGCTTTTGCTTTCAGACGTCGATGTTGTCAGATTCGATTGATATAGCCGTTTGAGGCCGCTAAATCTGATTGTTGCATCAAAATTGATCAACACAAGTACTTGCCTGAGCTCGTCAGTTGAAGATTTGGTCAAATACATGATCGTCCTTTCATCCGCGGCCGCCTCAATTGGTCCTGAAGCACTGCGCGGACACATGCTCCGGAGAAGGTCTTCAGGTGCATCATCCGGTGGCCAAAATGAGATTCCGCGAGATGAGTAACGCTCTTCGGAACATTCCATCGCCGAGCCATCCTTATGATGATGCTCTGGAGGATACAAGAAGCCTGGATCGACCTCCTCGCCAGTCTCGTCAATAGGACACTTGCGCTTTCGTGAACCAATTCGGAGACGTAGACGGTCTGCTGTTCCTGAAGCATATGAGGGTAGCGGGTCATTAACGAGATCAATGAATGAAGATGCACAATAATTGTAAGTGCTGAATTTGGTCGTTGAAAGTGGAAAATCTTTTCGTGAGTCTGAATTTCTTTCCATTTCCGTGTATTCTTGATGATAGTGACGTCTGATACGCTTGCGTGGCGGAACATAGTTAGGCTTGCTGAAAACATCAAGAGTATGAATTAGAGGGTCGTCACTAGGAAGCTCGTTAACAGGAGGCGGCCTGTAGCGAGGAAAACCAGAGCTAGGAGGATCCAGCTCAGATGAATGCGAATGCATAGTGACGGGATCAAGACTCTCAGCGTCCCATTCGGCCTGAGCATTGGGCCGGTCAATTGGTTGCATGTAGTAGGTTCTGTAATTTTCACTGCCACCGTCTCGCCATTCTCGCCGAGATTCGACAATCATGAGATTCCCGGTCTCTTCGTCCGTTTGCAGGGTCAATCTGGTCCAAGTATCGTTTAAAGGGCCTTCTTGGTGCTGACGTCGCCAATATCTTTGCCACATGGGTTCTGTAGGTCTTGCAAGAGGGATTCGCACGCACACATAAAACGAGGTCCAATCTATCTCTTCCTCTTCATGGGACGTTTGGTTGGAGACTGCGTAGAGGTAATCGTCTCGTATCTCAAAACAGACTGCGGACCCGATTTCAGAGCCCACGAAGTTTTCCACCTGAAGGGGCTTTATGGTGAGATTACGGTCCTCGGACAAATCCACTCCATGAATGAGCCATTCATAATGGTCATGCTGGCCATGATGCACCATTCGAGAATGGGTTCCGTAATAAAGATACGTAGCGTTGTTGCGAACGAAAAGTTCCCGGGTTGATCGTAACTGACGCACCATTTTCACGCGGCTTGAGCCGCCTCTCGAAGGGTTGGCTCGGGTATCAAAAGCCATCAGCCATTTTTCGCCAACCCATTTGCAGAGACAGGTAGCTATGCCGTCAGAATAATGTTGGAGGGTGATCTGAAGCCCATTGCTATCCGCGAGATAGTCCTGGCGAAGGACATGGTCGATGAATGCGGCCTTGACGTTGATGACGTGCTCCGTCTCATCCGCTTGGTGCACGTTGAGGATCCTAATCAGATCACCGTCTTTGTAGCACAGAACACCTTGCTTAAATTGAAAACTCTCTGCATAGCCCATGACAGTGGCAGAGTAAGGCTGGGCCCTGGCCACGGCCTCGCGGACATCAAAGAGCCGTCTTATGGCTTGGCAATAGCTGATTTGCCCACTTGCTGCCAATCTGAACTCAGCACTGTGAAACATGAACCTCTAAAAGTACGTGTCAGCGGTAAACTCGGGCCAGAGTAGGATGCACAACACGGCCGCAGCAAGCAGGGCGCCGGTCTAGAACGACATACCTGAGCAGACTTTCGGGCTGTCATCTCATCCTTCAAGAGCTCATGCATGTCCCGATTAACGAGACTCAGGTTGACGTACTCATTGGGGCCGAGGTATGAGGCAATCTCATGCCAGATATCGAAGGGAATTGAGTCAAACTTTTGAGACATGGCAGTGAACGCACGATGTGAAAGAAAGAAACAGACAGAGAGTGCAGTTTGAATTTTGTAGTTCTCAGCTGAGTCGAGAATCCTCAGCTTTCAGCTAGGGAAGGATGCGGGATGGTTTCGTCTTCTCGAACACAAGGCAGGTGGGGTTGAGGCTCTTGAGATGGGAAATTCAGTGCAAAGCATCCTGAGAAAATGAACAAAGGACTTTTAGATGGGCAAAATCTCGGACATCATTTGGGGGAACGTGGATATATTCATGGCCTTTCTTTGTCCAACTCTCTATGTTATATTGATAGTGATTCCAATTTCACGTCGCCATAGCTGAAAAAATAAAGAACGGGGTTGAGGCTGTGGAGAGCTTTCTAGATCCTCAGAATTGATTCTGGGTCTGCCTCAAATAGTTATGTCCGCGACGGAGATCACGGATGCGGCTCAAAAACGGACGCGACAGGTGTTGAGTGTGTAAAACACTCAGATCTTCGACGCCAGGGAGTACGGTCTCCTGTGTAATGAGGCTGAAAACACAATTGAAAGCCAGGAAGCCATCCCCTCTTTTGTCGGATGAATGATGAGTGGACTTACTACTCCATGTTTGGAAAGTTGAGTTGCGAAGCCATCCCAAAGGTTTGGAGCGTGCCTCGTTCGGCTAACTTCGTCCTAACAGGAATCCCTTGCTTAACCTCACCCACTTGCAGCGGCAAACAATGCAAGTCGCTTTTTAAGACCCAACATCATTGGCCGCATGGGACATGGCGAAGGAAAGAAATTATGGGCAGCTAGGGGATCCTGCAGCCGAGGCCGCTTCAGAATTGCGGCTCTTGGTTAAGTTACGTTAGGTAAGCACTTGGTTCGTGTCACGTTTCACTTTTTGAATTCGGGATGAATGAAATCCTTTGCTGTTGAGCCGTCCTCGTTACACGTAAGAGTGCCCTTTGAGGCGCTATGGAACATGACAGGATAACATGTACCCGGGTTGCGCTCCTGATATTAGTCCATCGCTCGGAGGCTCCCGCTTCACCCTCACGAGTCAGCAGTGTCAAAGACACCACTCACTGTGACAGGAGGCTCAAAGTGAGAAGGCCAGATTGCCAATGACGAAGGGCCAAGCTTTTGGTCACGAGCCACACAATCTGTTTTACGATCGCAGGGTTGTCAAAGTGTGGCTGAGCACAGACTAAAAACTACCAACGCGTGGAAGTTTCCAACTCTCAGGGGAGAACTACGGAGTACTGTACTGTACAAACACGCACACGCATATACAGGGTCGCCGCTGCGTATCCAAGGGACCATGGTGCAAGCCGCCAAGAGAGGGGACGCTAGAAGAGTGCACATCAGGGATGACCCAGTCGATCAGCCAGTTCATGCTTGACTATCTCATCATCATCGTCAACGATTCGTGAAGTCAAATAATTGGGGAAGAATGACGCGCGTGATAACAAGTGGCACTGTCTCGATGAGCTGGATTCACGAAGGATACTGTATGAAAAAGGGGCAAACGCCGTGGTCGGGCCATGCTGCCTGAAATAGCTGAAGCACAGCTGCCAACGGCGTGAGAAGTGTTTGCTTCTAATAAGATCCCACATTAATTCCATCGTCATCAGCATCATGATTCGCCGAAAAGTCCAGTAGCCGCGAGGTGAGGCTCAAATAAACCAGCGGCGCCCGGGCCTGAGTTGAGCGGATTCGGAATAACTTGACACCGACCCATTGAGGCTTAAAACTCGCCCTGTCCAAAGGTTGGATTCATCACCAGGCTCCCTTCAATGCTGCTGACCTCTTGACTGTGAAACATCTAGATTCGAACCCCACAGTCTCCCGTGATGAAGATGTTATGATTAGTGCTTCTCGAGATACATGCAGCTTGGATTCGCAAGGCTTGAGCTCTCGTTTGTGGTTACATTCCAGTCAAGCTTGATAGTTGTTTTCCACTCTATCTGATAACCATAACCTCAAACCCTTGCGGATCAGTCAATCAACGTACGCAATTACCCCGCGAAAGGCTGGCGTTGACCGGTGTGCCATATTCAGCAAAGCGAAGCGGCGAGTATCCGGCAGGTCTGGCCAGCGACATCGGCCCCTCCAGAGCTCGTCGCGCTTCCACGCATCCTGAGCAACAGCTCGTAATACCCCAGAGTCTTAGTCCATGCAAGTAAGACGCATACCGCCGAAGTGAGCCTTCTTCTCTCACGGGTATATCTGGGAGGAGAAGGTTTCGTGCGTTGTTGTGCCCTGAGGTAACCTCGCTATGCTTGGGGCGGGAGGCCGCAGAAGCCATTGCTTCAAGTCCTACAATGTTCCTCGTTCCAAAGCTCACTCACCTTTTGAATGATGACGAAGGACTGTCACTCAAACAAAAACCCTTGCAAAGTCGTTATCCTTAGGAGCAACTGCCAATCTTCCGTCGCGGTCCGTAGCCTGCCGATAGCGGCAATTTGGCCGTTATACGGTATCATTGAGAGCAATAGACATCCTCGGCGATATATACTCCGTGGCCTTGCTTCTGCCATCGGGTGCTGTAGTAGACTCTGTACCTGCTGCAATGCTTGATACAGATACGGGTAGCCCAGTCGAAATGAAAAGATTCCAGAATGCGAACTCACCTATCATCGCAACTGGACTTTCGGATCTCAACCAATACCCGAACACGAAATGCTTGGCATCAATAGGGAATGCAACACCGTTTGCATTTAAGAAGGAAGCAATTATAACAAAAATCAGACTGCATTCCTGCAGATAGAAGAAATACTACTCCGAATGCAAGTGTATTGGGGATTCCCGGAAGCGAAGCCCGACCGGGGAACTTGCAAAGGTGCAGGGAGACCTATGCTGGATGAAATGGGATTAGCAGAATTCACCCTTCCCTTGCTTTCAATACACCTTCGCAAAAAATGTTCGAAGCGGGCATTCGCGCTATTGCGTGGTAATCCAATCGTGATCGTGAGACTCTTCAATGGTATGGACTTGGGAGGTTGTTGGGTCCGTCAGATACTAAGAGAAACAGAGGAAAGGGCTCTGGCACGTGATTATCTTTGAAAGTTGATAACGCTAGACCTAACTTGGCTCGCTCAGTGATGAGTCAGAATCTAACCCCACCAAAAGCTGACACCAGTCAGAAACGAGAGCTGCCCCTCTCATCGCATCAACATCTCATTCTTTTCTTCTCAGCCTGGCTTTACATTGTCCTAGCGTGATTTTTGCTTACTGGCACTCTGACTACGAGATATTACTGAATTGACTTTGTTTTAGCTCATTACCCAAACAATGGCCGAGCCGACGGCTACCACAGAGCTGCCCGAACGGCCAAAGGAACCAAAGGCGGAGAAGAAGAAGCAGCCAAAGCAACCAAAGGCGCCAAAACAGCCCAAACAGCCCAAGGATAACAATGCTAAAGGGGGAAATAAAGGACCTAAGAAGCCTGCCGATGGAGGAGCTACAGATATCACCCAAGATCCCGAGTTTATGTTTAAAGTTGGTTTCTTAGCAGACGTCTACCAGGAGAGGCCCATTTCGGAGAAGATCCCTAAGGTCATAACGCGATTTCCTCCGGAGCCCAATGGGTTTCTCCATATTGGACATAGTAAAGCTATTGCGGTGAATTTTGGTTTCGCGCGGTATCATGGAGGAAGCTGCATCTTACGATTCGACGATACGAACCCAGAAGGCGAGGAGGAGAAATATTATAAGGCAATTGAAGATATTGTGCATTGGCTTGGCTTTAAGCCGGTTCGTGCCACAGCGGCTAGTGATAATTTTGAAAAGCTGTATGAGCTTGCTGAAGATTTGATCCGGCGTGATGGCGCTTATGTCTGCCATTGTACAAGTGCGTGTTCTGAGATACCTTATTTATTGCTTCGAAAAACCGGAACTAACATTGCTATCTTCTAAAAAGAGACTGAAATCAAGGCTCAACGCGGTGAAGGAACTGGCGGCGAGCGATTCGCGTGTAATCACCGATCGCGTCCCATTGAAGAATCATTGACCGAATTCCGAGCCATGAGAGAAGGAAAATATAAACCGGGCGAAGCTGCACTTCGAATGAAACAAGATCTGGAGAATCCAAACCCACAGATGTGGGATCTGTTTGCTTGGAGAGTCCTGGACCATGAACACAAGGCTCATTTCCGGACCGGAAGCAATTGGAAGGTTTATCCTACGTACGATTTTGCGCACCCACTCTGTGATAGTATAGAAGATATATCTCACTCCTTGTGTACCACGGAGTTTGAGCTATCTCGCGAATCATACGAGTGGTTATGCGACAAATTAGAGATTTATAAGCCAATGCAACGAGAGTATGTGTTTGTTACTGTTTCGATATGTGTAGGACTCCTTACTGATTTTCTATAGGTATGGACGCTTGAACATAACGGGAACTGTTCTTTCAAAGCGGAAGATCATCGAGTTGGTCAAAAAGGGCTATGTTCGGGGCTGGGATGATCCTCGTCTTTACACTCTTATCGCTTTACGGAGACGCGGAATCCCTCCTGGCGCTATTCTGGCTTTCGTTAACCAACTAGGCGTTACAAAGGCCAAAACCAACGTTCAGGTGTCTAAATTCGAGCAAATTGTTCGTCAATATTTGGAAGTCACTGTTCCACGACTGATGCTGGTGCTTGAGCCGCTCAAAGTCGTTATTGATGACCTTCCAGATGACTTTGTCGAGATGGTTGAGGTCCCGTACTCGAAAGATCCATCATTCGGGGTAAGCCCTTTTATTCACTACCTCTGGCTTGAAACAGTGAAGTCTAACAAAATCACTTATAGTCCCGTAAAGTCCCGTTCACGAAAGTTGTGTACATCGAGAAATCAGATTTCCGTGAAGTTGATTCTCCAGACTATTTCCGTTTGGCACCTGGCAAGACTGTTGGCCTCATGAAAGCTCCATATCCCATCACTGCCACGTCGTATGATAAAGACCCAGAGACTGGCGAAATTACTTGCGTTCACGCCAAGTACGAGAAGCCAGAAGAAGGGCAACCAACCAAGAAGGCAAAATCGTATGTTTAGAAAACCGATCCGCCATTTTTATATCGTATTGTTTAATCGTACTGACTCGTTGCGCAGGTACATCCACTGGGTTGGCGAATCCGCTGCACACAACAGCCCCAGACGCGCTGAAGTCTGCGCATTTAACCAACTATTCAAATCCGAGGACCCAACCGCTCACCCCGACGGTTTCCTCGCGGACATCAACCCCGATTCCGAGGAAATATTCGCAAACGCCTGCATCGAAACCGGATTTGACGAGATCTCCCAGACCGCACCGTGGCCAAAAGAGAAAAACAAGGAAAGCGGAGAGGGCGAGGGACAGACCACCGCCAAGGAGGGAGAGGATGCTGCTTCCGTGGAGCCCTATAGTATCCGATTCCAGGGTATGCGGATGGGTTATTTCACGGTTGATAGGGAGTCGAAGCCCGATGCGATTGTGTTGAATCGGATTGTTACGCTTAAGGACAGCGCAGGCAAAACCTGAACGTAGCCTTCTCACTGAATAGAGATATCCGGTCTTAGACTCGACCTTTTGGGTCACTGGCTGCAACTGTGGTTATAGAAGCGGACATATTGTAGCGCTGCATATCTTTATCGACTCGAGCTAGAAGCCACGGATACTCGCAATAGCATATACTTTTCGATGAACAAACACGACATACGGAAAACATTGAACTCTAAATGCATTCTATGTCCCCAGTAACACAATTAGAAAAATATATCTAGAAACCCCATCCCACAAAAAAGGTCGTATCAAAAACATCAAAAGAGAAACGAAAGAGAAAGAATACTCAGGACAAGTAGTAACATAAATTACAGTTCCCAATCTCATCTATCAGTTCAAACCTTCCTCGTTAACTCCCTTTCCCGCTCCTCCTCTTCTTTTGCTCTCAACTTGCGCGCCTCTTCTCTCGCAATCTGGTCCGGCCGCCGAAGCGCAATATCTTTAGGTCTATAATCACTAAAGAAATGCTTCAAACCCTTCTCGACCAACCAGCATCCAGCATAATCCACGACCATCAATGTCGTCAGCACGAATTTGAACTCGGCGCTGAACGGCACGAGACGCATCTTCTCGTTGAGTTCGGGGATGAATTCCGTTGCGCAGGAGAATGTCACGAGTGAAGTGAGTACCAAACCCCAATACATGCCGCGGTTTTCGCGGATGGATTCGCGGAAGGGGCGGCCTTGGTAGTTGATGGAGAAGGTGGAGATTTGTTGGATGAGTTGGAGGAGATAGACGGCGGAGTTGAGAAGAGAGGGTTCGAATTCCTTTTCAAGGTCAATAGTTTCCTTGCGCCTATTCAATAGAGTGTTAGTGAAACTCGAAAGTGGAGTGTGCAAAAAGTAAAATATGGAGGAGAACGTACGGTTCTATGGAGTAAACGTATTGAGAGAGGTAGATCAATGTCGCAACGTGAATTGCAAACTGTCCCAAGACAGAGCCCACGATGTAGATGTTGAAGATATTTGGCTGTGGTCGTTCCTTGGACAGACTTTCGACGGGCTGTTTCAATTGTCGTTAGAAAATGAACAAAGTTAGGACGAAAAGTGAGCCATACCTTTGCACGAGAAATGGATAAGAAGCACACACTCATGAGCATGCCACTAATTGTCACTTGCCCATCTCCAAATTTGATGCCATCGAGATAAATCACACTCAAACTGTAAGCACTGATGAGACAGTTCAACGCCAGAATTTTGTACATTTGAATTGTGGCAACCAGAGTGCATCGACCCTGGCGAATGATATTCGGGATGGCAATAACGTTGGCAAGTTTGCTGGTAAATGGAGCGGCCACGGATGCATCACCTAGCTTGAGAGTAGGTGCCTCACTGTCGTCGAGTTCCTGTTCCATCATAGTCGCGGTGAGTTTATCAGCGAGTCCAGCAGCAGCAACCTTGGCCTGTTGTTCTCGTTGTTGTTGAGGTGAAAGGCTGCTGTTGGCCTGCTGAAGAGCTTGAGCACCGGGTGAGACAATGGTGGGTATGCCGTCGGTCTGTTGTAAAGCCGCAACAGCAGCTGATCCCTTCTTTTCAGCTTCGCGAAGCATAGCACGGTCGTGGTTCGGGTTGTTTGGCCCTGGTGGATACAAGTGAGCGATGTGGAGTGGTATGGGAGGCGTTGGCTGGTTGAATCGCTTCATGAGTGAGACTTGCTTCTCGTAGATCTCTTTCATCTTGGTCATCCTGAAGTGCTCCGCGATTTTGGTGAGATCTTCTGGAGTTCCATTCAAAAGTGCGACACCAACGTGAGCCTGCTTCAGAGCACCGACATCATTGGTACCGTCACCGCACATCAATGTAGTGTAGCCAGCGTCTTTCATGCCCAGGAGAATGTCTTCCTTCTGCTTAGGGGATACACGTGCGTAAACCCATGTATGGCGGAGAAGTTCACGGAAACCTTTCTGGCCGCGGAATTTCTCCAACGCATATCCGGTAACGCAAAGATCCTTCGTTTGAAGAATGGTCTCATCAAGAGGTTTGGTAGGATCCACGTCAACGCTGAACTTGTCATCAATACTGCGCCATACGAGCCTTGTTCCTGAAGTGTCATACTCTGGAGCATCAAGTATAAGAGCATCACGATCGACAATTTCGACTTGTCTAGCGACATGGACGGCGGTCAAGGGGTTGTCACCAGTGATCATCACCACTCTGTGGCTGCTCTCGTTTAGCATGCGCAACGACTTGACAGCATCTTCCTTAAGAGGACACTGAAGCACAAGGAAACCGGCAAAATGCAAATCTGCTTCAACATCCTCACGTTTCAGGTTATTGATCTTTGCAGCACTTAATTCAGCTTCAGCACTCAAATACTTATAACCCAACGCAAGCACTCTAGCTCCGTTGCGGGTAAAGTACTTGAAAGTCTCCTCGTAGTTGGGGGGAACGGAAACAAGCATGGTGCTAATAGTCTCAGGTGCGCCTTTGACTCCAACAAAGGTTCCTTTAATTCTCCTTGATGATTGCCTATCGGTGCTGGTCACAGTGGCCACTGAACTTTGTCGTTTGAGTGCTGATGAGAACTGGAATCGCCGTCTGATTTGAACCGATTCGAGGACCCGACCACCGGCCCTGCCAGGAGCTCCTGGCTTGCTTGAAAGGATATCGTTCCGTCCTAGTGTCCATCCGAGTGACGTGAGTGTGGCCTTTTCCATGGGATCACCGACAATTTCACCCTCGTCCAACTTCACAAGTGCGTGGGCGGTGGCAAGAACAAGAGTAGTTTCATCTTGGACATTCTCAACCTTTGTAATGTCAGTATGAGCGCCATCTGGCGACACTGTGGCTCCCTTCTGTCCAAGAGTCAATCCCGCAACGCCTTCCACGAGCAGATCTTCTCCAGTCAGTGTTCCAGTCTTGTCGAAGCAGGCGATATCCACTCGACCGGCGTACGGAATCCTGAAAGGTTCGGTGCAGAAGATGGCGTATTTGCTAAGAGCTGCAAGACTGGTATTGACTGCCAAGCTCAATTCCATGGGCAGTTCGGGTGGCACAACGCTTGTAACAATTAAAATGCAGTCGAGCAAAAGCTTTGATCTCTTCCTGTCCCTTGCGACACCTTCTTTCCAGACATACCACGATGCCGCGATGGCGAAAATCAAGAGGAAGAGAATGAACAGCAAGGCCTCCACGTTACCGGCAGATACGGGCTCTGTGGAATATATCATGGTACGAACCAAGCTTCCTTGGCTAGTCTCGAACCCAGTCCGAACGACGATACCGAGGGCACCATTATCAGGAGGTGGCGGAACCTTGAGCTGGACAGTGTTCGAAACGTCATCCGGGTTTGGTGTTGGCTGGTGGATTTGCAAAACCTTTGTCCCTCCGAACAGGAACGAATTCTTGTCGAGACCTTCGGGCTCAATTCGCTCGTCCTTCGGTCTGAGTTGGATGGAGTCTTTGAGTAAAGGCGTACTCTCCCCTGAGAGCATGGCCTCGTTGACAATAGCGCTTCCACCGATCATGAGAATATCACAAGCCACACCGCTATCTTCCTTAGTGCGATTCACAGAGAGTAAATCACCGGGGAGGAGCTTGTCGCTGGTAATCTCGGTCCAGCGATTCTCTCTGTAGACCCAGACGTCGTAAGGCTTGATGCCCATGCCCCGGAATTCACTCAATGTCCTCTGGCGTTGCCATACAACCGTACTCTCGAATGCAATAAGCATAAATAGCGTAAACAGCGAATAATACCAGTATTCGTCCAAAAGCCACAGTCCGACACAGAACACCTGGAAAACGAAGAACGGCGCCACAGCATGCTCTTTGAACAGCTCAACAAAACTAGGCACCGGAATATCGAAGGTATTGTCACCGTAATGGTTCTGGATTTGTTCGATTTGGGCGGGAGATGTCAGGCCACGGCTTCCCTGGAACTCGCCCAAGAGAGGTTTTGGTTCGACATCAAGCGCGTACAGAAGCGGGGCGAAGCACTTTCGTTCGGGATAGTACAAGAACCGCCGTTTTTGGAAAAGAAACGAGACACGCAATTTTCCGCCAGTGTTCTCTTTTATCAGAGGACAGATCTCCGCCGACCCGGCGTTTGCCATAGGAAGGACTTTGATGAGCTGAGCCTCGTCGATCGAATTCGCGCTGGTGGTGGTGAATAAGGCATTGATATTGATGTTCCATTTGGTCATCAACCAGAGCAGCGCCTGGAGTGTCACAATGGAGCCAGCAAAAACAAAAGTCCATTCAGAGCCTTGGATGTATTTATCGTAGCGGTCAGGGGAAAGGTAGAAGGCGAAGAAGGCGGGCCATATTACCAAAAAAGGCCACGCGTAGGTATGTAGTTGAACTGGAAGGGGGTTCCGAAGGGCCGCAGAGCGTATCTGGGCGTTTTCTATAAGCCGTGTCCTGTCGATTCAACGTCAGCGCGTGAGTCCGGATATCAGCGAAGCTGAAGCTTACTCACATGGTGGCACGAGTTGAGAAGTTAACGAGTCGCAGTCATGGATGCAGTCATCGAGAAAAGCATTAAAAGTAGATATCTGTACTTAGAGAGGGAAGAAAACGATTTCAATTAAAAAGTCGTGGGAGAAGAGAATCAAAAGCTGCGCCGTCCCTCCGCGTTTTTGGCCTCTTCCAGCTTGTTGCGAGCATCAAAAAAGACCTCGCTGTCTTCATGTCGCTTATGTAAGAAGGCGTTGGCCGGGGTGCGTTTAGGGTTTCGGAGAAAGGTTGACCGACGAGTCTATTTGTCTCTGATCCAATCAAAGCGCGCGGCAAATCCACTCAAGGTTACGTAAGGCAATGTTATTCGGACCCGCGCCAATGGCACCGGTTCCGCTCTATCAAATTTGAAAAGAAGGGGCACCCTCCTCCGTACACAGTATTCAGCCCCATGACAAGAAGAGATACTTCTCTTTGACAGCTGCGCGTCGAAATGCCATGTCTTTACGTCGAGACATAGGGCTAGCGCATCCACCAACACTCTGGCGCTGGTGATTATCTCCCATCGCACGTACTGCTCGCTAGGGCCTCACAAACCCAAAGTGCTGGCTCTTGGAAGTTGATACTGGCATAAGCAAGAGCAGACTCCCCAAATATACGATTGATTTGGTTATATAGGAACTAATTATATATAACCTTCCGAGAACACCTAAAATCTTCAGGATCTAGCGGCCAAATCTGCTGGTATGGGAGCTGCATCCCGACGCCGTTGACTGTGGAACTATCACCTACTGAGTGGGCACCTCCAGTTTTATACTTGTACATCCGTGATAGAGAGCGAAAATATTTGGTTTTTGTATTCTGGAACGGATGTGTCTCATTTCTCGACACTGTGAATCGGTAATCGTTATCATGTTGAATTCATCGTCGTAGACTCCAGTAGTTTATTGTCACATTTCTGGGATATACAATATGCTCCTTATTCAGATATCGATGCAGGGAATTTATCAGGCCCAATGCTGAGTGAACGGATTGTTTTCTTGTTGTGTTGTGTTGCCGTTGCGCTTGCAACAACGCTCAGACAAGGGCCGCGTTTAGGTTCAGCGTCATCCTTCGGCCGCCTTTCCCTTCTCGGTCTTGGCCCGCCCTAGCCAGTGACGAGCATCAGCGATCTCAACCCTGGGCTGATTATCCGTTCTCAAGGAGTGGCTTAACAAATTCATTGTTGGAGAAATGAATTCGAACATGAATGCCGTCGTTGCTTTGACCTGATAGTAATCGCCGCGGGAGGTGGCGGTTATCGTTTTTCGACTCAAGGCCAATCGATCATCCGCAGCTCCGCCGCCCACTCCTCTCCTTCGCCCGTCCGAGAAAGCGTTTCGACTCCGGAGGTTCTTGAACATCATCCCAACAAGATGTCGAGGAGGACGTTAGGAGGAGGAAGAGTATTTGGCAGTGGAAGATCGCTAAACCCTACGCCCCCCGCCGCTACAAGCCTTCCCGCGAAACTCCATTCTCCGACAGACAGTAGCGTTTCTCTGAATTCGCAAACATCGGCTTCACAGATTTCGTCAGATACACAGGATTTAGTATCGAGGATATCACTGGAAAATGGGGGTTCCTCGATATCCAGATCTGCTGCCGCAGCCTCCGGGACACGCTTGTCTTGCCCGATTTGCAATGAGGAGATGGTGAGTTCCAAGTCCCTGAAACTACCACGGAGGCTTTCCTTACTGAACATGCAAAGGTCACTTTACTGCAGCTGAATAGGTAAATGACGGTTCCCACATTGCCGGCACTGATGTACTAACGCTTCCATAATAGACACCTGGACGATGCCCATCGAAACCTCGAAGACGAGCAACAAGTTGAAGTCAAGGACTGGTTTCAAACCCAGGTGGAAAAGGCGAAGAAATTTCAACCGCTGGCCGTGCTGAACCAAAAGTTGAAGGGGCTGGATGTGTTTGAGTCCAACAATAACGTCCAGTTTACCTCTACCATTCCGACCAGGTCCACGACCGTTGCGGCAGAGCCTAGGGTGCTGGACCCTGATGAGCTGGTAACAAGGGCACATTGGCAACAACGTACCTTGTACGATGTGTGCCTCGAACCAATGTGTGAAAAAAGACTCACTGTGACCACCGGTTGTGTGAATTGTCGAAAGTGTGGACGACTCTTCTGCGATGAGCACACGATGTACCAAATGAAACTCTCTAGATCCGCCCAACATGAACCTGTCCGTGGGTTATGGTGCCGAGTATGTGAAACTTGCTACAAGTCTCGAGCGGGTTACAATGATAAAAATGGTATTGTCTTCTTTTTCGTTCTGATTTTATCAATTGTACTTACGAGGTCGCAGGGACGGAGCGCGATCACACCGCAACTTTTAAGGCACTAAGGAAACCCGTGGTAGACAGAGCCTTTCTAGAGGTATCGCGGCTAGAGAAGCGAGTTAGCCGGCTGACGCAACTTCTCGCCGAACTTCCCCTAGAGCAAATACAGGCAGGCTCAAACAAAAAGTGGCCGCTTTCATGGCAAGGTGACCAGAGAAGAAAAATAGAGCAGTCTGTTGTGAGTTGGGAAGACGATGCGAGTGTTCCGAAATGTCCGTTCTGCCAACAGGAGTTCACGACATACTCGTTCCGGAGGCACCACTGTCGGACATGCGGGCGTGTGGTCTGTGGTGACCCCGTAACAGAATGCTCCTCTGAAGTTGGGTTGGATGTGGCCACAAGTAAGTATACTTTCGGGTCCTTCGTTCTACTCTTTCTAACACTTTAGACGCCTCTCGACTCTCAGAAAAGCCTGCGATGTCTGGAACTCTTAGTATCGACGTGCGGCTTTGTAGAGATTGCAAACACACGTTATTTGACAAACGTGATTTTGCCCTTGATCTCGCCAAGGAGGCACCCGTCTGTCGAGCATATAAGAACCTCGTCCAGTTTGAACGAGGAATTCGGCTCTTATTGCCTCGATTCCAGAAATTATTGACCGCCTTACAGTACGTTTTCCCACGTCAGCTTTTAACATTACGCTAACAACGTCGCAGAGATCCTGAAAACCCCCCTTCTCCCGCACAACTAGCAGAAGCATCAAAAGTCCGCAAACGACTTATCGATTCTTTTGCTCAATATGACGTCGCTGCCCGCCGAATCCGCGACCTTCCCACCGACTCTCCCACACAAAGTAAACTACAAAAATCCATATACCATCAAGCCACCAACTTCCTCCATCTTCACATGCTTCCTCTCAAAACCCTCCCTAAGATCCTCAAACATGCCACTCCGCACGGTCGACATCCAGGACCCTTCTCAGACAGCTCCTCCTACAATGGCACTAGCCCGCCAGCACCCCGTGCCCTAGCAGCAATCAAATCCCACAAACACAATAACAGCATATCAAGTTTTGCCAGTGACAACAGCAGCGCGATATCCGTCCTCGAGTCAGAAGAAAAAGCCCTCCGAGAAAGACTCATCGTCCTCGAGGAACAGAAATTCTTTGTTTCGGAAATGGTTACCGATGCTCACCGCCGAAGGAAATTTGATGAAGCGAGTAGTCTTGCGGCTAATGCGGAAGAGCTGGGTAAGGAGATTGATAAGATTAACGGAATGCTGGGACAGTTGGATTTTGCTGGATTGTATACGAGTCCCAACGGTGAGCAGGGTAGGATGGAGGCGCTGACTTGAGGTCCACTACCACGCTGTTCTAATGATGATGATGATGAGATTTTGTTCACCCTTTTCATCTTTCCAAGCACTACGGTTTATACCATCACTGGCGTTCTTGAAGGTGTTGAAAGTTTGGGTTGGGATAACTAACGCCGGTGCCAGAGCGTTTGATTTTGCATGGATAATGGGTTCAAGAAGTCGTTCGTCCTTCCGAATCTTGGATTGTTGAGATCAGGCAGTCTGCTCCTCAATCATGATGCTATACCTGTTGTCATATGTTTATTTGCGATTCGTCTCAAAGCATTCTTCTAGGAGTTTTACCGGGGACGCACACAGAGATGTATGGCGTAGTACCTAGTCTGTATCTATTTATCAAACATACTATAGGAATATATTTGTCAATTTGTATGCCTGCTTTAAGTACTCAAATCATGCGAAGTTTTACCAGTATGGATAGCCGATAGGATCGCTGATTACATCATGTTCGTGCGAAATTGACATCCATTATCCACGGACCACATCCATATAAGTCCATAATGAGAACCGAGCTCTTGATTTCATTCCATGAAGCGTGAAACGAGGTCATTTGCTCATACTCAGATCAACTCCTCAGCCCCAGAATCTCCCGCATCATCCCCATTGACCTGCCCACCTCTCGAACCCGCCGTTCTATCCCTCTGCTCCACCAATGTCTTAACCATCTCTCTCAGCTCCTCGACCTGCTTCTTCAACTCGCGTACTTCCAACACACACGGATCAACTTCGACATTTGGCTTCGTTTCATGCACCTTAACCTCCCAGTCCTCCGTGACTATGGACTGCGCGTCGACAAGCGTCGCGGCTGCTTCCCACTCATCTGTCCGGTCGTCCTCGGCTTCACCTAGGCGCCGGTTCAGTTGGATGCGGCGGGCGTGGTTGACTTCGATGAATGACGTGACGAAGAGCAGGGGGGAGTAGATGACACCCATGACATAGTGGTTTAGACGCTCGTAGCGGGAACTGGAGAGCCACCATTCGAATGGGAGGATGAGGAAAAAGATTTCAACGAGGTTGAAGGCTGGGTTTGTCAGTAAGATCAATGATGATTGGAAAGGTGATGTTTGGACTACTTACGGACGATGAAGACGTTCTCGTCAGGTGCGCGGACGAACTGGAGAGTTCGATAGGCAAAGAGTGCCAAGTATTCGTTCGTAGCGTTTCCGGTGATGTCTTCGTAGGCACTGTTATACAATGCGATGAGGATGTTCAGCAGTACTATTAGAGGCTGTCAGTTATTGTCTCTTTCGAGTCAGACTTGAAGCGATGGTTAACTTACCAACCATAACCACGAATGTAAACAGGTAATAGAGAATAATGCCAAAAGGAGATGCAAAATTCTTGAACGCGTCGAAATCGGGGTTCTGCATCACCGTATTGGCCATACCCTGAAGAATCATTCCAGGAGTCATCAGATTGTCAGGGTCCGCCTGGTCCATTCCAGCAAAACCTTGCAGGAAACCGATAATGACTACTCCCAGAAGAGCAAAGAATATCAAGCTCTCCTTCATCATCACTTTCAGAACGACCAGCATAGCCCCGAAGAATCTGAATGTGTCCAAGTAGAGAAGAAGGCGACCCCAGAACAACGGCGCAGAAAACGCGATGAAGTTGTAACTCGCTTGGTTCAATCGGCGTCTTTCTTCATCGTGTGAGTTAGACGAACGAGTGAGAGCCACGACACGGAGCACAAACGAAGCTGTGAGCAAGGAATAAAGGGTAGCATTGAAGGCGTTCCAGAAACCAAAGTAATTGCGCCCAATTTTCCAGAACTTCGAGGCTTCATCGCATATGAAAGCAAAGGTCATCAGATAGAGGATACCCTCCACCACATCAAGGTCGCCAGTGGGATTGATGGTGTTGATGACGCCAGTATAAAGTGCCAGGTACAACACCGAAAAGAATATCTGGACCGCATTCTGATAGAGTGGGACGCGCATCCTATCAGGATCAAAATGAACCCAGTAAGACGTGTTTGTTCGCTCTTTGTATTCAACAAAGTTGGAAGCATCCATGTCGTCCTGGCAGATCCAACCGTTCCAGAGATACTTGATACATTTCTGGTATCCAGAGCAGCCAATAACTTGCAGGGCATGGAGGTCAACGGCACGTTCAATAACATTTGCTGGGGAGGTTATTTCATTGTGTTTCGTGATGATCGAGTATCGCTTTAGAAGAACTGCCTGCATCAAAAAATCGTGATCTTCCTCGGTCTCGATCCTGCAAATAGTCAGTTAGTTGAGCCCTTATTCGCAAGAGGCATTCACCCCTGATCATGAATACTATACTCACAAGCACTTAGCGAGGATTTCACATGCCACAGCTCTCAGATCGTGGAGGCCTGAGTCCCACAGCTCCCTGACAGACTGCATCCTAAACCAACGCAAGCAAACCAGCAGACCGAAGACTACACAAGCTCTGTACTCTTCTCCGCCAGCATTCCTCGCCATTGCAACGACATCTTTGGTTATAATTATGCTGTTTGGCTTGGTAATGGCAGTTTCTTCGAGCTCGCAAGAAATAACTTGTTCGATCAGGTACTTCAATCGTAAAGCTACCTTGGTTACTTCTTTCGGGGGGAGGGCAGGCGGCGCGCCATCCAGCTCCCCGATCGGGAGCACTATAAAATTAGGTCAGCAAGAATTTATATGAGGGTATGAGTTGACATACGTCTGTGATGTTCATCAGTATCGATAAGAGTCTGTCGTTCGTCCATGATCAATAACTTCGAGATGCTTGAGCGTATAGCCCAGCTCAGGAACGATTAGTTACGTTTGATTCGCAGTATGACGCCAATTGGAGAAAGTAATATTAAGAAACACGCTTTAGCTGAAATACCAGCAGAAAATCCTCCCAGAAAACAAACAAAAAGCTACAAAATTCTCAATTAAGGAATTATCATCATTCCTTCATCCAGGTTGAAGTTGGGAGGTTGACGTGACGTTCAGTTTTGCAGCTCCAGAGCTTCCCAAGCTTGTTTTAAGTCCAGGACCGAACTGCGGGGATTCTCATATCGCCAAAAAGCATAAATCGCCATCCCAGACAGCCACAAAAAGGTTCAGACACTTCAGCACCGCATATCACCGTAGTATTGTGGATGGCGCTGAGCGATGAATGGCGGTCTACTCCGCCAAGTCCAGAAATCAGTGAAAGGAATCTCGGTTGCAAACGCGAGATGCTGTATGCCACTCATCAAGCTGCATGAAAAGTCAAAGTCAACGTCTGGACACCATTGCTAGCCACTACGACTGTATCGAAAAATCAATGCAGTATTTCCATGTTTCCCATTTTGTCTAGCGCTAAAGTTTCCATACCAGTGCCGACCATTTTGATGTCCGATGCGACCGTTTGCAGATCAAGACGGGGTACATAATGTTCTTCAAATCATTCGAATCATAAAAAGGAGCGCGCCTCAGCACTACTCGACCAACGCATCGTCGCTCTCGCTAACGCTCTCGTCACCACTGACTTCCTGGTTCTCCCGTTCCTTCTTGTCCATGAGCGCTTGGAGAGTGGACTCGTCCTCTTCAGTGACAGCCTTGGGCGCCATTTGCACAGTGCAGGATCCGCCGGCAGCTTTGATTTTTTCAGTAATGCTTTTAATCGCCTCCTCAAGGGTCTTAATTCCGAGATTCTTATCCAAGCAGTGGCTGGTCAAAACGTATAGAGGTGGAGAAACCAGTCTGACCTTGACCTGGGTGTCGTTAGTGTTGTTGGCCTCCGCGATTCGCAAAGCGTCCTTGACAGCGTCGATTCCCTCGTAACTGAAACATGTGACTTCAATATCTGCGCGGACCTTGGTAGGCTGTGGTGTGAGTCTCTTGCTGATGTGGAGCAGCAATTCATCTTTGGCGACTTGGCTGGGGAAAGTCACGTCGTCCCACACGCTCGGGTTTCTGCAAAACTATCAGTTGTTGTATTCCCCCGCAAATAGCCAAGGTACCTTACGTGATAGAAAGCTTGAAGGCGTCGTTGGCATGTCCGTATTTTTTATTCAATGGCCAGCCGATCTGTTGATATAGTGTCTCGATAGGGGTGTTTGTCTTCTCCGCGACATGGCTCATGATCGAGTGGACGGACTTGCTCTTGTTGTATCGCTCTTCGCACTTGACCACATCTTCAGCGGATACACGACGTTTCGACAGATCGATATATCCTATCGCAGCGCAATTGTATTAGTCTCCATCATCTGGATGATGGGATTGATAACCCGGTTGCCCGCACCCTTTTCTTTATCCACACGGAGGACCACAACGACCTCGTTTCGTCCAACACGGAGAATCTTCTGTATACTTCTGATACGACGTCTGGACAACTCGGAAAGTAGAATCATGCCATCGATATTGTCATATTCCAGTAGCTTAACGTAAGCTCCCATCTCCGCAATCTGATTCAATGCATCTCTGTCAAAATCGACTCAAGGAAAAACTGTGCAAAGATTCACCGACCTGTTTCACATTCACCATTACGAAGCTATCCACCTCCGGATACTTCTCCTCATAGAACCGACAATTTGTTAACGACATGGTGGCGGGGTTGAACACCTCACGAGGAGGAAAAGGCTCTTGAAATGATCGGGTTCGAAGACTTGGGGAACCTCAGATAGCGAAGCTCTGATGTAATAATTCGAGGTGAGTTGATTATGAGTAAAGCGCCGGTTTATTAAACTGAGGAAATCGTCGACCTGTGAACCTTTTGAAAGTCAAACTGTTCAATTGTGACTGTTGCGAGGCGCTCCGTGATCAATTTTGTGATGCGCTGAAAGCGGTTTAGTGGTGGGGTGCATTCACGTGACAGGTGGCTCAATTTTGCATTGTTTGCACTCAAGTGCCCAACATATAAAACCGCCCCAAGAAGAACGGCCGCTTTACACTCCACATTGGTGAATGTTTTCTACCTCGACCCGGTATGATGAAAATGAGTAAATTTACAGGCTGATATGGCTTCTCTGCCTCATGTCAATCTTCCAATTACACCCCTTGCGAAATCCCATGATTATCTTCGATGTTCATTCACCCCAGATTGGGATTCATACGGCCGTTAACTGATCACCACAAGTGAAATCAGTCATCTGAGAAATTTTTGATCGCATTCATTTTGGTGTATCGCTGCTTTGTGATATTGATAGTAACTCTGTACTGACTGCATTTCCTTCAGGGATTATTGGTACTGTACAATCCCTGTTTTCGTTGAACCGCGAAGTGGATTGGAGCCCCGGGAAGCACGGCCCTTCCGTCCGGAGTCTCGACGCTCCGTTTCTCTGCTTCATGAGTTTCATTCGCGCCCCCTTGCCCCTTCGCTGACAAGACCACAAAGTCCTTTAACGGCTACATTGTTTCTGGTGACTTGGTCAATCGTGCCCTGTTCACCCAACCCGGCACGATTTCACCGTCTTTTATACACTCTTGCCAATCGCCCGCATCTTCATCAAAAAGTTCGAAGAGCCGTCTTCTATGGGTGTTCAAGCAGAGCAGTCGGATCGAATACGGGTAAGTGCGTACTCTCCCCAAGTCAACCAGAAAGGATCCACGGTAGTTCTCCGGTTTGGCATCCTGGGGGTATAAACCCGCTCTACGAGCAATAGCCATCTTACGTCGTATTTCCGGCACATCCTTGAGGGCGACTTCGTCGGGAATGTAATCTTTCACGATGGCCCAGCGAGAGAGTTGCTCCTGCTTCCGAATAGGATGGAACTGTTCGTCGGAGAGCTTGATCCATCCGTGGCATTTGACTGCCCATGTGCCGTTCTCGCACATGCTATCCAAACGAGCAAAAGCTCGACACTCATGGGAAAAGGGAAACGTGTACTTCTGCATGGACTCGGGGACCCCACTTCATGCCCATATATGACCACTTTTTGAACTAATCGCAGCCAAAAACAAATCAATAGCTCACTTGATATCAAATGCAGCTCGCCAAATTCCATCATCATTCCAGCAGTCTCACTGAACAATATCACCACTTCACCGTATGAGAGCAAGATGAGAGCAAGACATACTATTTTCAAGGCATATTCCTGGCCTTCGATACGGACACGATAGACTTTCCCCTCAAGCCCCTCGCTGAGTTTCTTCTCAAATTTTGGTGGGCTCGGTATGATGATTAAACCTTCGAAGCATGGGATGAGTTTTCCGCTTGCGAGCTGGATCGTCCATTGAGCGCTCTGACAACCAGCATCCGATCATCGAATCACCCATGGTTAGTTCCGAAGGTACCCAGTGCGTGGGCGAGATGAAGTTGCATGCGTGAATTTTTTCTTTGGGCATTAGCATCAAGAAGGAGGAACAAATATGAAAATACGATCTCTATGCGAGTTTTTGTATCTTCCAGTATGGACTTCGCAGAGGAAGTAACACAGCAGTCGACGCGTCCACGGTCTTTGTCGTGAGGTGAGGTCGCGGCGGAACGTTAGCCTCGGGAAAATAAACTTCCGATACCGGATAAGAAACGCTGCTATGACGTAATCAGGGCAACTGACCAGTGAATTTGACGACAAAGCACGGACCGCCGCCTGTCACGCCGATTTGCTGACGATCAACTTGTTGCTGCAGGCTGCTTGATATTGAGATATCAAGGATGAGAGCACCTCTGACTATGTAATGAGCCAGCAGCCACTATTTCTACAGTCGACTTGCTTTCTCTCTGAGCAACGACCTCGGAGACGCATGGACCGCACCCTGTGACGCTTCAACTATCCCCACTATCAGGACGACTGTCACGCATTCAACAGTACTCCGTACCTGTTTATCATTGATGTAAATGAATCACCTGGGTCTCAGGGGAAAAATAGTTGCTCTGAGAGGTGTTGATACCTATTCTTGATCATCTCATCCTCGTGGTCGTTCCTCCGCAATGGCAGGACCAGGACGACATTTTCACGCCCACAGCGGCACCGCAACACCTTCGGAGGATGAAGCTGGTATCAGATCTCATCTCCTGGAACCTGATCGTGACGACAATGTAGCCAGAGGTAGTTCGAGGCATGGAACCTTTCCACCTGATCCCTATTCGAGGAACTCCAGTCGGCATCCTGACAGTCGTTTTCCGGAGAGCTCAAGCCAAAGCATCAGAGGCGATGGGATATCTTCAATTCCTGCCCGTGTGGCTACAGGCAAATCGGCGACGAAGGCTCTTGCCGATGTGCATGGTGTGAAAAATCGTCGGATCATGTATGTCACCCATTTTAATAACGCTCTGTCAGAAGCTAACTGACGGTCATCATAACAGGTACTTATCCTACTATGTCCCTTTCTTCAACTGGGTCTCACAGTACCACTGGAGGTTCCTGCGGGGAGACTTCATCTCCGCCCTGACCGTCGCATCAGTCTATATCCCGATGGGTCTGTCCCTCGCCTCGAACGTTGCGCACGTCCCTGCACTCAACGGTCTCTATGCCTTCGTTTTCCACCCGTTGATGTACGCCCTTCTTGGAAGCAGCCCTCAGGTTATAGTAGGCCCAGAAGCACCTGGCTCCTTGCTAGTGGGAGCTGTTGTTCGCAACGCCGTTGGCGATGGAAAGTCCATTGATGATGACCTCGTTGCAAATGCGCAGATTGCCGGCATAGTTACCGGGATGGCTGGCTCGATGATACTGATTGCAGGCCTTACCAGACTGGGCTTCCTGGATAATATTCTCAGTCGACCATTTTTGCGCGGATTTATTAGCGCGATTGGTTTTGTCATCTTCGTGGATCAGCTCGTTCCGGAAATGGGGCTGGGCGAACTCGCCAGGAATGACGGCTTGGTAACTCATGGCAGTTGCTGGGACAAGCTCGTATTTTTGTTTCAAAATGTGCAGCACAGTCATGCCTTGACTTGTGGTGTTGCGTTTGGAAGCTTTGCTATAATCATGACGTTCCGGTGAGTATCATCCATTGGAGCGCAAACTCATTTATTAACGTGTTTCTAGCACACTGAAAAAGTACCTGGAACCACGATTCCCAAATGTCGTGTTCTTCCCTGATCAACTCCTCGTCGTTATCTTTTCGGCCGTTTTTACCTGGAAGTTTGGCTGGGATAAACAAGGCTTGGACATCTTGGGTGATGTTAAGGGAGTCGGTGGTCATACCTTTGCGTTCCGCTGGCCTTTCCATTGGGAACAACTGGATCATATTCGCACCGCCATGAGTACTTCGTTTATCATCTCTTTGCTTGGGTTCTTTGAGTCGTCAATCGCCGCCAAGGGTCTCCGAAGTGCACCCCAAGATGGAATAGATGGCATGACCTACAGTCCCAACCGTGAGCTTGTAGCTCTTGGAGCTGCCAATATCCTTGGTGGATGCTTCATGGCATTACCCTCGTTTGGTGGATATGGGCGAAGTAAGTTGAGTGCTGCGACTGGAGGAAAGACACCAATGAGCAGCATGTTTCTATCCCTTATCACTGTGGTATGCATCGTCTACTTGCTACCCTACTTTTACTACCTCCCGGTAAGTTACTCATTCTTTACAGACTCTAGTATTCGTCTAACAATTTGAAGATGGCTGTTTTATCCGCTGTCATATCCGTCGTGTCGTGGTCCCTGATCGAAGAATGCCCACACGACATTCGATTTTTCATTCGCATTCGCGGCTGGTCGGAGTTGATTCTAATGCTTCTCATCTTTGTTTCCACCGTCTTCTATTCCTTGTACATGGGAATTGCCCTTGGCATGGGACTGTCTATCCTTCAGGTGATCCGTCATGCAACAAAGCCCCGCATCCAGATCCTGGGCAAACTCTCTGGCACCGATAACCATTTCGAAAACGCCGAACTCCACCCCGAGCGCGTCGAATTCATCGAAGGTTGCCTCATCGTCAAGATCCCAGAACCGCTCACTTTCGCAAACACAGGAGACTTGAAGAACCGCTTGCGCCGCCTTGAATTCTACGGCACGAACGCCGCCCATCCAGCTCTCCCACGTCTTCGGTCTCCGGAGCATAACCGCAATATGATCTTCGATATCCACGGCGTCACGAGCATCGACGGCTCTGGTATCCAGGTACTAACAGAAATTGTGCAGGAGTACATTGACCAGGACGTCAGGGTATTCTTCTGCCGTATGCCACGCCCAGAGAATGAGGTTTACCAGCTTATGATGAAGAGTGGTATCATTGATATCTGTGGAGGAATGTCACACTGTGTTGGGAGTGTCGATGAGGCCTTGAAGTTGACGGAGACGCGACATGTTCATGTCGAGTAGATGATGGTGGGTCATTGCCAGGGATAGTGGTGGTGCCGCATGATTCGAAGGAGACAAGTACGTATTTCAACGAGATCGTTTGGGGTTGGCGCAAATGTGTTTATGGAGGGTATGCCACAGCCTTATTGAGCGAGAATGTCGTTTTTATGTTGCTAGCATGGAAACACTGCTTCGATCGCTTTGAGAATATCTTTGTTACTAGCATAATAATACGATTAATGTTGAAACGGTGTCACGACAAGAAGATCTTCAAGGAGCTGTACTGTATGGTGCAACCGTATATGCCGAGTGACAGGAAACATGTAATCACCGCTCTTGAATGACTTACAACCACAAGAACTCTTCAGAGAATTATGCTCCATCATTTCGATTACATCCGGGCCCGGAGTCCTGCTGTCCATACTTCAACCTCTTTCCCCAGAGTTCCATAGCCCATATGGACACTCTTCATATGCCATTTCAGCGTAATAGTTAGCTATTGACAGTATTCCCACGAAGCTTTGGTTTCGCATGCAACGTGGGCCTAGAGTAAGAGGCAACGAGTCAACCTTGAGACCTGCAGAAGAAAAACGGAACTCCGCAAAAGTCCCTTCCGATAGTTCTTTCGTAAAGGTCGAGAAGCGAATCGAGTTGGGAGGCGATGGTTGCTGGGCTATAAACATCATAATCCCCGAACCAATCTTCTCGACGTACCCAGGGTTATGATTCCAGACGGACGACCCCATTGCCCTAGTTTCCAGGTATACCGCCCTTGTCCAAGTGTATCTCGCCAGTGATACAGGTGTTTATGGAGGGAAATGCTGCGAGCATCAAAACTCCTCAAGTTTGAGCGCGGCTCGCCGTGTTTGCTCGCTCCTCCTGACTCTGATTTACTCTCGCCCTCGCGACCAATCTGCGTAGCAGTTCCTCATTCGCCATCCAGATAAACTTCTTCTCCCTTCCCTCAGGATCCAAGGTATCCTCTCCTTCAAGGTGGGAGTCGTCAAGGAAGATCGTCCGACCAGGATTTGCAAGTAGTTTCATCCTCCCTTCGAAGCCAATGACGAAGGCGCCACAGACGACTTTGGTGAGACGCAGGTACTTTTTATCTGAGTTGTGAGCGGCGCTGAAGGTGTTGGATGTGCTGATGTCGAGGTCCATGGCGAGATGGGTAGAGAAGTAATCTGATAGAGCTGAAAGAAATGGTGTTGATGGCTGGTCGTCAGACACAATGGATGCATCTGATCCTAACTTGCGTTTCCGAGAACTGTCCCCTGGATTGTTTGACACGCTCCCCTTCTCAAGACCGCGTACATAAAGCTCGCTAAGCGATTGGCGAGGCAGAGAGATGTCTAAGCTCTTCAAGGAAGGCGCAATGGGTGAAACAAACGAGATTGTCAGCTGGACATCTTTTATCACTCTCTCAATCACATCCTGTGCATCGCTTTCTCTGCGAACGCTTTGATGCAACGTTGCCAAATACGATTCCAAGCACGAACACAAGAACCCTGACGGCAACCTTAAGATAGAACATCGCGCGTCAAAATTGGTTCCGAGAAATGAAATAAACGTTTGCCGCAGGGCGTTTGGCATGCGCGTCACCAGCAGCGGGAGGTATGTAACATCTTCGTCTGAAGGGTCAAGATAACCATCTGGACCAACCAGCAAGGCAGCTTTGTATCTTATACTTTCATATTCTAACGTCACTAGAATGCCGGCAGATTGTTGTGCAGTGATCAGCAGAGAGTCCTGTTCTGGATCCTCGAGAATGGAATGTTCTTCGTTCCAGTAGCTCCATGTGGGTATGCTCTCCCACTTGCAGGATTTCAGCGCGCCGGCCTTGGCGAGGGCTTCGTCCAGGGGGGAACTGTTGTCCAGAGTGAGACGCAGGTCGTGAATCATGTCGCCTGCGAGCATGTCACGCAGGCGGTTGGCGTAAAGTGATAATGCCTCTGGGTTCTCTAGGAGGATGCGGTTGGATTCTGTGCCATGGTATAATGGCGATAGTCGGTGGAGGGTCCATGATGTGAGGAATAGCTCTGTAGGTGATCCTGCCATAAAAACGAAAGAGTGCTGTCAGATTTGCAAAATTATATCATTGAAAAAAAAAAAATGTATCTAAGAACTGAGCCCATAACAGCATCTCCAAATGACGGGACAGCGTCGGCCTAAGGTTCAGGTGCGGAGCCGCATGCGCCGGGTGGAATAACAGATCTTCCGGGCATTTTGCGGACGCCGCGTGGACGCCAGAATCAACATCCACCATCAATCATTGCAGGTGACAGTGATCAATCATGAGCAACACCAAATCCATATGGCACAATAAATGGCTACCGTTGCAAGGTTTCAAGAGAGGTCATATTGAAGTAGCCATCTAACTTCAGCCATCTTATCCGCTCCGACGCCCAAATTTGTCTATCCTATCAAACACAGCTTCCCACCCCGATCTTCCCCAGCACATACGCCTGTCCAGCCATCCCCATCATCTCCACCCCAAGCAACCTTTCATAATACTTCCTCGTCCGGTCTCCCCTTGTCATCAACACCAACCGCCTCAGATACTGCATCTGATCCATTTCGCTTTGTATAACACCAACCATCCAGGACCCGAGACCCGCGCCCTGATATTCTGGGAGAATATACACATCACAAAGGTAGACGAAGGTGACGTAGTCGGTGATAAGGCGCGTAAAGCCAATCTGCTCGAGTTTTCTGGTCCCGCTGGAGCTGGCATCTGCGCCAGTGTTGTCGGGCGTGGATCTGTACAGTCCGTAGCAAAGAGACTTATCCAGCATCAACTGCATAGAGTCTTCTGGGATGGGACGCGCCCAGTATATGTAGTCCTCGCTGAAAGCAGCAATCATGGCTGGGATCGAGAGGAGGGAGCGGTCGGTGGATATCACAAAGTGCGCCTCTTCGCCTTTCTCGTCGGTGACAGAGCGACTCCATTCTCGCGGATGGTCTTGTAGGTTGGGCATTGCGTTCCGGACTTCTTAAAGGAGATCTCGCCGTAAGTCCAGATTCTGTGTCTTAGGAGATACCGACATCAACCAAATTCCAAGAAGCACTCTCCAACTTGAGGGGTAGTTTTCCCTGGGACGTCCTAGCGTAGCATTGGGTGAGTCACAGATCGTAGCGCAACTGACAACAGTCGGAGAAACCAGTCAGCGCAAACCAGTGGGTATAATAGCATAATTCAACTCAAGATAAAACGAGATCGGATGTGCAAGCCGACACACTATTGTCAGTCACGGCTATTCCGTACGCCCTGCGGACTGCCGATTGGAATATCTCGCCGATAAAAGCCGGGATCCAGGACACTGCTCAGAGGAGGCATTGATATCGCCTTAGGGCCAACCTTTCGCAGCTGCATCCTGACATTTCGAGATTGCTGGTGGTTGTCGGATTGCTGTTATATCCTGGCAGTCTTTTTGCAGTGCAGATTGTCTCGTGTCCTGGCTCTGAGTCTCAGAGTCTCTCAGGAGCGCCCGGAATTTAGCGCGGTTCTTCTGTGGTTTGATAGCTGACATAACCGCGCTAGATTGCTACATGGTCAGATAAGTAAATTCTGCAACGCATTTCTTTGGCTGAAGAGCGTTATAGAACAGCGAATGATTGGTTGATTCTGGCCAAATCTCTTTGGTTCGCCATCGATAATAAACCCCTGACCTCCCAACTCCGCAACTCCTCGCCGTCAACGCGCCGACCACATCACCGCAACCAAAACAACGGGCTACCTTCATCTCGCACGCTGAGATATACTATACTACGAAGTACGGAGCATCTGTTCAAACACAATCGTCTTTCTTGGGTATATCCAGCTATACCCCTACCCTTTTATTTTTCGTTAACAGCGGAGTTAGCAACAATCTCCCACCAGACGCATCCATGGGACGTCTTGTCGTTCAGGACTCCCCCAAATTTCTTCGCGGTGGTATCTGTATCGCCTGCAAGACAAATTAGTATTCGACAGCAATGACAATGCAATAGGAAGCTTACAGCCATCGATGATAGTCAGGAGCTTTCTCTTACAGTCCTTTTTTTGCATTTTGAACCTTTTCGCTGCCGGACATCCCAACTTTTCCTGGCTCTCCTTTTCTGGGAATGCGACCTTCATTCTAATGCCTATGTTTCCGATGACTTTGGAATCTATTCCATTACCGTCTTGTCGGTCTTGATTGAATTTGCCGTTATATTTGTATTCGGGATCGACCTCTATCTCCTCTGAGCAGTATTCTTCGATCGCTACCAGCGCGTCTTTACGAGACATGCTTACGGTTTTCGGTGAGAACGACGTCTGTCCGCACCAGAATTTTTCAACATTTTTGGTCTTGACGCTAAACACTCCGCAGTGATCGGTTACGTCGCCGCCGTATTTGGCCTCACGTGTATCCGTATCGCATCCGTCAACTGCTTTCGCGAGGAAACGTTCGCATGCCGCTTGGCCGATATCGTACTCAGGGATCTTCGCGGGCGAACAGTCTTCAGAATTGTATCTGATGGAAAGCTCAGCTGCCGAGTTGCCAGTGTCGTAATAATGCCACTGGCTGATTGCGTCGTCCGGCTTAACCGCCTTTTCGCCATTCTTTGCGCAAAAGTCCTTGATGCTTTTCTGCGGATTCAGTCAGAACCTGGACCGGGTTAGGCACAAAAGAGTCATTCGAACTTACCATAAGATTGTCTCGTTCTACTCCTAAATCGCCATCGACCCCCCTTTCTTTCTGACATTCCAGGTCGCCCTCGTACTCCTCTGCGAGCGCACTCCAGACAAAGCAGCCATCCGTGAGAATGCTGCCGTGCTTATCCGAAGTTTTCAAATCACAATTGTCCAAACACGCCTGAAGCTGATAACCACAGTCGCTGCGGCGGAGCGAATTCGCGAATTTTGCAGGACACTTAGGATTCAGTTTAGTCGAGAGCGAAAGAACGATTCCGCGCCCCATGTCAAAAGATTCTTTGATTCCATTATGATCAACGTTCTTGTTTTTGTACTTGTCGCAGAATTTCTTGATCTTTCCAACGCCACGGTTCCGATCAACGATAGGTGCCGATGCTTCGGCACAATTCCTCTCTTCGTATGGGACTTTGAAAATGTGGAAATTCGATTTGTTTCTTTTTCGAACTTTGTCGACAATTGGCGTTTGTGCTGGTCGCATGTTATATGAAGCTGTCGTCGACGTCGAAGTTGCCGTAGTCTCTTTCGGCTTGTCGGTTTTGGGATTCTCTCGATCCGGTTTGGGCGGTTCCGGAGGTGGAGTCGGCGGAGGCGGTACCGGCTTTGGGCCTTCTGCAGCCCCGATGCCTACCCATGCGAGACCACCAGCGAAGACGGCGACCAGCGCTACTTTGCCGGCGTTATCAGTGGTAGTGACTGTCGTCGATCCAGTGACCGATGCATATCCTGTCAACCATGTTGGTGTGAAGGTCTGGCTCCATGTAGTCCCATCGCTACTGGTCGTTACAACAACATGCGACGTCGACTTTGCGCCGCTGGGTTGTGACCGTGTTACGGGGCTGGCGTCACATGGACAAAGCGCCTGTTGAAGGAGCAAGATGGCAGTCCACAATCGCATTTTGACAGGAGAAATATCCACTTCTTCAGTCCCAGATTGGGAAAGTCGCTATTATGACGACAAAGGGTGTAAAGAGGCGGCCAGATGGTCCGCCATCAAGCATCTAAATATGTATGTAAGTTAAATCCCACATCCCTCCGGATTCCGGATAGGTTTTATTTCTGGCGAGTATCATATAAGTCTCCGTTTTGGCGCGTGCATGCGCAGCGGATCTTTGTGATCTGTTTCAACGGGCAATTCTCCCGATTGGGCGGCTGTGTTGGAAATCGTTGGTCGATTCCACCCCTGTCCGGCCCCCCCGCCCCGGCGTCACAGTTTAACCCGGGGCGGAAACTATTCCCGATTTGGTCGTTTTGATCATCTATATGAAGCAGGTTAGGTATTCGAAGCAAACTCCTCCGTAGGTATGTCCCAGTGTATACCCGCGCTATCACAGGCTTACACTTCTACTCTGATGATCTGATTTGCGGCGCCTCTTTCACCACCCTCCGAATCCGGGGGATTGCTGACGCCCCTATCGACTAGTCAAAGTGTGCAACTGCATGTCGGCATATGACCTCGGAAGATCGTCGCACGTTTACACCAAGTCACCTAAACATCCGTGCAGGAAGTCATAACACGAAGCCAGACCAATTGACCTAATTTTGGAGTTCTATACCCCTTTATACTCCTGCACTCTAGGCATCCCAACAAAACCCATGAAATTCGCAGCAATGACGACTATGGGCTCTATCAAGTCAACTGTTGGTTGACTATTAAGCAAACATGTTCCTACGTCGGAAGCAAGCACTGAATGTACCTGTATCAGGATTCAGGACTCTCTTTGCTCCTTGATGGTTTACTCCAAGTTTTGTGGAGCTGACATCTTTGGCTGTTCCTTTATCTCCTCAGTACTAGACTAAGCGATGATGCCTAATACTGGTTAGCTTGCTCTCTGCAGCGACTTCTTAAAATTCCGCCGTCTAGGTATCAAAAAAAGTCGCCAATGCGGGAAAATTCTAATATCACCCAGTGATCTAGCTGCCTTACACTGTTGCTGGAAAATCAGTCTTCCGGTTTATAATTTACCTGGCGCTAGAAAAAGGGGTTATTACTGCATATGAAAGAGCTTTGCGGCTCAGCATCCGGCAAACTGGTTCGTCTGATCTGAAAAGAAGAAGACTACGGCTCGGATTTGCCTTGTATGGAAGCGGGCTCAGTTCCCGTTTCCTTGTGCACCCCCGAAGGATAGCTGCTGCTCTCTTTAAAAGTGAGTTAAATAGCAGGTTATACCACAAACAGGTGGCCTGGTCTCCCAATGTGGTCATGACGGCCGCTGTTCTCGGAGGCACCTCAGTGTGCGCTTCAAGCCGACATTGTCAGGGCACGATACAACGCAAAACAATTACAGGGAGATATATCTCTGTATCTCCCATCCTTCTGACTTTTATCATCCAGAGCTCGCACTTCAGATGATTGGAGAAGTGTAAGACGGAGTGATGCGGCCAAGATGAAGCTACCTAATATCTATGTTAAGTTCTTTGCGCTCAGTCTTGTTTTTCTCAATCTCCCTAACTTTGCGGTATGCTACACTATCGATGCAAGTTGCGGCCATTGGGTTGACATCCTGATGGCCGCTGCTGAGGAAGCATTCCGCTTGGCGGAACACGCTGTCTTCCGGGTAGACCAGAACCCACCGGTTGGGAGAATCGTGGAGAATCTGATAGGTCATCCTGATGGGCTCGACAATTTTAAGAGTAGGTCCCATAGTATCAAGCTGTCTTGTTGTGTATACAGTTCCTAGTGCACCTTACATTCTCTGGGGTCTCCGGCTATTAACTGAGTTTGGCGTTAATAGAACACATGTCGAGAGTCAAGGAAGAAATCAAAGATTACCATTCCAGTGGCTACCACGGACCGATCATAAAATGCGGCGACAATCATCTGCGCTATATACCGCAGCGAAAACTATGGGAAGACCCTGAATTCCCTCAAATGTCGCCCTTCGCACCGGGCGGTGGACGGCCCAGGGTTTGCATTAATGATGTTTACGCAACTACTTATTATACTGGTGATGCGAATGCCCCGGCTGTCATCATTCTCTGCTACCACGGCAAGGGAGCGTACTCGCATCGTTATGTGGGGATCTTTAAAGACTGGAACCTTCCCGTGGATGGGCTGGACCTCGAGTCCTTGGAGGAGTTTCTCAGCTTGACGATTCTGCATGAGTTCCTGCATGCAATGGATGAGCAACAATGTAAGTACCTCCAAAATCACATTCTTTTCCTTTGCCCTTAAGTATCATTTTCTGTTATTATTCTCACAGGATGTGGAGGCGGACTAGCTGAATATGTCCTTTAACTAATCACCTTTGCAGTTCCTGGAACCTTGCCAGGTGACGTTGCAGAAGCGTACGGCGAGAATGCTTTGAAATTGCCAAACCATCTTAAACAATATAATGCGGATAGTTATGCTATGCTAGCTACAGGTAAGAGATGAAGCCGATAGTCTCCCCCTTTCAATGGCGTGTAGCTCCAGTGGCTATCATTTGACTGATATTGTTCGTGTAGCCCTGTATTTTCGACTCGCGCCGATCGATGAAAATGGTGTCTTTCAGAGACGCTATGAAAAACACCTGGAACCTCCCCAGGGCCCGCATCCTCAGGATAATGTCGTGGGTTATGCTCTGGACTCTGACTCTGATTCTGACTCTAAGAGCCCGTCGTCGTCGTCTAGCACAGGGAGCTTGAAGGGCGGAACCCCACGACACCCAAGAGATGTAAGTATGTCTCCCAAGTACATACCGGGTTTGGGTTGAGGGGAGCTTTTCTTTTGGATTATAAAAAGAGACGGCGAGGTAGTCTGGAGTTCCGTGTTGGTATATTGAAACATGTCTTGGGGAATGTCTCCTGCTATAGTTGTTCTCTTCAAATTCAAGTCCTTGCGTCTTACTGGGTACGCTCCCGAATAGAGTGTAATATGTTCATATCCCTTCATGAAAACTGTGAGGTCTTTGACTCTATCTCGCTAGGGAGATGCATTGCGCCCCCATACTTAATGCCTCTGTACCTCTGAGTATTTTGAACTGCTGTCTTTGATGGAAAGGCCGTGTATGATTCATTGAAGTCAATCACACTCAGGAAACAGATTAAATCGAGCCACTCTCATCCTGTATATCTTCGAGCTTTACGCACCACTCTCAGCCCATTGACTTGCAACAACAGTGAGGCAGTACCCGGAATCTCATGTAGTGGCGACGTGCGAGTAGTTGCTCACTTACGTCAACAAACGACAAGGTACGCAGTGTGACTCACTGCTTCCAACTATCGGAAAACGGTCTTTTCTCAGCAATCAGCTTCATCCCCACCTCGCCCACCTGATACATCCTCCACAGCCGCACCATCATTTCGTAAGACACACGCTCCCCAATACCCATCCGACCCGTGTACTTGCTGAGATAGCACCCGGTGCCATCCGCCGAGACCTGTTCACCAATTTTCCTGCATTCTTCGCTGGCATTTTCATGGACTTCGAGACGGGTGTCGTAGACGCTGATGAACTAACCAACTGCTTCGTCGTGGCCGAAGCCGACGGTGATGCAGCCTTGTTCGGTTTCGTAGCGGACCATGTTTGGATGTTTCCTGTATATGGCCGGTTTAGTAGCTAGAGAGCGGTGAGTAGTGGCTCCTCAATGGACAGAAGAAAAAATTGGTGCTACTTTGTACTACCTTGATATTCTGAGAAGAGACTTCTGGTCAGCAAAATCAGGCCTGTTGTGTCTTTTAAAGTGATAGCTGGATGTTTGTAGGGTGGTAGCGGAATGATATCAATGACTGCTTTAATTGTTTGCTTGAGTTAGAGTACTTCGACCGGCTTCTGCGCTGTTTATCTATCATAGTTTGTCTCGAGAAAGTCGCAGACACGGCATAACCGGCGGGAACCCCAACGAAGCCGGAAGTTAACTAAGATCCGTGCGACAAACTTTCTGTATGCGTATGGCACCGGCTCTGATATCAACCACCTCGAACTGTTAATAGACATCATTGTCAAACCTTGACATGCCGACAATGTTCACAAGAGTAAAAATCCTCCTTGCCGGCGATGTTTGTCGCCAGCAAGGGGCAATATTCGTTTAATGGTTAGGAGCGGCTAATAGTATGATCTCATAATCAAATCTTCGCGAGTCAAATAGTATAATTCGATAGACGGCCACACTGATAAAACTCGTCGGCCTTTACTCACAGTCCGAGAGAATCATAGAGATAATATATTAATCGAGTGTAATGTTAACAATACAGCTGTGCCAGAAGAGGTGCACGAACCAAACGCCAAAAGAGTCGTGATAGACTGGCCTAGAGGCTCGAACAGGGGCCAGAGCCGGGAGAAAGGGATTCGATCACTGTACCTGCAGTGTTAGTCCGGAGCTCGAAATTAGATCGACCTCAACCGGCCCGAAATACTGTTCGAAGGTCTTCCTTAGCCCATTTTCGGACAGCTCCATATGCTCTCCAGGAATGGTGAGAAATTCTAGCTTCCCCGCTTCATCCATGGCTTTCAACCCCAGCCAGTCTTCTTTATACATCTCCCTGTCTCGAAGAGACGTCACCGCCCCTGTCGTCTGATTGACATCAGCAAAGTGAGCAGTCTCTTTTGGCACCACCAACTTGTCATCCCTGAACATATACATGACGAGTTTATTCAGCGACATCAGGTTCTTTCTGTACTCCACATTCTTCAACTCCCGCTCATTGTTGATATCCGCCAGGAAGTTGCTATGTTCGAGATACTGCTCCAGCTGCTCCGGATCGCGAAAGTACTGCGCTGGAACAAACCGTGACTGCGCCATAACCGACCACGCTCCAAATCTTAACAGTGCCTCGGCACCACGACATAACCAGTCCCCTCGCGACGCGCACGACTGGAACTTTGCAATCCCGTTATGCTGACTCCCAAACGTCACTAAGTTCCGCACAGGCGGGTTATTACATCGCTCGACATATCCACGCAAGAATTGGCCCCCTTGTGAGAATCCCAATGCATTGATAGCAGGTGCAGTGCGCAGGATCGGATCAGATGCAAGTTGCTCGCAGACCGTTTCGAGGTGCGTGGTGACGTTGCCGATGAATGAGGCCTGGCGGTCGGCATCGGGCGTGTTGCCTAACCGAATGATATGAACGTATGTGCCTGGATTGACTTCTTCGACGAGCTGTGAGAGCTGTACCATGCCTTCGCGGGCGAAGTCATCGCCGAGACCGTGCCAGATGACGAGCGGAAGTGGTGCAAGTTCGAGGGTGTCTGGGGAGGAGAGGGCGGATGAGATGAGAGGGGAGAGGAGAAGACTACTCTGGAGTATTCTACTTTTCATTGTGACCACTGATAAGCTAATGATAGCAACTGGGTATGTGAATGAATGGGATTCTCACGGTTTGTTGTCAATCAGTTGAACGATGGGAGTCGATGTTGCCTGGCCAGGAGGCCAGCGGTTAGTTATGTAATCCATCAGCGCTGATAAGATTGAAAAAGATCAGATACGATAATGAAATCCTTCCCGCTCCCAGCCAATCGGATCACAATACCTAGTGGAGTTTTTTACGGGGCAATAATCGCCGAAACTTCGTCCTTGCAGGTGAAAGAGACGGCGCCTGCATAGCCTGCGAAAAGTCGACGAAACACGAAAATTCTTGTTGATATGATGCAATTTACAGAATCAACTAAAGAGAATAAGAAACGCAGCTTGGACTTCTGGATGCAAAGATGTGTCTCAAGAATCTGTACAAGTGCAAATGACCACATTTAGACATGCATTCAGCCATAAATGAACGCATGCATGTTCCACAGATTTGTCTTCGAATATCCGGCTCTAATATCTTGTCACATGGATATTACAAGAAATAAAAGATGGCGCACTCGCAGAGCCATTCACTGTCAGGGACAAAGGATCGGGAGACGATTCCGCTGGATAGTACCGCGGGTTCAACCATCCAGGGTCAATGCAGGGCGTTTCCTCAACGCGTTCGATGTCTTGAAAATTGCGTTGTCTTTGACATAAGGCCTCGGGCGAGGACAGTTGAACCGACTGGTTTGATTTTGTAGCGTTGTTATGCATCGAGATATCACTCAGGTACTCATCAATGTAGCCGTCCATCGGGCTATGTTGGGACAGGAAATCTGTTTCAGAGCAATCAATTCCGCCTCTCTCTGGAGAAGGGGCCCAGTTGAGCGAGGTATTTGCAGCAGTCTGGAATGTTTCGCTGTTAGTCGGTGAATTTAAGCTGGCAGCGAAATTGGCTATATGGCTCGACTCATTCGCCTCGTGAAAACTACTCGTATCCCCAAGATCCGTTGTTCCCTTTCCTTCGAACAGACAAGGTCTTGGCTTGTCCACTGTTTTGATATCTTCTCTCCGTGGTCTAAAGATCAAGCGTTTCCATATGTCATCTTCGTCCGGAATGCTATTTGGGTTTTCTTCAACTTTCTGGCCGAAGAATGTGCGTCTTGGTGTTTCCGTTGGGATTGGCAGCACAGTTCCTTTGGCCAGACTCTCCAGTGTTTCTCTGTCTAGCAATTCTCGTTGACTTATCAGAGGACCTCTTTGAATCTCCAAGGGCCTAATCTTCTGGGCTTCTCTTCTCAAGGGAGGAGTATCCGGGAGTGGTTTCACTGGGGATCGTGTGGCACTAGAAGCTGAGGCGTGTTTGATGCTAGGCGGGACATATTTTGTGCGATACCCCTGCCGGGTAAAAGCACCGCATCTGTTTAGCACCGGAAGTTGGGGTTGCCCAGAGGACCTTGGATGTATAGGCGTTCTCTCTGTTTCGGATCTCACCGGCTCGCACGCCGTCATCAAGTCATTTCCCGGGCATTCAGAGATGCCTATACCTTCGCTAGTTTTTGGATTTGCGATGACTGATGATGACTTCGCCCAAATATCTTCATTCTGCACTTCTTGATCAAGCAGCATAGACTCGGACGAAACTCTGCTGGCGGCCTGGCTTTCACTTCTCAATTGCGGAGGCAGCCATGACAGTTTCTGCTCGTTGATCCGGATGCTGATGTCATCTATATTTGGCAGAGTAGAAGTATCATCCCCGGCTTCCCGCCTCTTTCGCCTCTTGGATGACCACTCGCGATCCGGCACTATTGGAGCCCGTCGCTTTTCTGGGGCTGCTAGTCGTTCTTGGTCTGCTTTCGTCAATGGTCGTCTTCTGCCGTAGTTGTATCGTTCTTCTTCAGTGGTGAAATGGACGTCGAGGGGGCGGGATATGGAGAGATTTGCCCAGTCATTCCGTTGAAGCAGCTTCCGACGCATGTCTTCTAGATCCTCGGGTTGACATCCACGGGTGCCGGATGGGGCCGGTCCCACGGGCTTGTCTAGACTATTTTTAGAGTCAGAGAATCGATGAACACCGTTAAAATGTGACTGTTGCCTTAACCTTTTTGATGAGTCCCTCAGACATCCGTGCTCTTCCCAGTAGGGACTCGCATCACCGCTCAATCCGTTCCTACGTCGCTCGTCTCCATGTCTATCTTTCCCAGAGGGATCTTGTCCGTTGAGCGCAGTGACCGATGGCGCGGGTACGGGCACTCTAAAGGGTGATAAAGTTCCTCTTTGGCTTTTGTTTGCTGACCTCCGCACCTTTGCGAAATGTAGTTTCTCGCGGGCCTTGCGAGTGCTTTTGTTCTTGAAGGAATGTCGGAACAATCTGCCACCTGTCCAGTTCATGAGGAAGGCTGTTGTGAGTCAAGTTGAAGCCGTGTTGTTTGATTGCTAGGGTGGTGAAATCATTTCGACATGACGTTAAGAAGAAGACGTCCCATGGTTTTGATGCCGGGAGTTCCTGGTCTTTCCGAATCTGGCTACACAGGTCACTTGATTTCCAGGGACAGCCCAAAGGCATCGATTTCAACGCATCACTATTAGGTATCATAAATAAATATAACTATCACACTGACAAGAATTATGAATGTAACGACAGATGGTCAAATCAAATGCAAATATTGAACAACCCCAAAATGCATAGCCCGGATAATACTATCTTGACCCCATGAGAAGACATCGAAGTCCAGCACCAAAAGTACAATCCCACGTTCGTGCACCTATATCGATCCAATACTATTACTCAGAACCCTTTTCAGGCTTGGGAGTACCCTTGCCTGGATCGGCTCCCTTTCCGGGCTTGGGGATAATGCCCTTGCTTGGATCGAGTTCGAAGTCAAGGCTGTAGTTAAACTTGAGCTTGGAGATGCTGCCGAGAATGGGCCAAAGCCAAGACGGAATAGTAGCGACTTCGAGCTGGCCCTTGATGGCGGCGAGATCTTCGTCGGAACAGTCGTTGGCAGCGCAGTGCTGAATTCTCTGAAGGTCGAGACCGGCAAGGTCGTTGTGGACCTCAGCGGCATTCTGGCGGCGGGTCAAGGTGATGCCGTGTTTGACATCGACAGGAGTGATGTTCAAGGGTTTGGCGGACCGAGCACGTTTCTCGAAGCGGCCATGGTGGAGAGCAGTCTTGTTGATGGCCTTGGGTCCGTCGCGTTTTTCGGGCTCAGCAGCACCGAGGACCTCAATGGAGGAAGTGACGCTCCAGCTTTTGGTGGCCTCGGGGTCCTTTTGGATCATGTCGAGGACTTCGCTGAGGACGGCGAGGTCATTCTCAGAGCACTGGCCAGCGACACATTCGATGTCCACATGGGTCGGAACGCCGGCTGTAATTGCAGTTAGTAGGTGTTTATAATCGTCTCTATGGGTCGCATGCTACTCACCTGAAGCACCTTCTGGAACGGGAGAAGCCCCAACAGGGGAGAAAATGCGAAGGATGACAATGCTAGCAAGGGCTAGGTTGGAAAGGACCTGCATCTTGACGGATTTTGGGTTGAGAAGATAAAAACGTTGGTGTACACGCGAACTGATGAGTGAAAAGGACGTTCCACTGCGGAGTGGACGGGTCTTCGAGTGCGAAGGGAGTGGAAAGCAGGCAAGCAACGTTTGAAAACGATGTGAAGGAAAGAAAGGAAAGAGATCAGACTGTGGGGTTCAGGAAAGCAGTTTATATACCGATGGCATGTTAGGCGTGATTACATGGTGACTCAATACCATCAACATCATAGCAGCGTGTGTATCTTTTGAAGATCCAACGGACGGGATTTTGACCTTAAGACGGTTCATCCTTTGGATAGAGTACGAGTTCCATGGTCAGTGTACTCATCACCGCATCAAACAAAAGTTAGTTCCCATATTTGATGGGTTGAACTCTATAAGAACTCCAAAGCCTGACATCACAACCACACTTTTATCCCTTCTTTGCACTGAGAATATCTCGGGGGTCTGCGGCAAACCACGGCTATGCAATTGACTCATTGAGCCACGACAGAGTGACGAGACCAAAAATAAATGGGCAAGCAATGTAGGAATAACGTAAAAGAGCACTATCATCCGCCCACCAACGTGGATTGTGGATAGCACAGAAAGACCTTCGTCCTTGTGGTGTATTTGCAGCTCGCGAAAACAACATTTTGCTGTCTATTCAAACGACAAAATGGGACGAGAACACTCTCGACTGGGACAATCAAACTGCGCAATATGCATGATTGTTGGGGGAGGCGTTTCTGTTATCTTGTCATTTCTTTTATGTGTCACCATCATATTAAGCAACTTCACATGGGGTCCCCTCGCAGGTTGCGGAACAGAATCAAGCACGAGCAACTTGAACCTCCCGGATCGCGTTTACTGTAAGTTGTCTCAGAGCCGAAAAGGAATGAAGGCCCTTGGAAAGCAGACTAACAGTGGTATCAGCGCCTGCGCGGGCTATTCAAAGATTCCAGGCGATGGAATTTGACGGCAATGTCGATGCCAGGAACATCTATAAGGGCAGTCCAAGCTCCGGTCTCGACAATATCTGGAGACAACTTTATGATGGTATGTCTGAATAGCCCCTGCCGCAACACGAAGACTAAGAGCATGACATACTGACATAACCAGTTGGGCCGTTGCTTGTCACCTCAGCTGAACTGCAGAAGATCCAGAGATCGAGTGTCGAGCTCCCTTCCCGGCCAGGGTTCCATCTTGCCAAACTGGCTGTTTTTCATCAACTTCATTGCTTGGTAAGAAAAAGTGATAACTTCAGAAACAATATCAGTCGCTAATGCACGAGATGACAGGACAAAGTCCGTCAGTACGTCCATAATGATTATTATAAGCTCACAAACGACGGTCAATCAGTCTCTGTGATCGACCATGTTGGTAAATCAAGCTTGACTCCGCTGTCTTATTTCCAAGCAACAGGCAAGGGCTAATATCGGCGTCGCAGACCATTGTATCGACATTATCCGGCAAGCTCTGATGTGTCAGGCAGATGCGGCACTCATTACGTTCGATCGCAACGGGCCGTTCAAGCCCGTAGAGCCCAATTTCCAGGCAACTCACGCCTGTAAAAATTTTGGCCTAGTTCACGACTGGGCAAAAGAACGTGAGGTGAACATCACAGAGGAGGCGATCCAAAACCCAGGTCCGTTTAAACAGGCTCTGATAGACGAACTTGACAAGAAACTGGAGGGACACGGGCAGTGAACGGAGAATGCTCGGAAGATGGCCACAGCAACGAGCCTCGCTCTAAGAAATAAACGCGATGAGCTTTTTCAAACGGCGTGAGAATGGGGATCTGTTTCATATTCGTCGCGTTTCTGATGCATTGCTATCAGGAAGTTGGTTAATGATTTTTGCTTGCTGTTTTAGACACCGTCTTAGTCAGCACACAGAAAATATTCAACTCAAAACCCAAAAACTTTTCGTGCTTCTGCTTCTGCTTTCTCTCTCAATCTTCGACTCAAATAACACGGTCCGCCGATTGTTTGCTCGAAAACCAACATGATGGCTTTGAACCGCACGTGTACTCACCTTCATCGCTGGCCACGGGATCAGCCTTGAAAATGACGAACCATGGCTTCCACTCACTCAGCAGGGCTCAGATGCAGCGCCTACAAACACCCAGAAAAGGTACGCGAGAACCACCCATTCACAGCAAAGCACTCCATGGACTCGTTTCTATGATGAACCCCAATCCATAAGCATAGTTCAACTGAAGGTCTTCGGACTGCTGAACGACAACCTACCATCATCTTTCACCTTTTCTGATTGTTAGAATCCCATGGATTATCCTGACTCTTCCGTCACCTTCCATCTTTCGAATTTTTCCAGAAGCTGACAGATGACGGGATCCAGATCGCAGGCTTGGATGTTCGAAATGTTTCATCTCCGGTTGGCGCCGTCCTCTGACGGGTGTGACGATGGCTTTTGATTTGTAAAATCCGGACTAGCTTGCTGCATTGCTGCCCAACGTGTCCGCAAGGCCAATCATCCAGCTGTAACTCTGTCCATCTCATCCGACGCACAAAGGAAATCACCACACCACCTTTCACGCTGTGGACGGAGAATTTTGTAGAAACATCGTCCCATCTCCCCTCCTCCCTCCCAGTCTGAATCACGTCGTCACTGTTTCAGGGCGTCATTTTGAGGGACGAGCGTGTGGACGCGGAGGGCATGGTGCACTTCATCACACGTCTCTGTATGTATGTAGGTCTAGGCTGTGACAGAATCAGTTCAATGCAAAGTCCCTTGGTCATTATCACATCCTCGGGGTTGCTGGGATCGAATCAAATCCGCCCTCTTCTCACCGCTGCAGGATGCACAGGCTCTGTGAAGCACGACTGGTGGTCATTTCTCGGAAACACAGGCCATTTGCGGCATGTCGCGATGCCACGTCAAGCAGCAGTGGATAAATGGCGCTGCTCGATGACGGAGACGGGGTGTTTGCTGCTCCAGAATCGCTCCCACTAGCTCCCGCCGTCGAATCACCGCGAGTATCGTCCCGATGAGCAGCAAGGGAGCAGCCGTCGCTTCGCTAGGCGGCAGGGATTGCGCATGAAATGCCGTGATGGACTGCGACTCGACGCCCCGCCCAGCATCATCCTGCGTATTGGCGGGACAAGGCTGGCTGGTGAGTTGGCGGCTGCTCCCCTCGCTCACCCGCAGTTAAAGCCTGGGCAAATCCCCTTTTCGTGCCGTCTCTCTCTCTTCCTCTCTTCTTCTCCTCTCCAGACAGAACTGCCCATCAAATCCTCGCTCGAGCTTCACTGCCATTGCGTCCCAAAGCTCTCTTATTCGATCAACTCTTTTTCTCTCTTCTGCTTGCAAACCGAAGTCACTTTTTTACGTGGACCGTTTTGATATCTGCAATCCCGCTGCTCCCTGGACGTCAACTTGCTACTCAGACCAGCTTCAGCCCAATCCTGGATTCCAGTCCAAAGGTTCCTTTTTGCTTGTATTTGCTTCAGAAAACAAACCAGTCCAGTTGCCAGGCCCAAGGATAATCAGCCCTTTTGCTCTAGCTCAATAGCCGCGTTTGCTCGTCCGAAACATCAGGTAGATTCCATTTCTTCTTGTTCACGCCACTACCCCTTTTTGACTTTGGATTTGTATTGCTTTTCTGTTCATGTATGCCTCAATTCGTGTATTTCAGTTCATCAGCTGCTTCGGGTTCGTTTTTGCCGCATTTTTGTTCGACCCAAGGACAGCCCAAATGGACGCCGCCATTCCTGGATCTCGCTGCTCAGACTTCACACACACTCTCTGGAGGCTTTTTAGCCATCGTCACGACCGCCTCCCCGCGATCCGCGTGGTGTGGCCGGCTTGACTTGACTGCATAATGTTGCACTCTCCGTTGGATTATGAACTTATCGACCCAAGCCTGGGTTGTCCGTTGGATCAATAATGATAATGATGATACTCCTTCTATTTCACCAAGCCTGGGATTTGCTCGAAAATTGCCTATGGACCCGTGAACTCGCCTTTGACCGGTCGTGGCCTATTCACGAATGATGTATACAACTAACGAGCAGTCCCTTTTTGTCGCTAAATACTGTCTCACACAGCAAATCCCTTTACGCCAGCTTCCAGCACTTGTTCACCATGGGGGCTTCTTTACAACCCTGCCAGGAATACCACAGCCTTTTACTCCAACCCAGAGAATGGACTTTCAGACACCTGCTCGTTGACTTTAATGTGGGTCATCGATGCACTCCTGCGTATGCCTGGTTGACAGAACAGTGCTTTCGCCGCCGTTTCCAAGGAAGATATGTTTGCCTGTGCCTCGATTTGTTTACTGCTTGCTTGTTTGCTGTTTCTGTGTGATGGATACCTGCGACAATTCCGTTATTCCTGGTATATATACAAACCTCAGCCGGATAAAATCGATGGGGCCTTGTGTTGCTTTATCTAGGATTGACCTTGCTTGGACGACGAGAGTCTGGACCTGCAGTTTGATCACACGAAAGATCGAACTTGGAATGGTGTAGCCGCACTACCTGCTTTCCTGGTTCGTAGCAATACCGTCGTGAATCACATTTGAGGGCGCTCAAGCTAACGTGAAATAGGAATCCCTTGGACTCTCGACTTTTCTATTGATTTTTTATCTATTTTCCTACTTGTTCGAGTATTTCGAGAGTTTGAGGAAATGTCGATACTAACATTTGTGTTTACAGTTCACTCGCGCTGGTGTTTCACCACACAAACTCTTCGTGAAAATGACTTCAAAGACAAAGACTGGCCCGTTGAGGCTGTCTATACCCAAGTGCAACTCGAAGACAACAAAATCTCAACTCCCTTCAAGACACAACTCATCAAGCCACGACTTCATGGATATTTCCAGAACAATTCCTGATGAAGAATACGCTCAAGATACCTTTTCATTGTCACCAAATTTCCACGGCCAGAATGGCTTCAATGACTTCAGCCACTGGGCTTTTAATGACACTGTCTTGTTGAGCTCCGATATTAGCTCTACCAGCGAGGCCACGGAAGAGTCCTTTGACACCAGATCAATCCAGGCTGGCGATTATGATATCTCAGATACCCAGATGCTTCCTTTTTCTTCATGTTCTCCGCCGTTGTTTCCCAAAGCCGATGGAACCATGGACCAATCTCTCTCCGAACTCGGCCACATTCCCGGCCTCTCAGACCATCAGGACGGCAGCCCACAGTTATGTTTTAGCAATCCACAGGGATTTCAGAACTTCACCACTCTGAACTTCTCGTATGAGAATGAAATGATGCATCACACTGCCGGGATGAACGATGGAAAGCCCACGGGATTGAATATGGCCACTCAGCCCATGGTTAAATCCGAAGCTTTTCGACAGGTTGCCTGGGATCCTATGTCTGGCGACATGAACCCAGCTTCCAACATGACCCTCAGTGGAAATCCGAATCACATCAACAGACTTCCTATGACTCCTCCGCTCACAGAATCCAACCAAGATTTGTCCAACGCTTCCGCCTGTCCCCAATCATACACCTTCTCTCGCCAAGATGAATCTGCTTTTGTTGATTTCTCCGATACTTCCTCCCTCTCCGTTCACAACTTCAGCATTGGCGAACCGTTCTATCCTCTCACACCCCCTCTCACTGAGCAGGATCCAAATAAGTAAGTCCTACATTTTGCATTTTCCACCTTTTGCAGCACGCATTGTCCCCTATACTTGACGACCAATGCTAAGACATGACATTGTCGGATAGAACAATCCGCGCACAAAAGCAGGCTCACAGACCATTACTCTCTGCCGCCATCACACGCCCATCGTCCAAGGAATCGGAGCTATTTATGCAACAACCCCTTGGCCAGAAGCCAAAGGACTCTGCGGAAGGTAAAAATCCTCGCGATCACGCCTTTTACTCTCTTCCAACTCGAAGCGACGGAAAATACCACTGCCCATATTCCACGGGAGAAAACCCTTGCAAGCACACCCCTACTACTCAAAAGTGCACTTATCAGTGAGTATTCCAATTCCGCCTTTGGAACGAATTACCAAAGCAGACCTAACAACACTTTAGCAAATACCTGGATTCGCACTTGAAGCCCTACCGCTGCAAGATCCCCCAATGCGTGGACGCACACTTTTCCTCCAACGCATGCCTCTTCCGCCACGAGCGGGAAGCTCACGGCATGCACGGCCATGGCGAGAACCCTCACCTCTGCCGCTTCCCCTCCTGCGACAGATCCATCCCCGGTAACGGCTTCCCTCGCCGCTGGAACTTGCACGACCACATGCGCCGCGTTCACGACTACACCTGCTCCGAGAAGGCCAGCTCACCTGAAGGCTCACCCATCACGACCGGCAAGTCTCCGTCCTCCGCATCCGCCAGCAGTGCCAGCAGCAAGAAGCGCGATGGCACAATCCGCAAGCGCAAGAGCGTTGTGTCCGGCACACAGACCATCAAGCGTGCACGTGCCAACCAGGCTCAGTCTCAATCACAAGCAGCCCTCAAGGCTGCACAGGCCCACACCGACCAGCAGCTGCAGAACGCGGAAAAGAGCTACTACGACTGCCTCTCGGAGATCCAGGCGGATCTCGGCAACATCAACCCACAAGATCCGGCGATGCATGAGCGTATCAATGCGCGGATGCAGGAATTGCATACGCATGCGTTGAACTATCGATGCATCAAGGCGAGCCAACTAGCGACGAAGAGATCCTCCTCATAGGACTGCCACTTGTGCTCGATTTTTTGATATTCTTCTGATTTTTCTTTTTATTCTTTGATTGGTGTTTTTGTATGATGATTACCGACGGATGCTTTTCTCTTCTATTTCCTTTCGGATGTCCTTGTCAGGACTCCTCCCCCAGACCACCAGACTGTTGGGATAACAGGGGGTAAAATCTTAGTTCTCTTTCTTCAACAAGCGTGGATATCAGGCCCCGAATTACTTTTGTACTCCTGCCTACGGATACGGCATGGAACTTCTAACCAGGATTTATGACGAGACGAATCCCCTTCTTATGTTCTCCTTTTATCTTGTGGCGCGCGTTGCATGCGCCGTATTTTTGTTTTCGATTCTTGTTTTACCACTTCTTTGTGTATTGGTTTTTTTCCTGAAAAGTTGGAATTTTGTCTGCAGCCGATCATGTATGTCTTGGAATGGTGTGTATGTGTTCTTCATGTGTCTGGTGAGGATGTATTTGATTCATCATGTATGGACGTGGCATTTTTCTTTTTGTACCTTTCTTTCTGAGTTCATCGGAAGGGAGATTGGGTGGGTATGGCATTGATGGATATTTATACCTATAGCGCCCGGGGATGGCGGGCTATCTTAGAACAGGGACTCTTCACCGAGATGGTTTGATACAGCCTTTAACTATGTATGGTGAAAATATTTGTATTTGGTTTTTTGCTGCCTGGATTCGCACGAGACGAGCTATGAGCTATGAGATATGACTGATGTCTTGATGTTAAAAGCGAATGATCTCAAATGCAAAGCAATTTGACAGCACAATATCTTCCAGATTTCAAAGGGTTTATCCAAAGTATCTTTCTCGTAACTTTTCAAATACACACAATGCTATCGCTAAAATTCAATCTTCCATCTGCAATATAATCCCCGTTATTCCACACCCTCAAACTCCCCATTCAAAAACCTCACAAAAGCTTCCCCCACCTGCTCCGCACCCATCATCCCTTGCCCCTTCCCATGCCCCTGACCCAAATACGCCCGATTCATCCCCACCCATTGCCTCCTCAACCTCTGCAACCGCGGCAGCGCCAACACCCCACCCGCACCAGCCAGTTCCTCCGTCGGCGACGCAGCGAGTGCCGTACTAGGAATAAATACAGGTGCAGACACGTCTGGGATGGGTATAGAGATACCCGGCGCATTGGGATCGGTCAGGGTGCTGGCGACGCCGAGCGAGGAGATTGTTGGGTGGGATTGAGTGAAAGTGCGAATGTGGGAGATGATTTCGGAGGTGCGTTTTTCGAGGGCGTAGAGAGCGCTTGGGTCGGTGGTGGGGGGTTGCATGGTTGCTTGGTGGGGGATGATTTTGGGACGGGAGAGGCGGGTGCGTGGTGCGGTCGTAGTGCTGTTTATTGTGGCGGTGTCGGGTGTTGTGGTGGATGGAGTGTCTCCGGGTGATGGCGTAGGATTTGAGGTTGAGGTGAGGTTGGATGTAGGGTCTGTTGTTGTCTGGGATATCGTTTGGCCTGTTAGGGCTATCCAGATCGCTTCTATGGGCGGCGTAGGGTCTGACCAGGGGACTGTGAATAAGGGTTTGTCCCAGCGGCTGTTTGTGGAGGGTTCTTCGTAGCGGAATATGAGATTTTGCAGGAGTTCGGATGGATATGGCTCTTCAAGGTCTTCTGAGGCTGGGGAGGTGCTGTCGCTTGACTCTCGATCGCGAGCGCTTGCTTCTCCGTTTTCTTGCCCGTCATTGATTTCGTTCTTCCATTGCCGTCGCAGCCGTGCTTCGTTATTGCCAATGCATTGGTCGACCGGCGTTCCGACATGGACCTAGATACCGCACATGTCAACATCATCGTCCAATCTTAGATTGGAAACAACGAGACATACCACACAGCACGTCGTTGCCGCTGCCTTGCTCTCGCACCACAACTGATATCTCCAACCTTTGATATAATTCATTCCATCCACAATCACGATGCTATCTTTCCCCAGCAACCTCCTCACTCGACCATACACCACGGCTCGCGCCTCCTTCTCCGATCTCGCAGTGTCGTACACGGTCCTTGGATGGGATACATCGTGCGATGTGACAATATAAATCTTATAGCGACCCTTTTGCGATTGCGCCTCTGCTTGCGATTCCGAGTCTGCTGTCGACGAAGGGGGAAAGACGGTGTTCTGGAGGGCTTCGAGCTGTGTGGAAAGCTGGTTTGCACGGTAGGTTAGGCCGGAGCACGGGTAACCGGTGAGGATTATAAGCTGCAAGGTGTGTTAGAGCGAACTGCAGGGTAGTCATTTGGAACAAGACTCACTGGCATGGTGACTCTCTTTGCGCTGCAACGATGGCGGGGTTCAGAGTGCAATGGAGGGCGGAATTCGTGACGGTCAAAATGCGTTTCTTGGCACGAAAGCCCTCCCCTTTTTTCCACTCAGCGGACCAACGTCGTCTCTTCATCTTCGCCGTATCAGTTTACGGTGTTCTCTGTACAAATTTACCAAGACACGGCCCTTGAGAGACCACACTGAATGAAAGTGGTTTTTACAATAAGTCTGTATCTTCCATGAAGATTTGCTGCGCGTATCTACTCGAATGGATTGTTGTGGCAGTCTGCCACTTGGTACAATTTGCCCGTCATGCTTCCGACTCGAGCTATCTGTTTGAGATTATATTGTTTTTGTTATTCCTGTATTTGCCTTTCTCATGTTCCGTTTGAGATCTATGCTGTGGAAGATAGACCAGGGTGCGATAACCTCGCCGTATACCATTTCCTGTCCAAGAGGGATCATGGTTTCTATAGTTGATCCTCTTTCCAGCTCAATTCATAACCAAATGAGGTCCGTCGGAGTTTCTCATCCTACAAAGGCGTCAGTCAACGACCAGGCCGCCAGCAATGCACAAATAAGGATGTAATTACCCCGGGATCATCCTGAAATAAGACCTTCTCCAACATCTTTTCGAACAGTTTCGTCACCTGGAAGCCGGCGGCCTCAGCCTTTGGAAAAAAGGCAGCAATTTTGTCCAATAACCATGGCTGGTATGGCGTAAATACTACAAGCGCCACTGCATCTCTCGACCTCTTCAGCGTCTTCTGCACGCTGTCAATCAAATTATGATGCTGCGGGTGATTATATATCACATCCGCAAGGATCAATACATCAAACCCATCGCGTGGATCGGCCAAATATTTAAGCACAACACTCGGGTCTGCACCCCATTGGTAGCCATCAGCGTGTAACGACGATGAGGGCAACACCGGAGATGCTGAGTTCGCCCGAATTATTTCCTCGCAAGCGGCCGCATTAATCCGCAAATTCTCCACGAGGTCCGGATCCGGATAATCCGTCACTACGACTCTCTTCGCGCCCTTCAGCGCACACACTAAGCTCGGCAACCCCGCGCCCGCGCCCAGTTCGAGTACCGTTTTATCCTGTATCCATGATTCCGCGTGTTCTTCGAGGTAGTCGGCTACGATCTTGCCCGCGTTCCAGAGGAGGTAGCCCTCTCAACAGAAAATCTGTCAGTTATATTGTAGTCCAGAAATGTGTATATTTTCAAAGGCTTACATAGAGTGGATGATCTCCGACTAGGCGCAGCTTTATCATTTGCCCTGATAGCATGCGGTGCTCGGCGAATGTGGGGGGTTTTGGCGGCGGGAGAAATCCTTCTGGCTCTTGAAAGACCGATCCGAGGCCCATATTGTCGGCATCTTCAGTATCTGAAATCATGGCAGACACGGCGGAGTGTCGGGACGAGCAATGGCAAAGGAAGGCAATTGATTCCGCTGCGGTGATTTCTCCAGCAATTTTATGTCCCGCTCCGCTCCACGGCGGGGTTGAATTATTTTAAGGTTTTGACCGGGACGGAGCGGATTAACTATTTGCGCAGCTCCACGGACGCTAGAGTGGGGCAGTCTGTTTGGCCTATTTGGCCAGTTTGTTCTGTTTGTCTCTAAAAAGCCCGGCTTTGTCATGTGAGCGCCCAGCCGCCTTGCCTGATTTGATCAAACAAAGGAATGTCGTGTTTTGCGGCATCAATCGACGACATCCCCTGAATATTCGCCATTGAATGCCTTTGTTGCTAGGGAACTCTCCGCGTTCCACTCATCCCATGAGAGATTTGAAAACCTCGCTCGCTCATGATCTGAGGGACTTGTTGATGAACCACCATCCCCTGCCATTTCGAACAGGATTGTGGAGCTCAGACTCGATCTTCAGCACATTCCCGGGAGCTCCGTTGGGATCCATGAATCCTACCTTGCGCTGGCCAGCTTCGCGATCACCCCACCTCGAGCGTGCTAGACCTCCAGTCTTGTCCAAACGCTATTATTGCCGTAACAAAGCGAGGATAGCAATGGGCTTCAAGCTAGTTCCGCAGTCGAGATGCTCGACGCATGATTCACAGGACTGTTTTACGATTTAGGTTATCGTCCTTTATACTGATCTTACCTGAGTTTCTGCTACTCCTTTCACTACATCTTTTGATACCTCTAGGTTAAGTTGAGCTTGGGGATATGAAAAACTGCTTCTTGGACCGTTCTCTGTCATTCTGTATAACAAGCTCAGTTGATACCACAAAGTTTGAGAACGCAAAAGAAGCAGCCAACATCTGCTCAGGGACCAGTTCAGACAACCACTGAAGCCAAATATTTCTCCGCAGGACCAGTCTAAACAATTCTTCGAGGCCCCAAGACTAAGGGACAGCACATACTCGCAAAGAATTCACTCACTTGGGTTTTCGAAGTCCAAGAACGCAGGAGAATCAACCGTCTCGATGTCTACGAAACCGCAGTCCTACTCCGACAATGAATCGACCTTTGCGTCGACCCATCCTCACTCTCACAACCCCCCGCTAAACGATACATCCTCGACACACACAAGCTCTTCTCAACACCGCCGATCTGAACCCTCACATGACCGAGTACCGCATACACAAGAGACAGGCGGACCAACCGCAACCGCTCCGTTTCTAAAAGACTTCAGTCTCGTTGCAGAGGCAGCCAAACGCGCACAGATGGCTCTGGTCATGAGAGATTTTGAAAGTATCTCGCTGTAGGGGGCATCGGGGATTTAGTGGTATGGTTCCGTACTCTGTATAGAGTACTGCTCAGCATCCCCCAGTGCCCCCTACCTGAGGATTGTATTCGAAATTCGAGTTTCTCGACCCGAAACCAGACATCCCAAGATATCTCTCCCGGCGGAACCGAGATTTGATACCCTGGATCTGTACGACTCAGGGCTCCAGAGGGGTCACAATATTGATATGTATGTATTAAACGGGGCAGGCGGCCCGAACAACATTAAAATACAACTTATGTTCTTTTGGATTGTCCTAACCAAAAAGTCCAATTTTTTATACTGATACAGTCATGCTCTTGTGTGGTAGCGGACGAGGCTTCCTCTGCATATGGATTAGGAGTTGGATGGGGCAAGTGGCTGTATTTGTACAGAGTTAGCAACCCATATGGACGTGATAGGTGAGAGGGAATCGTGCTTACGAAGTATCTGGAATGGGACCTTAAACGAGGGATCCGAGCCGTCTGTGAGTGCGACCGATTGTCGCAAGCCCTCGTGCCAGTTGCGCGCACTATTAATGATTCGAGTGGGCTCAAAGGCGTTGAAGACAATTGGTTGGTTCGGAGCTAAGATCGCTTTTTCATATTGATGCCGGTAAAGAAACTGTGCTCCGGCAGAATATCGCTGAGGTCGCAAACATTATGCCCTCTTTTCTCATTGACTGCAAGATTGCTGATTAAGTCCAGCAGCTGGAGACACTCGAGGATTGATGGGGTTCTAGGCTGCGGCGCGATACGACTCATGTGTATATCTAGTGCGATTTCGGTTACGAAGAGTCATACCTCAGCGGTTCTATGTTCTATTTTGGGTGTGGAAGGGGCGGAACCATCAAATAGTCGCTTTGCTCCGGTCTCTTGCTCTTCTTCCCCACGATTATCGATTACTCCACTTGCCCTGTCAATATTGATGCCAGAGGTTTCAAAATTCATCGCGACTGGCTCGTCGGCGTCATGATTGGTGGATTCGGCTTTAAGCTGTCTGCGCAACCTTTCCCGGTAGGCTCGGAAAACCCGGTGTGCGATACACCAGAGAACAGATAGTCGATCGGCAGCTGGTGTAATCCTGAGTATGCTCTCAGGCAGAAGGTTGCGGTGGCTGACAAGAATCTCTGTTAACAGACGTACGAGCCTGTCTTGAGTGCTTTTCTTTCTGAGGTGCTGGTCCGGCTCAAGAAACCCAGCCTCATCAAGGCAGTCATATAGAACGGCCCTAACACGATCATAGTCTGAAGGAAATATGTGAAAAGCAGACATGATATAGAGTGCACTCCATCTGCGATTAATTACTAGGTTTGCTTCACCTGGCATCGCAAAAATTCCCGATCGAAGTCTAGAAAAATAAGTGATGACTTTAGAATTGGGCTCAAGAGGTTGTTTCAACGAAGCCCCCAGAGCAAGTCAAGGCAAATTGGAGCATGCTGGGAAAGAGCATACTGTGTAGGATCGGGAGGCAAGTACAAAATGAGGTAAGTGAGAGAACGAGTAGACACTTCCGATCGTTGAAAGCCACCGAAGAACTTTCATGGACATCTAGTATGATATTCCTCCTCAAGAGTCCCCATGGTACTAGTTAGCTGACTCTTTTTCTAGTGCTGTCGTATTCCAATATGTCCACGTCTCTCAATCCCTCCGTGCGGCCACCAGCGATTAAATCCCTTTCGCAGGAATCTGCTCCGAGAATCTGACCTTCAAAGCTTTGCTTCTGGCATTTTCCGTGCACTCCTCTCTATTTGCCCTTCTTATTCCTATGTATACTTTCTCCGCGAAATCGCTTTTTTCGATACCCCTGTACTCGGGTGCGTGGGTCATAAAATCCCAGAAATCCTGGACATCCTGCCATAAGCCATACTCTTCCGCGGTTGACGAGGGTCGTATATCCCTGACATCGTCCCAGAGCTTGACCTGCACAGCCAAGTTGGCATATAGTTCTAACAGATATATCAGCTCTAAGATTGACGGATTGTCTCTGGGATTGCGACGTACGCTTCATATACCATTTTCCACGCTCCGTTGACTGCTCATAGTCAACAATTGGTTTTGCGAAGTCGAATACTTGGAAGAATCTCTCCCCCGTGAATTGCCTGGAAAAATAAGAGAACGGCTTCTTTTGGTCTGAGGAGGCGCTCATCCCGTAATCGCGATTGACTTCACTATCTTCCTTTTTCAGTTGTCGAATGTGCTCCTATTCCCCATTAGTACCCAGTTTGCGTATCACGCAAGCGATATTTAGGCATTTACTTACAGCCATGAAGTTTAGCGAGCGGCATTTCCACCACCTCTGCCACTCCAGTATGGTTACCCTGACGGCATGGTCCTTCGCCTGGTCATAACTCCCGTATTCCTTTGCGATCGAAGCTGGAATATGCCCCTCTCCCATTGACAGAAGGTAGGCCCATCTTGATATCTGAGAGAGCGACGTCTCCTTTTGCTTGTCCTCTTCGACGTACTGTTCATCGTCCGAATTTCCTACTCCTCGCTTCCTCTTTCTCCCCTGTGCCGGTAGTGCTTCATATTCCTCCACTTTTTCACCACCGGGGGCCCGAGCCGCACGGTCTTCCATCCATAGAGCATACACTCTCCGGTATTGAGCCGATGTACGACGCATCTTTAGAAAACTGATACGACTCGCAATCAAACAACGTTGGAAAGGAAGGTGGATTTTTTTCAGAACTTGGGGGCTTCTAAGATGGTAGATATGTTAGATGGATCCTTTGAATCTTTTCGAAGCTCCTTTGTTGGGGAACCGGGGAGGCACAGCGAGGATTATTACCCTTTGAGGAATAGTAAGGTTCAAACGGGCGTAGCACCTACGGAGTAACTATTCTGGTAAGGTTGCTGCCTCCCTTCACGCGAACGTGCATACAACTTACCAAATTTTGAACAGCAAGCATTTCACATCGATCATAGCATTAAGAATTTCGAGTTAATTAAGCATTATATTTTAGAAGATGCTCCGGCAGACGCAGCGTTCAATTTATTAGACTAATAAGCCTTCCACTGTCTCTCTCTTCTAACCTTACTTGGTACACATCATTCCAACTTTAGTTCTGCAGGGCAGGTGTTGAAACCCAGTCGAGGGATTTCAAAACAGAAACCAACCTGTATCGAAGATGTCAGCACTGAAACAGGTCGAAACATGTCAATGTCGAAGGACAAAGAGAATGCTAGTTACCTTCTAATTCCCTCCGCCACAATCTCTGGGTCCTGGGTGTATACAAGTCGATACCAACCTGGCTGCCTTGACTGTTCCTCGCTTGGATGGACAAAGACACCTGCTGCCACGAATCGTTCTGTGAGGGCGATCTGGCGGTTTATTTGCGTCATGGGGGCTGCGGCTGTGGAAGGAGGCAAGAAAGCAGACAAATCGATCCAGAGAAAGTACCCGGCGTTGCTGATAGTCTTGTCAGTATGGTCACACTCAGACGCATAATATTTTTGCTCAGAATGCCATTTACCTCCCAGGCAAGTATGGGATGTTGTTCTCTCGCAGTAAACCCGTGGCGAACTTGAAAGAGCGCGCCAGAGTTTCTCGGCAGTGAGTTAGATAGGAGGAGACGAATTGCTCGTCGCTCAGGATCTGAGAGGCGATTGCAATAGATACCCCCGAGGCATTGCTAAACCTACTAAGGGTTGGTTAGTTTCGCTATCAAAAGGAGCAAAAGTTTGACTTACCCAGCCCAAGCCACTGCCTGCCGAACTTGTGGATTTCTGGAGATTAAGAAACCAATTTTTAGGCCAGGGGCGGAGAAGTCCTGACAAATGTTAGTCTTTTTATGCATGCAGAAATCCGTGAAGGGGGACGGGTTATACATACCTTGGCCATCCCGTACGTGACGTGGATATAATTTTCATCCAACAATCCAGTTGGATCAATGCTGAGAACTGAGCTGAATGGACGGGTATTTGGTTCTCCGGAATCAAATACAGACTGTGAATATATTTCATCACTGATGAAATGGATCTTCTTCTTTTGGCAGAAAGCCATCAATTCCCGCAGCACCTCTGGCGGGTAGCATCGTCCTATCAAGTCGGATAAGCAAAGTACTTTGTATTACTCGCCCGTGAAGCGACTCTGGAAGCCGGGAATGGGCAGAACATACCTAACGGATTATGCGGATTCACAATCAACAATGCTCGCACCCGTACTCCATTCCTCTCCTCCCGCTCAATCGCCTCCTCGTACGACTTCACGACACTCAACGTACACACATCTAATGCTTCAGTGTCTGCATATACAACGTTCACGCCAGACCGGTTTTTGAAATCGACTTCGAACCGTCCGTATATGGGGCGATTGATCAGAATGGCATCACCGGGGTCAGCTAAAACGAAGCTAATCAGATCGTTCACCGCCGTGACGCCGTTGGCGGTAACGATTTGTGAAGGTAGAATTGGTGTATGGGGATTGAAGTGGGTGTTTATATATTTGGAGAGAGGTTCGCAGAGAGCGTTGGAGGAAGGGCTGCTATATTCGTATGTGAAGGCGGCTTTGGGTATGGATAACTAGCGCCGTGCACGTTAGAAAGAGTGTCCTTTTACCCCAAGTTTCCGGTGCTAGAAGAGGGTGATATTTGGAGTAATTACCTTTTTAATGTATTCTTCGAGGACGTCGTGTACCAAAAACTTTCAGATACCTTCTTGTCAGCATTTGTGTTAGAGACCCATCGTCTGAGGGATCTTACATTTTCTGCTGTCGCAAATGAAATTATTCCCTTTGGGTTCTTCTGCTTATCATATAGTGCGGCCTTGCCAGGTGGGAATCGCCATGGCTGCGTGTAAGTCAATGCTAGCTTGGAGCTGCGTTCGGATATCATGGTTGGTTACAGTACTTGACGTCTTCAATAGAGATTAGTAGCGATTACTCGTTCAGTTTGGCGGGTCAAGTCCAAATATAAGTTATGTACTAGCAAGACGGAGATACTTGAATTAGTCAGTGGCATAGGGCGTGAGTCTATATGTACAGTAGAAAAATCAATAAAATATCCAATCCTATGTCATCTTACATGGTCCAAGGCTTCCGATGGATAGGGACGGAGGAGCCCGGAGAATCTTACGTCGGCCCATGTCCATGCAATCATCATTCCATCCGAACCCCCGAGATCAAAATCAAGCACCGAGACGGGCTTTCGTTTAATTCTCCTAGCCCGGGCTAAAATTAAGGTCTTACCATGAAGTCATATTCGCAAGGGTTGCGTGATATCGGACGATAGCATCGCGGCTTTTTGATTCCGGTTGTAAATTTTGTAATTCTCTGCAGATAACTACGGACTATGGAAATATGTCTTCAAAATTTGTACAGTACATAACTAGTATCGCAACAAAGTCTATGCACAAAACCAGATATATCTCCAAGTTGTTTGTTCTAATGATTCTCGGTTATAGAGAAGTGTCCAATGATAAAATCCTTTGGCAGTACTGCGTCGGGAACTGCTCACAACACCAATAGGCGCGGATCGGGACAACATCCTCGCATGGCAGCCCCTCGAAGCTCAGGCCACGGACCAGAGGCCCAACCCAAAGAGTGCGGCATCTGCGGCGGGATTACTGAAAAGAACGGTAAGCGACATATCATCACGATGAAAGACCTCAGTTGGACTAACCTATGCAGTATATTCCCCAACTGACAGAGTATCGTACCAACCCAGAAGAAGGATCTTGCGGTGAGTAAATTTTCTCTTGCAAAGCAGCGTGATCTGTAATCACTTCACGTGCAGTTTCCGCAAGCTCCGTTAAAGTGCCTCGGAGATCTCTTTCACCCAACGACTGGTCGAAGGCGTCCCTTACAAGCGGTACAAGATTTTGATTCCACTTGTCCTCTAGACTGGAGCATGTTACACTTGCCTGAGCGAAATGCCCAACCACGCAGCCTCTCCTTAATCTCGCGGATTAAGAAGCATCAAAGGTTCAATTGATCTACCACTTGGCCTCTGGCCGTTGCTGGAACTCTTGTAGAATCTTAACAGCCTTCTCCAAAGCGGCAATCTCAACGTCCATCGCAGCTTGCACCTTGGTCACATCATCACCAAGTTTGGCATAAAAGTCTTTACGATAGGGGGTGGCAGACATGGCGGCACTGAAGATCGGCTTGATAGCCCAGCTGTGGTGTGGCTTCAGCGTCGATCCGTAAGAAGTCCGGAACGAGGTAGACAATTCGTCAGAGGGCTGAGCGAGGTTATGTCGAAGGGCTTGGGCGGTGAAATCAAGGCCACTATATTCAAAGTAGGTTAGACAGGTTTTGTTGGATGTCTGAGCGTATGGTTGGTAACTCACCGGACCAGCCACACCAGGCCTTCAGTTGCAGTATGTTTACCGGTTTTGAGTTCGTTCACGACAAGCTGCTGAAGAGTCTCTGATTCTGCAGGGGCAGCAAGTTGGCGGTCACGAATTTTCTAACCATATGACAAGGTGATTAGCCAATAGGTTGCCGACTACAACCGCTGAACTATACCAACCTTGATGTTTCCTAGTAAGTCATTCTTGACTGGAGTAAATGCGACGGATCCTAGTAGATCTGCTCAATTGTTAGCCATCATTGCCCAAAGGAGAAGCTCAATAATGCAAGACATACCAAAGAGTGTCACTAAAGATTCAGCGGCTTCAAGGAACTCTGTTGTTGAGATTCCATTGTCGTTGGCTTCGTCAATCGGGACGTCCGCGAAGGACTTTTTAATGGTGTCGAACCAGGTGCCGCCAGCGGGAATTACAACAGTGGACGCCATGTTCAACAGATATAGTATATGAGAACGGGAGTAAGAATGCAGTGTCTGGCAATTCGTCTGAAGAGATGTCGTTTTGAACTGTGAGCCTGCGAGGGGTTGTTGATGTGACGTTTGGCGTCGGAATGCGGGGCTGCGGGCCGAGCGCAAACAGTGCAAACAGAGCAAACAGCCGTTCCTGGCAGTCGAGAACCACGACGTCATGGCTGCACGACCTCAATCCTTGCGCTTCATCCTCAACACAACAACAACACAAGACGTTCACAGCACCGATTCTCGTTCAACTGCCCCAATGATGTGAGATGAGTAGCTCGCGACCCTTCGAACAGCCAGTTCCCACTTGCTGGCGAAATATCACGCGGGAGGAATTTCGTGGGCTGGATTCGGAATCATACACGGCGCAGAGATTGGTGAGTGCGACTTTCCAGCATTCAGTGCGCCAATGCTAACGTGTCAACAGCAACATGCCTCCGCCGAACATGTACATCTCACCAGTCGCCGATTGTTTATTGGACCGTTGCCAAAAGGGTGGTTGTCCAGTCACCGCAAATCGTGGTATAAATCATGGCTTGGGTTGAAGGATTACTCGTCGCGGGCCGCCACGTTTTCTGCAGATATCAACGTGGCCCATCAACGTCAATTGACCGGGCTACTTGGTCCGTCTACGGCGGCGATGTACAGACAGAGTTTTCCGCAGCCAACCGAACTCGATGAGGACGCTGTGGAAGACGAGTTGCTTTCTGATGAAGTTGCTACGGAGCCAACTGCTATAACCCCTATCGATACTGCGCATGAAGTTCCACCTTCGTCTCAAGTAGAGACGAGCCCTGAGTTATCGCCTCAGTCAACACTGGAACGACCCTCGCTGGCAACTATTACAGAAAGTCAACCCGGAGCGCAGAAAGGATCTGACCCAACTTTACGACCGTCCTCCTCTAGTCAGATTCCAGAGTCTTTCTACACAGCACCAGAATCCCCACGAGACGTGCCTAGATTTGGGAAACCCCGTACCTCGCCGATCAGAGAGGAGTCTCCCGAACCTGGTGATAACAATGGGCGTGAGAACAGCGAGGGTACACCCAGAAATTTAAGTGGGAGCATTGCCCCAGATGATCTAGTCTTACTCTCGTCTGCCACTTCTCCTTCCGGGGAAGCGCCGTCGGGTGCTGATTTTACATCGGAAACATTCCTCCTTCCACAAGCGAAAACTACGAATGGCGCGGTATCATTCGGCTCACCGCGACGTCTTCAACATGAAGAGCCGTCGCACATTGAGCATGAAGAACCGGAAAATGAAAGTCGGAGTCGCCGGATGCTTGGTCGTGCTACCTCTGGGCTCGTTAGATTCAATCTGGGAGATAATATCGGGGACAGACAACGACGGATACAAAAGAAACTCTCGCGGACCACGACTGACGAAGACACAACTGTGAAGCGACAACGAAAAGCAAGTCGATGTGGAGAGATTGTTAGGGCCGAAAGAATGCTGGTGCGCATCGAGACCACTAGGCAGTCATTGCCTGATGAATACAACGAGAATGACAGTATCAAGATTGATACTAAGGTCATGTCGAAATGGCGAGAATTTCTGGTTGTGTGCCGACGAGGTTGCGAAGATGATACACCGTTCGTTCTTCAGTTTTATGAGACCCGGGTGATTCCGCAGATACAAACATCGGATATGAAGAAGAAATCTTCATATGAAATCCGTGTTCTTCGGACTCATACAAACGTGAACCTCTTCTCGACTCTCGACAAAACACTGGTTGTTTGGCATCCATATAAGCTCAGCACCCGGATATTTGTTATGAGACCAAGGTCATCGGCCCATGCGGTGGAGTGGTTTACGTTCCTGAGGGGCGCCCTCGGATGGAAGCAACCGTCAACTCTGTTCGTTCATGTTCCCGATCTTGATATCTCGTTACGCCTTCAAAATCCGTTCGCGCATCTTGGGGAGAGGCAAAACGAGGACGACGATGTGTGCACTGCTGTCCTAAGAACGATGAAGGAGGAACAAGCCATTGCAGCGGGCATTATCAAGACATGTCTTACTACTTTATCGGAATGCACCGAGTGGAATAAGATAGTCGCTATGTGGGGTGAAACAACGACAGTGGGCCTTGCATGGAGACGATATGACCGACTGGAATGGGTTCAGGGACCAAACGAGCAGAGGATGTATGGAACTATCGCTATGCGAACGACTCATGAGCTGGAGTTACGGCCCAAGCAACATTATCCAACGTTGGCGAAGATTGGAAACGGCTCTTCTAAGACTGAAGAACCATTGCCAGCGGAGGGATTCTTGATACTGCTTACATCGCAAAGAGGCAGACAGAGGCGTCTTGGAAAGAATTTCTTCAAGAGGCTGTACGTTTATACCCAAGACCAATACCTGTGTTTTTGCCGGCCTGCCAGAGCTACTCCTCCAGCGCCTCCCAAGCTTCCCACGATTTCTGGAAGATGTATCCCAAGCTCTTCTGAGATCAGAAAGGATACTCCAATCATCTACGAAGTGAATCCTTTTCCTATCAAAGACGGCGAGGTCACCTGGCTCTCCATGGGCCGTAAGGAATACGCCAGAAGTCGTGACGCGGAAGCCTATGCGGAGAATCGCCGAGTTACAACGAACGCAGCCAACTCAGAAGGCTACATAAATCTCTGCAGGGTGACTGAAGTACGAGCTGTGACTTCAAAGGATACCCAGGAAGAACTCAATGCCAATATGGGGGACGTCGAGTATCACGGTGAAAGAGCAAAGCCGGCTAACGGAGCCAGGCTTGAGACCAAGGATGATCGCTCGTTTGAGATCGTATTAGAAGACGGCCTGGTGGTTAAGTTTCGTGCTTACAATGTTCAGACTCGACAGGAGTGGGTTGAACGCCTTACAAAGCTCTCGAATTACTGGAAATCTCGCACAAAAGAAGACATGGCGACATTGAAGTATATTCGCCGACGCAATCTGAAGCGACTTGAGATCAACGAGGAGCAAGAGTCTATGCTGGGCCAGTTTGCAGAAAAGTGGGAGGTGTCCAGGGCTGAGGCCTCGCCGGAGTTGTTCCATGCATGCGGCATATCTGGATGTCGGACCATAAAGGTACGTACACCTGCATAGTACAGCTAATAACACTTTGCTAATTGTCATAGATGTCCGGTGCCCTATATCGCAAACCCCGTCGTCGTGGCGCATTTGCCCATTGCAGTGTTATGCTCATTGAGGGCCAGATGCTTATGTTCCAGGGCTCCGTCCGTAAATGGACCGGCGAACAGGTACCTCACACGCATCATACTCGGCAGTCTGTCCTTGACCTCCGCGATTGCTATATATACAGCGGGATCATCACATCCCCGGACCTTTTATACCAGAATCAGACATTCGATAGTAATCTTCCTAATCAACACGCACGGCCTAGGATGTATGTCAAAGACGGATGGACGAGTTCCGACGAGGATACGGCGACGTGCTTCGTCATCTGGCACGCCTCTAGAAAGGCCCTGTTTAGAAGTGAATCTAACGAAAAGGGCAAAGCAAAGAGGAGACGATGGCGGCAGGTTCCTGCTCTTGGAGTCCCGGGCAGAACGATTGTGTTCAAGGCGAGGAGCAGGACGGAGAGGGATATGTGGGTGTTGGCGATTGCCACGGAGATTGATCGGTTGCAGCAGCAGGAGGATTTGAGGATTGTGGAGCCGTCGTGATTTTGTATGATGGGCGTGCTTTTATGGATTGGTCGTTGAGTTGTTATATTAGCGTCCTGTTTCTTTGAGCGAGATGCGTTTCGGTGAGAGATTTGGTTTCTTTTCGTTTTGGAATACCCTGTACCGTACATTGTCTGCAGTGCGTGTGTTAATTATTTCGGGTTTGTATCATTCTTATTTCGTCTTTCATTCAGGTCTTCAGTCAGTCACTTTCCATAACATCGTGATATTGTACAGTACAAATCATATATCTTACATATAGCCAGGAGAGCAACCCCCGTCCAATTCTATAGTTCCCAGAATCCAGAACCTGATCAAGAAACATACGGCGCTTCAACCGAAATCACCTTCTTCCTCACCCTCGACCGCTGACTCCTCCCCGTCTCCCCTCCACCCTCTCTCTCCCAATCCATCTCTTCCACCCCCCTTAGATCCACATTCAACCCCTGTTTCTGCGCCTCCGGATCCCATAACTCCCACCTCAACCACCTCCTTCTCTCCCACGGCCAAATCACCCCGACCACCCTCCCCGTAATCAAATTCATACTAATAGGACCATACGTATTACTATCCAGACTCTTGCTTGTATCGTTCGCGTCCCCTTCAACCCAGACGTGATTGTACGGCACGATCTGTGGATGTGCTGGGTGCACGAAGTCTGGGAAGTGGGCGTAGTGTGCGGAGATGGAAGGGGGCGTGGGGCGGGGGGTGACTTCGTCGCCGGGGAGGCCGATGATGCGTTTTATGGCGAGGACGTCGGGGTTGCGTGGGGATCTATTGATTTGGTCCCTTGTGTCAGTCAAAGACTCAAAGATAGAGTGGAAATAAATGGTGGAGGATGCACCGAAACATAACTACCATCCCCCGATGCAATCCTTTCCAATTCTCATCCCCCACACCGCCCTCCTTCCCCTGCCGAAGCCCGTTCAACCAGAACAGTTTACTCACGAGAACCGTCTCCCGCGCTAGATCTTCCACGCCATATGTCGCATTTAGATATGGTGCCATTGACGGGCCGCCAACGGGGTATGTAGAAACGATATGTTCGCGGAAGACAATCACGATTGGGGTCACGGGTATTAGGGTGAAGAAGAAGGCTTTGGCGAATTTGGAGAAGGGTGATTTGGGGCTGGAGTGAGAGTGGGAGTCGGAGTCGGATCGGGAGCTGGAGTTGTTCGTGGAAGAGGCATTGTCGGAGGTGGATGTGCTGGTCGGACGGAGGATCTGGCTGTCGCTATTGAGCTGCGTGAGGTGGCTTGTGCTGGTGAAAGTGCGCGAGTAAAGAGAGTATGGCGGTTGAGGACCGGAGCGGAGACATTGCAGGAGTCTAGGGCGGAGGACGGAGGAAGACATGGGCGGAGAGGCTAAGGGAGACAGGGGGGATTTAGGTCATGAGACTAATAAAGCGGTACAGAACATATCCCTCCAGTAACCTTAAAGAATAGATCAATTGATCTGGTTCATAGAATCTTTCTCGTCGCTGCTGAAGTGCAATCGCGAAGTCGAGATGATAAAGATGTTTGCACCTGTTTGCGTTGTTTGTGATATTTGCAGCTCTTACGTCATGATCGTGGCCTTCCTAATACGGCAGGGGGTCAGGGTATCGTCTCATCGACTGGAAAGCAGCTATTATTGTATTGCATTCGATACTAGATGGGTGTGCAGTACACCACAGCTTATACAAGATCACAAAGTCCGCTAGCTAACGGCCTCAATATCCACCGCGGAGAAGCCGAACCCGAATGAAACCATCATAAATTAGGAGAAACCGCTTAATCCTTTCGCTTCATCTCCGTCGACGACTCCAAATCCGCAACGCTCGATACCACGCTGCGAACGTCAGCTGCCGTTGGGGCTTTGTCGACCTCCACGGGCTCATCATCCAGTCGCTCTGTAGGTGTGATGCAGTCGGGCTGGTCGACTTTTTCCCAGTCATCCTCACTCCTTTCTTCGTCTCTGTCCAGGATATGAATATCGGACGCATGTGATTCTAGTTTGGGCTTTTTGGCATCGCGTTCTTCTGGAACGACGGGATCGGAGGTGGGAGCATCGGGTAGTTTGGCTGCGAGGAGGTCTAGTGATTGGGGTTCGAGGTCTTCGACAGCGGTGGGAGTGTCTTCTTTGGTCGAAGTGGGTTTGATATCGTTTTCAGTCGGGGGAAAGTATTGCCTATTCATCATCCAGCGTTAGCAAGTTCTTAAAGCAATAGCAAGGGAGGTATGAACTCACGGAATCAGTGTCTGGTACGCCTTCTCATCCTTCTTCTCAAAGGTGCAAAAGATCACCTTCTCCAACGCCTGCGGACACGCTTCCAGAAACTCCTTGACCGTCCGAATTGCCACATCCGCCGCCTCCACACTCGGATATCCATACACTCCCGTACTAATCGACGAAAACGCAATCGTCTTCATCCCACTCTCCGCCGCCACCCCCAAACTCCGTCGGTAACAACTCCGCAGCAACTGCTCCGGTCGATCCGAACCTTTATCCATCTCCGTCCAGTACACGGGTCCCACCGTATGAATCACTCGTTTGCAGGGTAGCTCGTACGCGTTGGTGATTTTGGCATCGCCGGTCTGACAGCCGCCTAGTTCGCGGCATTCGCGGAGCAGGCCGGGTCCTGCGGCACGATGGATAGCACCGTCCACACCGCCGCCGCCCAAGAGAGAGCGGTTGGCGGCGTTGACGATGCAGTCGACTTCGAGCTTGGTGAGGTCGCTGGTGATGTGGCAGATGGTGTTGTTGAGGGTTTGGGAGGGGGTGGAGATGCGCGGGGAGATGGCGGGGATGAGGTGTTTGAGGCGGTAGAGGAGGGAGATAGTGGGAATTTCGGAGAGGGGGATTAGAGATGCCATTTTCGATGAATCTTAGGAGGCTGTGAAGGAGAGGATGAGAGTTGTTGATATGTAAGATCGAAGAAGGTGATGGTGGGTGGTGCGAGTTGGTTCACTGCTGGGTGATGCAGACGCGCGATGTGAGGGTTGAGCGGAAGTCCCCTAGCATCATTATCTAAAAGAATAAAGTGAATGAGTTTGTATCGTTCTTAGAATTCACCAGTAAGCATGACTGAAGATGATGTGAAGATGGAGGTGAATTTCAAGTGAGGGACAATGAAGCAACTCGTCCGGCTCTCTCGGTCTCGACCCCAAACCAACGCATCGCAGTGATGTGCACTGTGGAAGCGCACGGGGAACACCTATTTTTGGAATATTGTAAAGATGAACTCATATTCAACAAATCTCAACTATTAGCAACTACACCGAACGGCCTATGGTATCTCCTCATGATCCTGAAACGGCCAATTCTCATGAACATCCCTCCTCTCCTCGTCCGTCTCCGCAACCTGCAGCATATACGCTTTCATCTCATCCACCTTTTGCTTTGCTACTTCGTACTCCCCGCTAGGAACCCAACCCTCAAGATTACAACCAAAATAATCTCGAAATTTTTGCATCTGAGCATCAGCTTCTTTCTGCTCTGCGTCCATGGCAAGGCAGGACTTAATCTCCGCCTCTGTGAATCTTATGGGGAATTCAGGATTTTGCTCATCCGGGGACGTCACCATTGCAGGCCAATTGAGCGACATATTCACCAGCTGTGCCTTGAGCGATGTACTGTCTCCTTCCCATGGCCGACCGGCGGCATCATACACCTGGTTCCTGAGGTTGATAACTGGGGTACCCATGGCGCGGAACAACGCTTGATTCATCTGACCAGTGAAGCCAAGGTAGGAGTAGTGTAGCTGTCTCCGCCGGTAGAGCTCCATTTCCTGGTCTTTCTTGGCTTGGGGCAGGGATTCAAAATTTTCCGGTAGCACTGGGGTTTTGAAGCTCTCTGATGCCTCGTCACCGAAATTTTGGAAGTGAGGTGGAACCCTAGCATGAATGAACATTGGAAGAATAGCTGTATGCTCCCAGTCAATGACTCCAGTGATTTCACCAGATTCGTCGACAAAGATGTTGCTTGGTGACAGATCAGGATGGCGGATGGTCGGTCTGTTCAATTCTTCTCGTGTAGGAGCGAGATATGGAGCAATTTTCAGATAATTTTTCAAGTTGGCAATCTGCCCTGAAGGATCGACCTTCTCGTTGCCATAGATCTCCCGATAAAGGGCTTCGCGAGGGTACCTTGGCTTGCCAAATCTCTGGAGCCACTGGAGTTCTCTCTGGCTGATGGCAGTGAGCAACGCTAACGTAGATTCCCCTGTATCTTGTTAATCAGTTTGTACACGATATGCTTGATGGATACGCACAAGGTCCTCTGTTGATTTGCAGCTCGTTTCGTTTCTGATACCACCACAAGAACTCCGTCGAAGGTCCGATACAGAACCGCTCACAGTCAGGGACATCGACGGTTTTGACGTCTTTGGGAAGCGAGTCTTTATAATATAGACTTCCGCTCGCAGGGAATTGAATTTGGAACAGACTGGTCTCCATGCTGACGATCCTCTTGACCATTGCTTTTCTCTCCTCGAGGCTCATTGTGTACCATATTTCATCCAGCTCTTTGCCCCGAGCCTTCTCCATTATAATGTATTCGCAGCCCAACGGGTTGGATGTGACTGAGCTCCAAGCCAGGACCTTTGGAATTGGCAGTCCATGGAGCCGCAAGTACTCTATCGTGGCCACCTCGCTAGCCACTCCATACCCGCGAGGAGTCGTGCATGGATATGGCAGACGGACAATCACATTACGTTGGTCCTTGAACGCAACCTCAAAAACGCGGTACGATCCTCCCTCGGCGATCTTGGTGAAGCGGAGGATGTCATCTGATGACTGGCCCACGGTTTCTGCAACAATGGCGCAAAGTTGGATGATGTCAAAGTAGAGATGTCGTTCCGCTCGGCGCTTTTCTTCGTTGAATCTGGAAAATTGTCAGGATACGGATCTGTCTGGATTGGGGTCACTGCTACTCACAGCCATCTTCCTAATGTCGCATTGTAGAAAGGATGTTGCCGGTCGGGGATCTCTGATATCGCGTCGTGGCCGTGTGTGGTTTGTCTGGTTGAAAAGAAACGCGAAACAGACGACGACGACGCGTGTCCTGGAAATAAAACGCGCCTGGAAACGACACCTAAGGAATAGCGACTGCAACACACTTGGGACATTGCAAAAGCATCCAACACAGCTCACTTTAACCTTCAATCAATCAGATATTGAATACCCCTTCATTGAGAGCGGAGTGGTGAAGCGCTATCAGGTCTCTCGGATGGTCCATCAGTCCACACGCGTCGGGTTCAGGGGCTGCATCGTTGCATCACTTTGACACCGGCAACCAGCTGGAAAACAAGAACATGCATTAAAACGGTTTATCAAAGTGGTGATAAACTTGACCACTACACTTTCATCTTTCTGTTAAGGACGCTTATGGGCCTTCTCATACTGTAATGTGTACACCTCTATCTGTTGTGATACCCCTGACCAGAACTTTTTTGGAATCAAAATGTCTTCCAGGAGCAGAATCCCTATTCTCTCAGGCAAGCAGCCCCTAAACTTCTTACCCCTATCGCCCCTAATCACCCCCTAATCACCCCTAACTAACCTCATATCAGACCCCATCCAATGCACCCCCTCCATGCTCCCCAACACCCCCAACCACGACTTCCCCCAATCCACCTTCTTCAAAGCCCATCCTCACACCCAACTCCCCTCTCCATCCACCGTCCGCGCCCTAGCACGCACTCAATACCTCACAAACTCTAGCCCAGACCCTCGAAAGCACTTCAATGTCACAGGGTGCTCACCGCACTGGTCCCCTCCCCCCGTGGCATTTGCATCACTCAAACTCTTCGTCAAATGGGGCGCGAATGTGCGTATCGCCGAGGGTCAGAGTTTGTATGCCGTCCGGCATTTATTAAAAGACGGTGATGGTGTGCCTGTTCCAGAAATATACGGCTGGCGGACAGATGAAGGCGAGGTATTTCTGTACATGGAGCTAGTGCAAGGCCAGACTCTAGAGGTGGCATGGGACGCGATGTCCACTGAAGACAGGGAGCGAGTATGCATGGAGCTGGGGACGTGTATATCTAATCTACGGATGTTGAGACAGGATCCTCAAAACACGTTCATAGGCACAATCAACCGCCAGCCCATCTACGACCGTGCCCTCGCCCACTACCTCATGCACGACGCAGGCCCTTTCGTCTCTGTGCAACAATTTCACGACTGGTTCACCTTTCTCTGCCGACGACACATGTCTGATCCATACTCTATCCCCCCGGATCCATTCCGCCCAGGCCTACCCGACGATGCTGCAATCCGGTTCACGCACGGCGATCTACATCGGAGTAATGTCATAATCTCTAGATCAGAGTCAGGACCATACCACGTCGTGGCAATTGTGGACTGGGAGCAGTCCGGTTGGTTCCCAGACTACTGGGAGGAGTGCAAGGCGCGTTGGACAGCAGACTGGGATGGTGAGTGGGCGACGAGGTGTTTGCCAATGATACTCGGTCAGTATGATGAGAGGACGGCGGAGGCATGGGAGTGGTATACATCTGCATTGGGAAATTAAGTCCTTCTCGTCTGATGGTATTAAAAACCTATAAAAAGGGGTAATGATAACTTCCTAGAACAGCTTACAATATGAATAGAATAACTGCCAGTATTCATGTCCCGAACGTTCAAATCACAGACTTAAACTGGTCCATAACTTCTTCCTGGGACTGGAACATCCTCCCATTCATCCCCGCAAGAATCAAGTTCGCCCAACTCATCGCCTTGTCCGCTACCAACTCCCACGTATCCCGACTATCCGCACACTTTTTATTCAAATACGCAACCACCGCAAGCGTCACAATCAGCGCCTGCATATTCCGATTCTCCATATCGACAGCGCCCTGTCCAATCCCCAGAACAGTCGCCCAATCCACGTCTCTCTTTAGAACCGCATCGCTCACCCCCAAGATCTTAAACGTCTCATCCTGCCATGCCCACCACCCATCAAAACTCTGACGCATAATCAGCTGTCGGTAGTCAGGCCCCGACACCACAGCACCGCCACGAGATGGTGCACTCCGTGTATTCGACGAGAACCGTCTATCACCGCCGCCGCCGCCGCCGCGGCCACCGGAGTGCCGTGAACCCCCAAACGAGACAGGGCCGGAAAAACCACCAAACGAACAGAATGATGCTACCGCCGACTGCCCTGTATCCGTTTGCCGTGTATCCCCACCCCGTGTGGTCACTCCATATACCCCGCTCCGAAACGGTGGCTGATACGCAGCCGCCCGATGTACAACGGGACTAGGAGCACATGCAGCCACCGGATCAAAAGATTCCGCTGAAGCACAGGCCGCGGCGGCTACTGGTGCCGATGCCGGTGCTGCCGCCGAAGCCCATGGAGCCGCAGAACGCCTTCTCATGCGCCTGTCCGACGAAAACTGCGGCACGCGCCAAGCCTGCTCTGGAGATGATTTGCTTTCCGGGACGAGTGTTGGTTGCGCGAGTACTTTTTCTTTCTCTGATCGGTCAGCGAGGTCATTGGTTGAGCGCTCAACCGCAACGAATGAACACCATTTGTTGGCGATTTGGTACTTGGTCCCCAAACGGACGGCTTCGCGTTTAATGAAGTCTTCTGCTTTGCTTGGGTATTTCTCCATGAACAGTTTGCCTTCGTCGTTCTTTGCATGGAAGATCCAACCACGCCCCTCTTCTAGATCGACTGTGATCTTGCGGGCAGCGAGCTGATGGATGGTTGTTCCCGCGCCGGCATCCTGAATCGGAATTTGTAGAAACAATGGCCCAAATTTTGACGTTGCTTTGAGCGCGACAGATCTGGGTGTTCCAGCTTTTTGTTGTGGTGAAAGGAGCAGATACACCGTGGACCTGCTAAATGGATAGAGCGGTGGGATTTTGTGTGGGCCCTGAAGAACTGCCGGCGTTGGAATCTCTGGGAGGTTGATTTGGACCTTGCTGATGTCGGTTTCCTTGAAACTCTCGTCGAAGAGAGAGATTGGTTTCTGTTGCTTCGGGGTCTCCTTCTCATCAACCATGTCGACGTCCTTGTCTTTTGGCTGAGATGCTGTTTTGGGCAGCGCATCGGATTCCTCCACCATCTCGAAATCATCTCGATCATCGGCATTGCTATCATGGTCGTACTCAACTTCCAGAGTATAGTCGTTGATATGTGGAGTCAACGCACCCTTAAGCATGCGCACCACCTTCTTGTCCATCTCCTCGCCCGACGTCACCGACTGCGCAAACCCATTACCGGCACGCGCAATCCCCTGGATCAACGAATGAGACACTGAGTCTCCAATCCCCAAGGTAAAGACGCGAACCGAACCATCGACAACAGCGTCTTTGACAAACGTGAAGAGTGCCGTTTGGTTCCAGACCTCCCCATCCGTAAGCAACAACACTTCCAGATCCAAGTCCTTCAGCCGCCTCTTGATGGTGGCTTCGACTGGCCCGAGTATTTCGGTCCCGCCATAATCGGCGCGGATAGTGTCGACGAATCTGAGCGCCTCGTCAAGGCTGGACCTGTCGTAGGTCCTACTCTTCTCCCACAAGAACGAGTGCCTATTGCCAAAAGAGCAGATGTTGAATCTGACGCCGATCGGAAGGGACTTGAGAAACACCGCAAGAGCGGATTGCAGCGTGTCGATCTTATCGCTCATACTCCCACTGCGATCGATGATGAAGACAATCTCCGGATCATTGGTCGGGAGGTTAAACTTGGGAACCAACGACGCCATGATGGCTCGCTGGTTAGGGATGGTAGGGTGCGTCTCCAGCAATGCAAAAGGGGTATCCTGGTTCTTGACATTCACGATTAACACAAAATCATCAGGCAACTCAACACGTCCGTACGGAAGCGAATCCGTAGTCTGCGAACGCGCCAACGTCGACGACGCGGACGCCCTGTTCGGCTGGAAATTGTCCTCTGATTCTGTCGAGACACGACCCAGCGTGACATCCAACGGACCGCTAGGCGAATGCAATCGCTGAATGACCGACTTGTCATCGACCTGCACATCCACCGTCACCCTGATCGCACCGGTCTTTGCCAATCGCTCAATTTCGCCATGCAATTTTCCTGTTTCAGGGAATCGGCCATAACGAGGACAGATGCGTGTGGGAATGGTAAATCTGGTCCCGTTGCTTTGCGCATCGTCCTGCAATTCACCCAAATAGGTGATGTGCACGACCACTTTAGCTTGCGCAGGCACATTGCCAATGCTCGTGGTGAATGTATCGGAGGCAGCGTCAGACTGTTCCAGCAGCGCGGCCGTTTCGCCTCTGTTGACGGCGGCTTGATATTCAGCCTTGGCCTCTTGTTTCTCCTTGACGATGCCGTGGACCGTTCTATCCCCGATCTCGCACTTGAAAGACGTAACACTCACACCGTCAAAGAGTGGGAAGATGTAAGTGACATTCTTGATATCTGTGCTGGTGGGGTTGATGAAAGTTTGGGTAAGGTCAGTGCGGGATGTATTTGCGAGGATGGTGGAGTGGAAGTTCGCATCCACTTGGGGGAGACTGTCTTTAACGAGCGAGGGACGGGTGAACCAGCAGCCGCAAATTTCCATGTTGATGGAAGGTTGATGAATGAAGGGAATGATATTAAGCAATTAGTATGAGAGAGTGTAGAGGCAGGTCTGTGACCAACAAGGCTGACACAAGAGAGAGCCTGAATGAGAGCAACTTGGGGTTAAGTAAATAACTTCAAGTCGTATTGAGTATAGTAGTATGGAGCACGAGTAATATCTTCTGCTAGTAATATAATAGTTATTTGTGAAGAAGAGATGAAGCAGATGAAGGGACGTCGTCGAGCCTTATATACTTCCTTTGGCGGGGTCGAATAGCGTTTAGGCAGTCGCAGAGCCGCGAAACAAACTCCCGCTGCACTCCGCGAGAAAAGGCTCGTTCTGTACGACTCTCCGCCACACTGCACCGCTTACTTCCGCGCGTTTCACGGTGTGCCATCGTCATCCGGATTAGTATGGAAACGTTATCATCGCGCCGCGCAGGCTGATTTGCTAAATGCTGTGGTAAGTTCATCAAACTCTTGTGTATCATGCCTTTATTGTAGCTACTACCGCATACTCCGTATAGCCCATCACCCATGAGACGAACCCAAACTGGAATACATGCATGCCATCCCTCGTGCATCCGTACATCCATCCGTACCATCCATACAGACACACATAGTGAAAGAAGAAAACGTGCCCGCCCATGCCCAATTCCCCTGATATAGTAAATCCCCACGAAAGAAGAAACAAGACAGTGGTATATGTGAAAGAAGAAAGGAATCCTTGCCCAAGGCCCACCATGCTGTTTAAATGAAACGAAGAAAAGTGAGAAGACGCCGAAGCGTCCAACGAGATTAAAATTAAGTGTTTTGGGGACAGATAGGGTGAAGAAAGTAATAAAAAGTATCGTGAGAAAATGGGGGTATGTTTTTCAACAAAATAGAATGGCATAGATGACCAAAAATGAAGAAAGAAGGTGAAAATGCCGTCTCGTAATCTAAATTCGATGCCTGGAACATGCTGTCCATAAGCGTGGCCGTATACCATCAACAAGAACAAAAAATAAATCGCAACTTAGAAGAAGTCAGGAAGATGGGTGGACAAATCACGACCGCGCCGGCGATCCGACATTCCGCGACTGTAAATGCGCCGCGGCCTTATTCCCCATCTTCCTCGTGAGCTTCGCATAATGCAAACCACAGGCATTGCATAGCGTGCGCGCACCGTCCGGTCCGCGTCGCCATTCGGGTGTTTCAGAGCGACTGCAGCTGTGGCAGCGGCCTGGCGGGGCTGGTTTCTGTTATCAAAATGAAGGTCAGTTTAAGAAATGGTATTTGGGTGAGGTGGAATAGGCGTACCCCTCGACGTTTCTTTGCGTCACCGCCGGCAAAACCACCGGCACTACCGGATGTACCAACGCTGCCATTACTTCCCTTGAACTCTTCTCTGTACGCAGCTGTGCGCTCATCGCCATATCCATGTTCATTCTGGAGCACGCGCATGCGCTCCCGTTGTTGCGCCACGGCCTGCTCTTGATCCAACACTGCTGTCCGGATCCTACTCAGGGCTTCCAGATTTCGCCGTTGGATCTGCAATAAGTGATCAATCTCAGTCAGTGTCGGTAGAGCCTGCTGATCTGTCCGATTTGAGTGATAGATACGCTCAGAATGCATTCGTGAGAATTCCAGAGTGCGACCACTGCCCTCCACGACCTAGAAGTGATGTAAGCAATGTGTCCGTCGATAGCCGAGGAGCGGAAGATTAATTGCTTACCTCGTTCCATGAAGCTTGCAAATCAAATACATGATCAAGCTGGCGCTTCACGGGCTCGTTATATGGGCCGGGAGGACCCCTGGGTACTGTACTAAGTTCTGCGGGAGGATGTGGATAGGCTGTATGCCCCTTGGAGTCAAAACCTGGTGCCTGTGCTGCAGGAGGTTGTGGCGCATTCGCAGGATACGAATATCCAGAAGGATATCCTCCATATGGTAGTGGAGAAGGCATTGCACTCGCCGGTGCTGTTCCTTGAAGTTCATAACCAGGGGCCTGGGAGTGCATTGTCCGTGAGCTCTGGGTGGGTGATCGTCCAGAGCCCAAAGACATTATCGACGGCTTTCTCGATTCCTGGGAATGAATCGATGCCACGCTCGACCGTTGACCCTCTGAGCGTATGGACGCGGCCTTGGAAGAGTACTGGGTTGCAAAATGGTCCTGAACAAAAGAAGTGGGAGGTTGTGTATTAGAAAAGGGCTCTGGACGACTATTTGCACCATCTGGACCAGACGAAGAGGCTACTGGATGTACAACTGGTGGAGGTGGTCCGTGTGTGGAGGAAGAGGTGGCTTGGAATGTGAGATGGTTGCTTCCCAAGGCCTCATGTATCGATGGCAGCGATTGACGTTGTCCGGAGTGTGATTGCGGGAGAGGTGAGTGATGGCGATCATTAGACGAAGAAATATATCCAGATCCCGCAACACCAGACGTGGTAGGTGGAAGAGGCGTGCTATATGTAGTATGCGACGCCGGAGGTACAGTCTGATATGCGCCGGTCGTGGGACTCACCGGCGGTGACCGTGCTCCTTTTGCGGTTGTGGATGGCTGGACGTGCGGATGTGGACTGTTCTTGCGGCTGCCTAGATCCAGAAATCCAATTGACGGAAGCGACTCTCTAGAAGCACGGCTGGCAGTGCTGGTCGTGGTAGTAGTCTCTGCTCCCATCGCATCTCCCTCCCGCCGTGGTAGCGCGAAGGCGGCATGGCCTGGCACGGAGGATGCAAACGGAGGCCACTGCCTCGTTCCAGTCTCTGCGATCCCCATTTCAGCGGTATTCAGAGAAGTCTGTTTCTTCTTTGCGTTTTTCTGGCAATTGGCCGTCCTTGGTAATCTCTCTTCGGGAAGTGAGACGCTGGATGATCCGATATCTGCTTTCCTCCTGCAGCTATCCGTCCTCCGTGATTTCCCAGTTGACTCTCTTAAATTGCAGCTCTTTTTCAGTCTTCCACCTGGATCTTTGCCTGAATTCAGAGACGCACACAACGGCCAACTTCGTCTGCGATAGAGCAACGAATCGACGCCGGAACAACGGACAACAACGAAACCCTTTAACCAACACAGACAGTCAAGCTCAAACTGACAGCGCCAGGATGTCCAGGAAAATAGAACCAGGAACGGTTTGCTTCCAGCAAATTATCCGGCGGAAGCTACAGGCAAAAGGTCCAGATATAGAGAACGGCAAGTGTCGCACAGCCGCGCCAACATCGGCTTCGCGGGGCTGAGAAACCGGAGCTGTCAGGTACAGTCACAGCTAGCTATAGACGAGCTTGCCGTTGGGAATTATATTGAATCTGTTATAGATTGTCGATTAACTGGATGGGGTGAGTAAATGTGTAAGGACTGTGGTGGGATTGCGGCGACTCGAAAGCAAACGATGAGGGACGGGATGACTTGTGGAGAGGAGGCGATGGAGGCGAACAGGAAGAAGAGGCTGAGCTCCAACAGTACAATAGTTGTCAGGTAGTCAAGGTGTAACGATTATTAGATGTAGATGTTAGAGCAGATGCATTCGATGTTGAGATGAAAAGAGAGATGGGAGAAGTGATGGACGAGGGATGGAGATGCACGACGCAGGAGAGTGGGAAAAGCAGCTGGGCCAGGACTGGCAACGGGAGATTACACTGTCTGAACGGTGGAGAGATACAGCACGATCTGTGGTAATACGATCTAACTACAGAGAGCATTCACCGCTGCCGGATTCTGCGATGGATCGAAACAACGTGGTCACCAGCAGCAAAGTCACTAAACTGGCGCGTGGATCGGTTTCTTCCCGCCGTGGAGGTTGATCCATGGATTACGCAACAAGGTCCGTATCGATCGATCGCACTCTGTAACAGCCTACGGCTATGAACTCTGAAGACTATTATCTACGATCAAGCTTAACACGGAGCATTCATCCTGGACATCGCACCGAGCGTGTTCTGCTGATCAGACACGCCTGAGTCAGATCGATCCTGGGGATATATGCTGGTGTTATGCCTCTGGGATGAGGGGAGTGGTATGGATCCTGGCTATATCAGCCGCCGCACTATATCTAGCAGCGGGTTCTGGAACTTGAACGAGAAATACACGGTGCCCTTTTGCCACTGCAATCCTGGCGCATTGTTTGGGTTCTCCGGAGTATATTCAGCATCGATCAGATCAGATCAGACGAGATGAGATCAAACAAAGACGCTGTTCCGACATCAACATCGCGATGGTCATAGCTTCACCAGCCAAGTCACTACCGAGCAATAGTCAATAATCCCAAGGGACTGGATCAGAGCCCTCAACTGCGGTGCGTGCAGCGCGGGGTTCACAGCGACGATGTGAGCCATCACAATCGAGCACCAACCGCATTGGCACAGCCAAGCAAGCAATCAATCTGATCTATCCGGACTCATTCAACTGCTGAATCCTCTCTGCTGCTGTCTCTATCTATCCTGTATACTGTCTCCTGCTGTCCCCTGCAGAAGAACTGATATCGATGAAACCTCGTATGAAATCCCGACGAACATGTGGAAATTACATAAGGAAAACGGGCGTATTGAATACCCACTCGGAGAAAAGTGACCAGAAACACTTCGTCACGCGCTAGTAATATACCCGCCCCGGAGCTCCGCTGCTGGATCGAAGCTGGATCGCGGGTCAGGCACACTGTCCTTCTCTTCTTCAACAACCTCCCATCATCTGGCACTGGTACTCGAGCACCCGCTTCATGAAGCTGGTCGACGGTTCAACCAGACCTGCCCTCCAGTCTAGACGTTTCGCCTTGAACAGACTCATCAAGAGAATCATTCCAGAACTCGAACGAGCCCCTCGTCCCCATCGATCGAAAGGCGAAACTACGGAGTTTGGTTAAGCTATCCCACAAAAAAGAAATCACGATCATCATCGTCATTTGATCGGTGAATTCTCGATGAGACTGGATAGCGAAATTAGCTCCAGTATTTTCTGATCCCGGATTCGGATCCAGATTTCGATCGACGTTACTGACATGGTCCTGTTCCGTCCGTCTCAGCTCGGGATCTGGTCTGGTCTGTCGGGTTGTGTTGTTTCTCTTTCTTCAAATCCCGATGGATGAAGATGATGAGAAGAGTCTGAAGGACTACGGAGTACTCCGTGCATGCTTACGACACATAACGGTTGAGATTGTGATGGACAACAGCGATCTCAGAGCATCCATGGTATTGGGACGGCAACAATCACAGCACAGTGGTCAGAGAGGCGGAGGGCTGCATCGGGAAGACGCACGCCCATGCAGTCAACCAGATTTGGGCTCTCGACTTCAGCCTTCAGGTGTGTGTCGTTGTTTCTTCGGAAATCACGATCAGCAACAGGCGGGTTGATTCTTCAACGGTCGTCGTGTGGGGAAGACGGCTGACTCCTTAGATGGACGACGACGAGGCCATCTTGATGTCATGCCTTGCGCGCCCAGTGGGTCTCCCACCATGTGTCTGCCGGCGTTCATAAAACTGTTTCTTCTTGTGCAGCAGCATCGAGTTCTAGATACTCGATCTTCCCCTTCCATAATCACGGAGAACACACGGAGAACAGAAGGCGTGTATGATACTCCGAAGCGCGCAAAGATACACATAGCTGCTGAGATTCCGCCAGCGCTATCCCCCGATGATGGTAACCCAGCCGCTGCTGCTCCACCAAACCACCCAGACATGCTTCGTCCGACTTTTTATGCTGACCCGCTGCTGCCATCCATGTTATTAACTATGTCTGGACTTGACATGGGGCTGTTATTTCCCGCTGTAACGTGGAAAACGGGATGAAACTCTGGAACCACGACCACGGCCACCATCCCTGGCCTGGCCTCCTGAGCACTTTTTTATATCTTGGGGATTGGGGAGACCGTGCGCGGAGAGCAAAGTGTCCAAGCACAGGTTGGGATTCAGCGACGAGAAAATCACAAGGTGAGAGACATCAGATGAAGATGAAAGGCTCGCTTATCATATCAAGCGCTCCAACGTGGAATGAAGAGGGAGAATTACTATCTCTTACCATACAAAACACACCGTCTTGTCACTCGATTACAGTACAATCTTTACAGACATGCCCAAAAATAGGACGGCAGACCGTGATCCCAGATCGACGCCAAATCTCATCATCCATCATCGAACGATCCAGAAAAATCCACCGCCCACCTGACGAACCTCTAGTCCTTGCTCCACTTTTGGCTCCCAGCCGTATGAAGGCGTGGCATTTTCAAGGGAAGGATTCCCAGTTGCAGGAGACGAAAAGTCTCCGTGCCCAAGACGGACAAGCCTGCACATAACTACGGAGTGCGACGGCCGCGTTACCAACAACGAACGATGGCAAGGCATGAGATCGCATCATTTCTGCTAACCTTAACAGCGGGACTCTATGATATGATATGGCCCAGGGACAAGGGAACCGGACCGCGATCCTAACTTCAGGGTATCCCCCCGTCCAGGTGCCAGGGTCTGAGATTGGGAGCAAAATGTGCGGTATGTCCACGAATCCCGATCGTATGGAAGAGGGCGTGAGAAATACCATCGCATCGCATCGCATCGTTAACTTGCTTTCTTTTTCCTCTCCTTTGTCTGATTTATCGATGATGATGTTATTCGATTTCAACGGTCTGCACAACCTTAATGGAGATTAGATTGGTTTAAGTCCGTGGGGGCGGAGAACGAGAGCAAACAAGCCGCCGAGGCTCGAGGCTTACTGTGAACGATGATAGCAAATGGAGAAATCATCAAGCGCCAACATATGCGTCCGACGAGTAGTTATCAAATACCAGGACGAGCTCTCCGGATCCAAGGTCTTGACCTAACGCACACACACCATTTTATCCCGCAGCGCGCAGCTCCCTCTGCTGCATCATCAGATCCGCAAACGGTCCCTGTCCACGCCCATGCCAACAGTGCGTGCGCCATGCAGGCTCCGAAAGCAGAAAGTCTTGTTATGAGCAGGGACTTGGTTTGACTTGTCAGGGCTAAATCGCGCACGGTCACGCACGACAACTGACAGGAGAGACATGATCAGATCTGATCTATCTGATTGATCTGGAACTGCCGGAGTAGTCAAACTTTATGGATTGCGATTGCAGTTGTGAAACTGTTCCGCGCTGCAAGATGTCCAAATCAAATTTGCAAATTTTACCCTTGTCTGTCGTCGATTTTTGAGGAATTTTCTTCCCCTCCTTCCCACCACCACACCACCATCGTCACCATCATCGAGGTTATGTTGATATTTTTAGCAGACCCTCGGCGCAGATTCGGTGTTTCCAACTCGCGACTGGGGCTGGTAGCTAAACTTCCTGCAGCCTGCAGGGAGATATGACATGAAGCCGATCTTGACCCAGAAGGGCACTTGTAGGTCCAACAGCCGCTCTAAGCGACCTGTATTGTGCTGTGCAACAAGGTTCCCGGCTCGTGGGAAATACGCATCGGGGTCAGATGCACGCAGAAACCCTTCTCTTTTCTCCCAAGGTTTCAAGTTGAAGAAATTTTTTTGTTTGTTTTGTTGGTGTTGGACAGCAGCCCATGATTGTGGGATAACTGGCCAGTCGTGTTATGTGTCCTCGACGAATTCCAAATCGGACTCTTTACTATCCAAGGCCTGCTTCCTTGGCCAAATCTCATGTTGTACCGGATGGCTATGGGAAAAACCAAGTCAGAGACTACGGAGTAGTCTACTGTAGTTATGTCTCTGAGTCTGAGCTGACCTGCGTATCACAGATCTGTTTCCCGTTGATCGACTTTGTGGGAGGATGCAAATCGCGCGGATGCAAGATTGTGTTGCCCCAGACCTCGTTTATCGATCGTCAAATTTCATCATACATACGAGGGCCTCTCTCAAAACGGAGATACTAATCACTGTGGAATTCACCACACATGGCCTGATAGTCGAGGAATACGGAGTCATGCTCCCGCAAACTTGATTCTTCAGTCGGGTTTGCAACGACCCCGATTTTGACTGCATCCAGCCACATGCGGAAGCCTATTGTCACATTCCGCTTCTTATGCCGCGAACAATGACTGGATGCTGCTGTCGCCATTTTTAGGGCTAATATGCACCTTAACATTTGAGTACATAAGAGTCGATTTTAATTCAATCGAGTCTGCTGGCTTCTCTCTGATTTTGTGGTTGGAGCATTTGCTCCAAACAGTACGGAGTAGGATGGCTGTTAGCCCATTGCGGAGAGGAGCGTTGATCTCGGTTGCATGCACGTCGCAGAGTTGTTGGATTTCCATCTCTGGACATATGAGCAGCAGAGCTCATCATCGACGAAAATACTCGACACGACTTAAGGATGAAGTGCATACATACCTGCAATGGAAGCTGTTAATTAGCTGTTTTAGTGTCCGAAACGCACCCATCTCCTCTGTTCTTCGCCGTTGACGTCCACTGCCTAGGTGCTCGAATGCAAGGGGATAACTGAAGAAACGGCCAAGGACAACAAGACCAGTAGCATCGCCGCAACTTCCCGGAGAATTCACCTCCACGTCCAACCATGAGCCAGCTGAGGCTGAAGCCCTCCTCCCTGCCAAGCGCATCTCCATGACCCCGTCACCATGCACACTGTATGTACAGGTGCATGCTGGACGAAGATCAGCCCGCCGGGAAATCAAATCATCGGCCCCGTCCCGTCAGTCAAGGGCCATGGGGAGAAGTCCGGCGGATGCCTACCACGCGGCAGATTACGATGCTGGCACCCATGATTGCATGGGGGAAATTGTGAGCAGTTTTGTAGGGTTGACCCATGTCCGGCGATGACATGTAGTTACGGTAGCATCTTCGCCTTGCCTTGTTTCTGGTTGTATCTCATGGCATGCTCGCCCCTTTGCATGTCTTGGTACCATGTCATCTCATTTCTCCTCATGCACGGGCATGGATGAGATACACATACCATGTCGCCCTCATGTTCGGATCAGGTGTAGCATTTTGTGCGCAAATATCCCTAGGAACCTTCCATGGTACATATTTAGCACATCGCAAGGAGCCAGCCGTGATGTTTTGTTGGTTTTCCGGAAGGAGAACATCGAATACGAAGCTCCAACTCCAACCCCTCGTGTTAAATGTTTGCTAGAATTCGAGGCTTTGCGACCCTTCTAGCACGCAATTCTCGAGCTCCTCGTACCGTCAACGGATAATGTGTGGGATATCCGATACTTCGAAATACCCGGATTCCTAGTTTACATAGTGTTTGCTTCGGGCTCGACCAAACTTGCTCTGCAGTCGTCCCGGTCTGATCAACAAGTGATAGACGTGCTGTTTTACGACCTGCGTCCCACACTCGCGTTGAGTTTTCCTTGGGCGCAAATCGGGAGCGTAAGATTGAGCAAATCTTGTTTCCAACATCTGCGGTCCCAGTCGCGTCAAAGAACACAGGCAATGGGACTAGCAGAGACAAATCATGTCCAGCACCGATAAGGCTGACGGGCTGCAATCTTGGCCACAGTTCGGAAAGATCTGATGGGTATTCAAGGAAATGTCTGGCTGAAGCTTTGACGCATAGAAGAGGTGAGTGTTTGCTGCAGGACGAGAAGCAAGAACTAAATCATGAGAAACATGAGAGCAAAGTATCTTTCAATGAAAGCTGCAATCGTTTATCAAAGTGCAGCAGCATATTCCAGTAGGAATAGCCTCGTCCAACCACCGTTTGGATTTGGTCAGATGCATTTAAGGCGGCCAGCTAGGATGCAGCCTGGCACGTCGCATGCATACTGGAAGCAAATCCGGGGTTGTGATGTAGAGGTAAGTGAGTCCCGCTCATTGATCTGATCACGATACTTCGAGCTCACGAGCAAGTCAATGGCCATCATGGTATGCGTCTCTCTCTGTCGTTTTGCACTCTTTTGATGTTGAAGACTTGAAGTTGACTTGTTAATGGTGGTTGGTTGTTTCAGCGGGCTCAAGCCACCCCTGAGGCCTCGCTAAATTGAGTCCGCTGAAGCAAATGGTTGGCTGAAACAGCCCTGCTGACTAAGCTAAACCTCTCTCACTTGTCAACGTCCAACGTCGCCATTCGAATGAACTCAACCTCAACTGAACTTTCATCAGAGTTGACGACTTGTCTGGATTCTCTCGCCCAGTCTAGATTGATATCATGCTCCGGCTATGATTGCTAGCAGAATGCTTCTGCTAGCTAAGTTTGTTCTTATTTTCTTATCTATATCTGCGTTGCATCATACATCTCCCGAGCGATATGTGATACGTTGTCACGGAAGAATGGTAGAAAGAATGGCCACCATGCGTAATATAAAAGAGGCAGCTTCTCTCTGAACCTGAACTTATCAGGCATGAAATGAACAGACAGCTTTCTCTTATGAGATTGATTTCTTCCAAATGGATTTGCAGCAGAACACAGGATTCGCTAACCTCCAAGCGCTGAAAACCCGGCTGACCGCTAGCCACGATGCAAGCGGTCGGGACGCTCAAAGAGCTCCCATAGTCATGGGTAATAACCAAAGATCTCTTGCCCCCTGAGTCTAGCATATCTGACTTGACAAGTTCCCGGTTTCTCCGGATGGGGAAGTCCACTTTTCGGTGCTCTCAATTATTGGGGGGGCATCGACAATATTCCACAGAAATTGGCGGAAGAAGGGTACACGGTGATTGTGACGCCAGTAGCACCCCTGTCTTCGAACTGGGAGCGTGCTTGTGAGCTTTATGCTCAGCTTACGTCGGGAAGGTATGTCCCTGAGACAATCAACCACTTACCGGGCGCTCTCTGAGGTTCTCTAGGTTTACCTGGTTCAACTTAGACAATGGTAACTTTGACGATGACCCTGAAGGGATTGATATTGACTACGGGGACATCTTCCCCGCCATGCATGGCTATGATCGCTTGACATCAAAGCGGAAAACCCCTGTGGTTTTTACACGAAATGCCCAAATGCGAGATGCGGGACCCTGGGTCTGGAACGAACATGACCCCGTCCATTTTATATGCCATTCGCAAGGGGGGAACACCGTTCGCTACTTGCTCCATCTGATGGAACATGGCTCGCGGGGATTGACTGACACTAATCCGGGAGAACCAGCGCATCGAACGTACTTTAATGAACCTGGACGCAGTAAGTGGGCTATGTCAGTTTCAACGATCGGGACGCCGCATAGGGGTACAACGGTTGTCGACTCTATTAGAGATTTTTTCAGAGTATGCCATGCCATCCTAGTACAGTAAGAGTGTTGAAATGGATTCACCTAATGCGAGTAGGACACGACGACAGAACACAGGACGGTTCTGCTTGGTCGCTTATTCGCGACATTGTCCTTTTCTGATCCAGAGCGAAGATTCTACGACCTTCAACTGGATCACTGGGGGATTAAACGACTTGACAAACCATCTGGGGCAAGAGAAACATTCCCAGAAATGCGACAGAGGCTAGAGTCTGAAGAATTTCGCACTCAACCCGGTCCTGTACGCAAGTGGCTTGAATCGAACCATAACGGACTATACGACAATGGCATCGAGGGAGTGAATGAGTTGAACAACAAAACCATACCCACCTCGGAACAAGTTTACTATTTCAGTTTATCCTTCCATTGTGTGCAGTCCTTCCCCGCGAACTGGCCACCATGGACAATGGAAGCATTGAAGACTTTCCCACTCAGCGTCTCACAATTCATCCAAGGCCTCCCCGTCGTATCCAACATGACCGACCTTCTCCGCCCCGTAGTCGAACCGCTACCCTTCATCGGTGGTCCACTCATGGCCATACCAGGCCTAATCGGCCAACTCGCGGCAAACATCACGCAAATGTTCATCAACGCCACCGTCGATGTCGCTGGGTGGCATATCATCCCCAATCTTGTGCCGTTCCGCGAAGTCATCCGCTGGGCTGTCGATGGGGTTCTCAATCGTTTTCTGGGAAGTATAGGCTATGCAATTAGACTTCCTGCGCGGCCGGAATATCTACCAATACCGAACGTCTTCCCACCAATGGCGGCGACTACTTATGCCATGGCCTGCCATGATCTAACTGAACATCAGCGCAATATCCTCGGTGAAGGTGCAGGTACGGTTGACTGGAAAATCAACGACGGCATCGTCAACACAGCATCCATGATGGGTCCGCTGAATCGAAATGGCGATAGATACGGCGACCGGAATAGGGAACTCATTGCGGATGCGACCCAGTTTCCGGTGCAAGTTGCGAACATGCGAAGGCTGGGTAGGGGAAAGTACTGGCATTTCGGTGTCACGTCTGGAGTGGATCATGCTGATGAGATTGGTGTTTTTATTGATCAGGACACTGTCAGTCAAACTTCCTATCATAGGGATAGGGCAAGCTGACGTTCTCTAGGCTGCTCAAACGTGGGATATGTACCAGGCACTTGCAACCATTGTTGCCCGTCTTCCACATGAAAGGGTGCGTACTCGGGATGCGCAATGATTGGGTTAGGATATGAGTGGCATAAACTCCCCAGATAACACACATCTAGTTGAGTCCAACAAATAGCGGCCGTGGTAGGCGGATAGGGCGTGGAATACTGAACTCGTTCTCTTCTGTATTCACGCCTTTGGCTACTCTGGTTGGAATGATATATTGACTCTCGCACTCAGCATCGAAGGGAGTATTGGGACATGACATGTACGGAGTACTGACTCAATCTATCCCTTTAATTAACCACCGCTCTACTATGACTCTAATTAATATAGCAAATTCAAAACAAAAAAACCACTCGCTCTTTTCAACGTCTAAACCCAAATCATCAAAATGTATTGTATATAATCACAACCCAAACCATCCCCCGGTACTTATTCCCCCCTCGCACTCCTCTCACTCCTCTCCAAACTCGTCCACAACATCTCCCACCCCACCCCCCCTCCCTTCCCCTCCCCCTCCGTAACCTCCCTCACCGCCTTCACAAGATCATAACAAATCCCCTCTGACACCACACTATCCCCCTTATACTCCCCGTGATTCCGCACAAAATCCCGAATCCACTGCGCATTCGTCGCCAGCCGACCATCCGCCCGGTGCCGGATCAGGTTGATGTAGTTTGCCAGCGCGCAGCGGGTTTCGACGTCGATGTTGATGCTGTTGAGGTAGGATTCGACGATGGGGATGAGGCCGGGGAAAGAACCACTACCGGTGCCGGTGCTGGTGCTGGAGCCGTTGATGATATCGTTGATCGTCATGAGTTCATACTCCGACTCCACGGGCCCCAAACTCGGCGACGGCGGTACGGACGGCGACCGCGAACTCGAAGGCGAACTCTGCGCCGAATACGTATGACGCGGTATCCGATGCGGGAACGGATCCTTGCGGAACCAAAACTTCTGCTCATGCAGCGCATTGCGCGCATGCGCCGTCTCCATATTCTCCGTCGTGCGGGCAATCGGGATATAAAAATTCAGATCAAAACTGAGTATCGCGCGCGTCACCAATACCATGAAGATGCTGAACGCGGCGTTTTCGAAATCCGTCATCTGGATCTCCATGGGGCGGAACTCGACGCGCCAGCCGATATCGTTCTCGGCGGGGGGTGGTTTGAAGCGGATGTGTTGCCAGTTGGTGGATTGGAGGTTTTCGAAGTGATCGGTCTTGTTGAGGTCGAGGTGTTGCAGGTCTTCGGCGAAGATGACGATGGGGTCGCGGATGAAGAGGTGTGCGAAGTGCGTGGCGAGGAGGTCGTCCATGCCGCCGTCGATGAGGCGCTTTTTGATGTCTTCGTCAATCACGAGGTCGGGGTCCATGTATTCGGGGCGGAGGCGAGGGTCTTGAGAGATGTAGGTGGAGTTGGAGCCGTAGCGGGATTTGGGGATGCGCCATCGATCGTTCTTCAGGGGCTAGTCACTGTTAGTTTAGACGCGATGTATGATGGGATGGGAGATACTGACCTTTTCACCGAGCTCCTCGGCTGTCCGGCAGTCGACAGCTTTGCTGATTTGATTCCATCTCACATCCGTGTCTACCAGGAAACCTTTATATATAGGCGTAGCCGCCGTCAATGCGAGCATAATCGGGCCCAGCGGGCTCAGTTGATCGTATAGCTTCCTCCCTTCATTAATGTTCATGCACTGGAATGTAATCTGCAGACAGCAGCTGCCCATTCCAAATGCCATAGCGTCCATGTAGACATGACCCTCTTTCACGGCGCCGTTTCGGACATCGTCGTCCTCGGGCCAGTTGTGGAGGTCGTAGTTCACGGTGGGATCGTGGAATGGCCAGGGGGTGTTCGTATCCCGGAACACGGGGACATTCAGTTCCACCTTGCGACCTCTTCGTTGGCGGATATTGGCAGCCAGTGTAGGAAATCGAATGTGTGGGTTGGCGATCTCGTCCGGAACGAACTGCGAGCGCAACGCGGGTCCGGAAAGGGGGTAATAAGGTGTGTAGAAATCGTCTTTCGTCCCAAGTCGTGGGAATGTCGTAAGGGTGATAGGATACTCGTTCGCTGCCATGTGGTTCTTTGCAATCACGCGTCTGTTCACTTGTAAGTACCGCACTGGCAGGTCGACCGGGAGTCAACTCTACCTCCACTTCATGTTCGATTCGACCTGCAAGAGGTCTTTGAAGTCTATCCCCCATGGCTTTCCCGGTGTAGCCTCGAGCATGAAGCGTCCGAACTCTGGATGGAACTTAGGAAGTGGTTCCGCCCTGGGTACTCACGATTCATTAGCCTTGTGTGGCAGCCCATATGGACAGGATATTAGCTCACGACTCGTCCTCTTTCGCAAGTGCCTCATCCTTCGCAAGCGAGTCGAGAATCTCCGCCTGACATAGAGACAAGCGTACTTTTTTATGTTCATCATCCACCGCTACGACGAGGTATTCAACCTAGTCCAGTTCAGCAAATATACTCTTTTCTTCAGATAAATCCTTCATACCTCGTCTCCCCAGAGCAGCACATCCCTCTCCTTCCCCTTCGCCTTGTTCCATATACTCAACAATTGCTATAGAAAAGGCTCGTCAGGACGGTCCAAGAGCGCGTTTTTTGGCGGCGGGGATGGATCCGGATACCTCGATGCCCCAGGCTCTGACTTGATCGGCCTTGAGTTTGGCTTCCGGCCATGGCAGCGGGGTTCCAAGGGCTCTATATAGGATGTCAACGATCAATTGAGGATCTAAGTATCAATCAGCGCGGGGGGAGATATGGTACGTACAGTAGGCCCATGGCGCAAGATCAGACGGGGACAACACACTCGATTAACTACGACGGCGCTTCAAGACAACAAACTTCATAAACGCTCAACAGCAACCGTGTCTCCATGAAGGCGACCCCAAAGAAGAATCTCCAGTAATGATATAAAGCACGGGGAAAACAGCCGGCGTGCCTTGATGATAAATCGAATCTCGGCTCCGTGACCGCGGGGATTAATAAGCGAGGGGCTACTGAGTTTTATGTTTTCCGCAGCGTGCGGGGCGGATTCTCCTTCTATACTCCCGTACGCCCTGTGCTAACTACTCCTTGTAGATGATCTATGCACCTTCTGGTGGCCAGCATCCCCAATTTCTCATCGACAGACACAAAGTTAGTGACGCGGGGTTGACTTTCCCGTCATGATAGACAGACAAGATCAAAAAACTGCCTCCCCTCCATGCAACTCGGGAATTCAGCCCTGAAATACTTATCTGCATCGCATGGCATGGCCGACGCGAAAACCCGTCCCTGGAGGCTGCAAGGTTCATATCTCCCGAACCCATGCGGCCGCGCTGCACGAATCATCAGACTCGGCTGCAGCTATTTTCCCGCATACATATGCTGCTGACAAATTCCCGCTTGCGGCGCGAGACTATCAAACTAACTGCATCCCTGATCGAAAAGACTACAGGCAGAAGGACAAAAGGGGAATGATCTAGATTGGAAATGCAAAATACAACACTGATGATGATAAGGCCGCAGGAGTTAACTAGCCCCTGCGTGATTTTTGCGTATGAGACTCGCAGGTGTCGACGGGTCGGTTCCGCATTGGTTAGATCTGGGTGCAGGACAGAGACGTGAAGAGCATCCTTGACGTCTTTCCGGAGTAATCGGATGACCGTTATCTCTGGAACATGTAAATCTCTTGGATAAAGACAACACTGGCACTTCGTTGCAACATCTCGCAACACACAGAATTGGAGTGAAATGCCCTGAGAAATGATCATACCTGTAAAGTAATGAGCTGTTGAAGATTGTACTGTCAGTTCCGAAGTCAATGTAGTGAATTCTTGGGAGTTCTAAGACGTTCAGTAGACTGTTCTCTTCCATTAAAATGAGCGATCCATTCTCGACCACAATTCGACCCGACATAGAACGAACATGCACCGATCGCGGGACAGTCCTGCCATCACGACAAGTAGCACCACGAACCGAACATGATATATCGTTGCACCAGAAAAACACTCAACTCGTTTCTGTATTCTCTCGAAACCCTCAATTCATTCATAACCATAACCCAGCGCAATCAAACCGCGTCGTCAAAGCCTCGGATATAATACACTTCCGCCCTCCTCATCAGACGGTTCTATGTAGGCTTTGTATCACTGTTTCGCATTGCATCCCGCTCTCTCAGATCCGAATCAACCAATCAATTGCTCCTCTCTCCGCCCTTGGCCGCTCGCAGTTCATCCATCTTAGCGACTCGTTTCTTGAATTCGTCATATTGGCATTTCTCGTAGGTGTGCCGCTCGTTCTAGCAATATCCAAATCAATCAGCCAATTTTCATATCTCCCTCTCAATGTCCCATCCTCCTATCGCACGTAGATTCGTCGGTTGTATGCCGACTTGGATCTGCGTACCTCACACTTCCACGGCAAATAGTACTCATTGACACGACACCGGTTCAGCGGTATCAGGAGATGTGCGCAGCTATCTCTGTAGGCGAGAGGGAGACGGGCATTGGACATTTCTTCGCGGGTTGCGGCAGCCGGCTCTAGAATTGAGAGAGATGAGGTTGTTAGCATCGGGTTCGAAGGGATTGTGTCAAGGTATGGATTGAGACTCACGGCTGACGGCACCGGTGATAAGCTCCTTGAGCGTCATATTTCTCTCTCTCTTGTCTGGCTGGATCTGTATGTAGTCAACTGGCCGCAATGATGTGACAATGTTCCTCTGTCTTGTCTTGCTGGTTGTGACCTTGGGTGATGTTCGGAGCCTCGGAAGAGCAGTTTCTCCGAACCCTCCCACTTAACGCGCGCTTGTTTGCTGTTTTGCTGCACTTTGCGGCGCGTCTAATTCACTTGTCAGTTCTCTGTTTCTTCTACTCTTCACACGAGTTTCACAGCAAGGGAACTTTCCGTCTTGCATGGCTCTGTGCGGGTTTGCTGTGTCGTTAATAATCTAGTGATTGAATTCACAGAATCTTTCTCACAAACATTCCGTATCTCTTCGCAAACCACTGCTTTCACTGCGTTTGACCAGACCAGAGAGATTGAGCGAACTGGTGCGAGCCACAATCCACACTGCCCATCGCAACGATGGCAGCTACAAACTCCCCCTACGACGGCCAGATCTACTCTGCCACTTACAGCAATGTGCGTACCAGTATCCCCTTTCTCCCCATGCTCAATTGCTTCTCTCCGCTAACTGATAATGCGCCAATCCACAGGTCCCCGTCTACGAACTCAAAGTCGGCTCCGACAGCGTCATGCGACGCCGGCACGACGACTGGATCAATGCGACGCACATCCTCAAGATCGCGGGGCTGGACAAGCCGTCGCGAACGCGGATTCTGGAGCGTGAGGTGCAGAAGGGCACGCATGAGAAGATTCAAGGGGGGTATGGCAAATATCAAGGTACAATAAGTAGCTAGCATACAAGCTTGGTTTGCTATGGAGTGGGATATATATACTGACTGACTGCTGAACTGTAGGAACATGGGTCCCTCTCGCCGACGGACGAGTCCTCGCTGAGCGCAATAAGGTCCTGGACATCTTACTGCCCATGTTCGATTTCGTTCCCGGAGACACCACACCCCCTCCCGCACCGAAACATAGCACCGCCGCATCGTCCAGACCCAAAGTGCAGAAGATGGCTGCCCCAGGCCGACGAGGAGCGGGCCGAGCCTCTGCAGCATCGTTTGCGGCCGTGAATGCACGCACAGCCGCTGCTGCTGCTGCCGCGACGACCGCTGCTAGCTTTTCACATAGTCAAGACACGCAAACGCACAATATTATTCCTCAATCGTTCAACGACGCGGAATCCTCCATCGCGCAGTTCAGCCGTGAATCCTCCTCCGTCTATGCCGAAGAAGACATCGCCGCCCATCACCAACAACAAGCACAACTCTCCCAACAACACCAACGACCAACCCTCCCCCGCAAGCGCAAACGCGACGACAACGTCAATGCCCTCAGCGAAACCGAACAACTGCACATCATGTACGGCGACGAACTCCTCGACTACTTCATGACCGTCGGCGACGCCGGCCCCCACGGTCCCGGCCCACGCATCCCCCCTCCCACCCCCCCGCCCAACTTCCAAATCGACCGCGCCATCGACGACCAAGGCAACACCGCACTCCACTGGGCCTGCGCCATGGGCGCCCTCGAAGTCGTGCAAGACCTGCTCGCGCGCGGCGCCAACATCCGCGGTCTCACCGCGCACGACGAAACGCCCCTGGTCCGCGCCGTGCTGTTCACCAACAACTACGAGAAGCGCACGATGCCCGAACTCGCGCTCATCCTGCGCGACACCATCACCTTCCGCGACTGGTTCGGCGCCACGGTGTTCAACCACATTGCCGTCGCGACCAAGAGTCGTGGCAAGTGGCGCAGTTCGCGGTACTACGTGCAGGTGCTGATTGCGCAGTTGCGACGGATGTATTCGGAGCGCGAGGTGGGGGTGTTGTTGGCGAGTCAGGATGCGAATGGGGATACGGCGGCGTTGACGGCGGCGAAGAATGGGTGTTGGCGGGTTGCGGAGATACTGTTGGAGAAGGGGCCGGAGGCGGGCGAGGTGAGGAATAAGCTGGGGGAGACGGCGAATGAGGTTATGATGATGATGGAGCAGCAGAGGTTGAGGATGGGGCAGGGACAGACGGCGGCGACGGCGGGGGAGTATTCGGCGTCGAATGATAGTATGAGTCAGGATGCTGATGACGATGGTAATGCGGAGGGTGGAAATGGAAATGGAAATGGCCCGAAACCGACAGACTATGCTGAAGCCACGGCGACTCTCCTGCAGAAGATCGAGGGGTACGTCGACGAAGCGAATCGACGATTGGCGCGTGCGTATGGCGAAGTCAAAGCTCGTCCGCAGACTCTGGACGGCAGCGGCAACAAGGGCCATCCCAAGGATATCTACGAACAACTCGAAGCAGAGCGCGAAGCACTACACAAGGAACGCGAGGAATCATTGACCAAGGAAGCAGATGCTGAATCGTACGCAAATCTGATCACTCGTCATGAGGGCGCGAAGCAGACGTATCAGACTCTCCTCGAGAACGCGCAGAACCTCACGCTCAAGAAACGCCTGGGCGCACTCGGATATTCCACCGATTCCGAGACTAATAACGACGACCCCCTTCACAAACTCACCCTCCTCCACGCCCTCGCCCGCGCCGAATCCACCCGCCACTCCTCCGTCACCGACATGATCGCGCACCGCGCCGACGCCGGTCCCGACGCCCGCGTGAATGTGCATCGGCGACTGGTCTCACTGGCCACGGGGCTGCCGGAGAGGGATCTGGACCCGATGGCGAGGGATTTGGCGAGTAATTTGGAGTTTTCGAGGGCGAATCAGAGTCGGGGTGGGAAGGGGATGGGGGTGAGTGATGTTGGGGGGAAGCAGTAGGCTCAGTTAGGGGGTGAGAGGGGATGAGGGTGCTGGTGAGTCTTGTTTCGATGACGCCCTTTCTCTGCTGATGGCTCGATACCTGAATTGCATGCATCACGGCGGGGCTGGCGTTTAATTGTATGGCTACGGTACGGTGCGTGGAATGTTCTTTCTCTCTGTTTCATGGTCTGGTCTGGTCCGTGTGTTATGCTTGATTACTGTACGATCTGGTGTTCCAAGGGGTTGAGGGCAGGCAGGGAATCGGGTTGTCTTATCTCCTGTTTCGAGGGTCTTTCTTTTTTATTTCTTTACTGTTTGACGGCAGTTGATGTATGTATTGTAGGAGTAGGTTCAGTTAATTATGACATTTGAGATTCAATGCTTTCTTGCAGCGGGATCCTGGTTGGGATGTTTCTTGATGATGAAACATGAATTGGTCTGTTGGTCCGGATATGATCAGGTCAAGCAATAAGACAGTATACTGTTACAGTCTAACTAATAGAGTATCTACTCCATCTACTCTCTACATACAGTTCGAGTCGTGAGTGAGATGAAGTGAAGTAGTAGATGAATCTGCCCTGCGAGACGAGTCTATTCTTAGCCGCCGATCGGAGTTAGCTCGCCGCCCTGCTGAGTCAGCGCCGGTTCGCGGATTCTGGTTGGTCCAGCGAAGACAGCGGCCATGTTTCAGCCTAACCGAGAGCAGCATAACGTCCTTACCACGCTAAACTACTCTGGTAATATTGAGAGTCCACCGGCCAATCAGCAGCCGAGAAAGTCCCCGCCGGCAGAGGGCTCAATCCCAATCCGGCCTAGCGCGGTGGCCGATCAGTCTTTTTTCGTCCCCTGACCTGATCCGCCGGCCGTCGGGCTGTCTTTCGTTCTCGCTTCTCGCCCTCTCCTCTCTCTCTCTCCTCTTCTCTCTTCACTCTCTCTCATCCGCACTGTCAAACCTCACCATCGCCCGTTCTCCCCCGACTGTTCCTCTTTTTCTCTTCTTCCTCTTCTTCTCTCTCTCTTTGCCGTTCACTGCTCTGCTGCTGCTGCTGGGTTCATCCCCTTCTCCTTTCTGGTTCAACCCACTCGCCAAAAAGTTCGAAACACCCACGCCCGCTGCTGTTCCTCTTACGCGCGCCGCCCCCTCCCTCGCCCCCAGGTCTCAACATCAACCCCCGGCCTCACTCGACCACAATACTCAGACCTCTCTCTATATCATTTTCTCGCTGCAAAAAGTATTTGTTTCCGTTGAGACAAGGCCAGGCCATCGCTCGATCGACTTTTCACGCCTTTTCCTGCTTCGAAAGTGCACTGCTGTGCGGTCAGGCTGAAACCGTGCTCCTCGTCGTCTGCCAGCTGCCGTCTCGAACACCCATATAATCTTTATTTCGCTTCTCGAGTCGATCATTCGATCTTCATTTATCTTACTTCCTCCTTTCTCTATTTTGCTACGTGCCGGCTGCCTTTTCTCTCTCGTGAGATTGCGGTGCAACCTCCCTCTTCGCATCTGAACACCGTCGAGACCGACTTGACTGTTCTTCCAGGTCATCACAGACCTGTCGTTCACTTTTCATCTTCGTCAGCCTTGGACACGTGCCGTCTATTCTTTTGGAACCCTTCTGTGATCGCCTGCTGGCATCCACGCTATCTTCAACTGTACATCTTATTAATTTCTTGCTTCGCGTCGACTACTCTCATCCCTGAGATTCGGTATGTCTCTCCAATCAGCCTGTGTAACTGACGTGGATCGGTACTGACCATCAAAGACAGTGAATCGATCACGATTTCTTACTTGACGACGCAACACGTTGTAGTATACCACTTGCTAATCGCCTAATACATCCGCCCGGAATAATTCGTGCATATACTGCGCTTGACGTCCGACTGCGACCTAATCCGTTTTCTACTAATATATTGGACTGCTCTTTCTCGCCACTTTTGATCAGTGACGATTTTCTCGGTCTCTTTCACTGCATATACGACAACAACACAACAACTTATTTCTTCGACGATTCGAGTATGGACACTGGTGGTCTTGCTCAAATGACTTTCAACGCCTCTATCAACGGTGGTTCTCTCGGCGTTCCGGGCTCTGGTTTCGCGTCCCGTGGCAAGGGATCGCACATCAAACGCCTCAGCGTGCCACATCCGTCCAGCTTTGGACACAACGATGAGCATCATGCTCTTCCCACCCCCCGCACCAGCCGCTCGCATCTGCTGGCGGGATTACGCACTGCGCCGAAGCAGCCGTCCACTCCCACCACTGCACCCATGCTGGGCGGGCAGCAGTACATGAACAACCATGGAATGGACAATGGTTATGGCATGCAGGGCTCCTATCGTGGGGGCATTCCGCATTCCGCAACTGGTGCCTCGTTCCAGCACCACGGTATGAACGGCCAGAACATGTACTCGCTTCCAGAGCATGTCTTGGCTCCCCCAGCTCTTGAACAGATCTTGGAGAGCGGCGACATCGACGAGAACATGTACAACGAGCTTGTGCAGACTAATTTGTTTCTTGCGGCTCAGCAGCAACGCTTGCAGCAGCAGCTGGCCACCGTCACGGCAGCCGCTCAGCACTTTCAGGCCTTGAATCTTGGAACCACTTTGAACACTCAGCAGGTGTTGACGCCAGGACTCGCGGGGATGAGTTTCTATCAGCAGCAAGCACAGCATGGCATGCAGCCCGTCGTCAATCCCGTTCCGGGAAGACCTGGCGTGTTTTCGGTCTACAACCCCATGACGGGCCAGCAGAACTTTGTCGTCGACAACAGCGTACAGGACGAGCCGCAGTCCGCCGTGCAGGAACAGTTCCCGCATCCCGCGCTCTCCGCGCACAACTTCCGCAACGACGTCTCGTCGCCTCGTGACCAACGTCAATCTCCTGCAAACACCCGCTCTTCCAACAGTCCGACCAGGCTACCCACCCCGCCCCGTCAGACGTCTCCTCTCCAGCAGCAAATGTCCAACACCAACACCATCACAAACAGACGCCTGCACAAAAAACTCCCCTCCGTCTCCGTCAAAACCGGCCTTGACCTAACCCGCACCGCAAACGGCACCGGCACACCCAAACTAGCCACTTTCCCCCCCACCCCCGCCACCGGCACCTTCGGCCCCGGCCAAGCCCGCGCCGGCGAACACCCGCTCCGCCAACCCCGCGGCCCCCCCTCACTCGAAGAACTCGTCGCCAAACCTACGGTGAAACATGAGGGGAGTAAGAACTTTGCGACCCGACAGAGGCGGAGGGCGGTGCATAGTCTTGTGCGCGCGGGGTTGGAGAGGCGCAGCGGTGGGAGTGGGAGTGGGAGTGGGCAGGGTAGTACGGGGGGGAGTGTGACGCCGTCGAGTGATGCGGATTTTAACTTTTCGCCGTATCCGGGGGATCGGGAGGAGTGTGGGATGAATCCGTCGAGTCGGTCGAGTGTGGAGAATTTGAGTTTGAAGGGGGTGATTGGGTCGGAGAGGGAGAGGGAGGGGTCGCCGAGGGGGTATTCGCCGACGATGGGGATGGGGATGATGAACGGGAGTGGTCAGGGGAATGGACAGGGACAGGGTCAAGAGCGTCGACGGATGCCGATGTTTGTCCTGTCGAGTGCGGAGAAGAGGAAGAGTCCGCAGGGATCGATGTTTTAGTTGGGTCTGTTGCGATGGACGGAGGGATGGATGGATGGATGGATATGGATGGGTCATGATGTCACTGATTCACTTCACTGCAATGTGGAGCGCGATGATTGCGTTTTTGTTTTACGTTCGAGGTTACTCGTTATTCGCCTTTTGGCTTTTTTGGTCTTTTTTTCTTTCTTCTATTCATCCGGCTCTATCTGGTTGGATGGTTGATTGGTTGGATGGATGGATGGTGTATCTTCTTCTTCTTCTCACAGGCTTGAGATTGAGTAACGGCCGTGATTGAATTGAATTGAATTGAATTAAGAAAAGAGTTGACTGATTGATTGGTATTCGAGTGATTGAGGGATACTTGAGTAGGGTGGTATTTGAAGATGCGGAATTGAAGTTGTAAATGGATGATACTCTGTACACTTGTGCTGTTCTTGGGTTCAAAGACTTACAGTAGAGGCATGATGGCGAGAGATGTTTGCTTGCCGACGACCAACCTCTGCCAGTTTGCAATCTCCACCGTACCGAGCGTTGTGGAGATTGCAGTGGTACCCGGTAGCTTGTATGGATACTGCCCTAGCTAGCAGCTACAGTAGAGTACGACATGGCATGACAGGCCCCCCTGATGCAAGACCGATGAACGCAGTAGTAATGAAGTGTTGGCTGACACATGGCACGGGTACGTACAGATGCGTGGCGGTCGGTTGTCTGGCTGACTGAGTGCAAACGGAGTCGGAGTTGGGTGAAGGCAGGTTGACATTGGAGTTCGTTCGTTGGGTTGGGGTTGGCTGTGGGGGTTGAGATCGAGATCGAGGTTTTTGAAACGTGCATACATATGACAATGGTGATGACTAGTAGTAGAATAATGGCATTGTGTTGCATACAAAGGGTTAGTATTGCATGGATGGTGGATTGGAGGTTGATATTGGCAATATCGAGTGTTTGCTCAAGTGGCAAACTCCCTCCCTCCCAACGTCCACCATTCATCAACGATCTCATGTCTCCAGCACTGACCCCAAACACTAGCATCTGCTGACCGATATCAATTCCTTCATCCTTGCATACCCCATTGCTTTACTGACTGACTCTCATCTCCCCAGCTAGGTACTTTACCGAATAACCACATTGACGCTTGTTTAAGTCCAGTCATCCAGGCCCGTCCCTGAGCCGCACTCCCGTTCTCTAACCGTTTCTGATATCATACCCAAAGCTTACCTTGCCAAAAACTTCCAGAACAGCCTTCCCTTCTATTTCACTGTCAATGGTCCAGGGGTCAATCAGCCTTGCCGTCTACCTTTGCCTTTAGGATAAGCTCCCGTTATCTGTCTTGCTTGTCTGGGACTGGATTCCGGCTCCAGTGATGAGCTGAGCTGAGATGAGATGTGGCGGATGATGGATCCAAGGGACGGTTCAGCCCTATCAAGTTCTTGATACCCTGGTAGAAAGTCTGCTGGATATGATGTATTTTTCTGCGAGTTGGTGCCGTGGACGTCCGATGTCCTGTACAGCTACGGCTATCAAGTACTGTGCTGGACACCTGATGATACATCTAACCTGAAGGCTGATGACTTCTCTCTTTGTCTGATGATTATCTACAACGCAGAATCCGAGTCCGAGGACCATCCATTGACTCCCCGTCGACAGTAACTGGAAAGACTAAACCGAAGCTTTGACGTACTTCGTTATTGACTTTCCAGTAGCTCCCGCAAAGCTACTCTACAGTCACTCCGACTGTTCTAGACGTGTCCTTCGCCTCCTGTGTGGTCATCCTCTCTGGCTTGCCTGATCTGTATCGTCCGTGCGTGGGCGGTTGGCGAATTGATTCTTGATTCTATCTTTTTCTCTTGAATGATGCTGACTTCGGTCATGATATATTCGTACTCTCCGAATATATTCTCTATTTCTTTGACTGATAGATACTAGCAAGAGAAGGAGAAGTTGCTGGTCTAATCACCGCTCGACTGGACTGCTGTCTTCCCTTCCCTCCCTGCGCTGTTTGCTTCCCAGACCTGGCTCGTGCACGGGGAACGGAACGCATCGTCAATCCCCCGGCGGGAAACATCCCCTCGGTTGATAGATAGCGTGTTTGGAATCCGTTTGCTTCCTCATTCCATTTACTGTCTGATGATCGGGGTTTGATTGAGACTGGACTCGTTGAGTCGAGCAGTACTCTACTCCTCGTCGTCGTCTCTGCTTTAAAGTACCTTTCTGCAGTACATTTCTCACCTAGATACATACATACCCCCAAATCTCTATTCCTGCCTCTTTTTCTATTTCTCTTGGTGTTTGTACAATTAACATGGACCCCTACCTCCCCCTCCACACCTCGTCCGATTCCTTCCCACCCACGCCCACGCCCGCCAGCGCCAGCGTCAGCGCCGGAACGTCTCGCGCCTCGAGTCCGGGTCTTCATATGGCGCCGTTGCACTCTGCTCTTAGACATGAACATGGCTGGGATAAGCGGAACAAAGAGTTACGATGGACGGGCTCTGTTAACGGGCCGAGTGACGGGTTAGACAGCGGCAGTGATACACATCTTCAGGTCCCCCCGACGGCGCATTCGCGGTATCCTTCGCCCTCGCAGTCTGGGTACGAATTAGAGCCGCGAGTCGGTAGGGATAGGGATAGGTTTCGTATGACGCGGCGTGATACGGGTATACCACCCTCCAGTTTCGATATTGATCTTGATATCGACGAGGAGAAATTCAGTACGCATTCCAATTCGGGTCACAGTCAAGGCCAGAACCAGAACCAGAAAAAGGGGAAGGCGTTACGATCCGCGTACGATCGAGCTCGACATCTAGCATCTCGAGTCCATCGACCGTCGTTTTCGAGGGGCGGGAGTGCGTCGACTGCTACCGGACCGCGTGATGGGTATATCGAAACCGAGAAAGATGAAGAAATGCTCGAAGATGCGATGCCGAGGTATCAGACGGGGACGGCGGAGGCGCATGATATTGTGAGGCGGATGAGTAGGCTTGGTCATGGGGGGTCGATGGTTGATAAGATCCGGTCTGGTCAAGTCACCCCCCAAGCTGAACGCGATCCGGATGCGTATGCGGAGCCGTCGGGGCAGGTTCATGGGGGGATATTGTTTGATCTACTGAAGTTGTATCAAGATACGGGCCAGACTCAGCAGAGTCAGACGGCGAGGGAGAGGGAGAGGGAGGGGAATACGTTACTCCCCATCTCGCAACAGTCTTCTGGCACGGGGACGCCGAGAGTGAAGCATAAATGGTACGATAAGACCAAGAACCTCTCGTCCAGTTCAGTCAGCACATTGGTCGACCACAGCCATTCTCCTGGACTCAAACGCTCGCTGAGCAGCTCCATGCTCGCCACCACCAAAAAGTTACTTCCTCGAGCAGGACGTCTTGAAGACGAAATCCGCATTACCGTGCACATCGCCAACTTCATCGCCCGCCAACGCTACCTGCTCACCCTCTGCCAGGCGCTCATGCGTTACGGCGCGCCCACGCACCGTCTAGAAGAGTACATGCGCATGACGGCGCGGGTGCTCGAGATTGACGTGCAACCATTGTATCTGCCAGGATGCATGTTTCTCTCCTTCGGCGACGCGACCACGCACACGACCGAGTTGAAATTGTTACGGTATGCGCAAGGCGTGGATCTCGGACGACTCGTGGACGTACACGAAGTCTACAAGGAGGTCGTGCACGACATCATCGGCGTGGAAGAAGCGACCCAACGCCTGCGCGCGATCATGGACCGACCCGACAAATACAACAAGTACTGGCTCATCCTGCTGTACGGGTGCGCGTCGGCGAGCGTGGGGCCGTTTGCGTTCAATGCCGGCGCGACGGATGTGCCTGTGGCGTTTGTGCTGGGTGCGGTTTTGGGCGCGTTGAAGTATCTGGTTGTCCCCCGGTCGCCGCTGTATGGGAATTTGTTTGAGGTGACGGCGTCGTTGGTCACGACGTTTCTGTCGCGCGCGTTTGGGAGTATACGTGATACGTATGGGGATCCGGGTCGGTGGTTTTGTTTCTCGAGTCTGGCGCAGAGTGCCATCGCGCTCATCTTGCCCGGGTATATCGTGCTGTGTGGGAGTCTGGAGTTACAGTCGCAGAACATGCTGGCGGGTGCGGTGCGCATGGTGTATGCGATCATCTACTCGCTGGTGTTGGGCTTTGGGATGATGCTGGGCACGTCGTTTTACGGGGCGATGGATCCGTGGGCGAGTTCGGCGTATGCGTGTGCTGATAACAGGATGCGTTTTGCATTGGGCAGTGGCAGTGGTGCGGTGAATGCGTATGCTGTGAAGTTCCCCTCGGTCATCCTCTTCACCCTCTGCCTGATCCTGATCCACCAGGCCAAATGGCACCAAGCACCCATCATGCTGCTCATCTCCGTCGCCGGGTATGCGGTGAATATCTTCACCGTGCAGCGGTTCGCGGGCAACACGCAGATCGCCAGTGCGCTGGGTGCGTTTACCATTGGCGTGTTGGGGAATGTGTATAGTCGGGTGCGGCATGGGTTGGCGGCGGCGGCGATCCTGCCGGCGATCTTTGTGCAGGTGCCGTCGGGGCTGGCGGCGAGTGGATCGTTGGTGGCCGGGTTGGCGTTGGCGAATGAGATGAGGAATCATCCTAATACTACTAATTCTACGTCTTCTATGAAGATGAAGGTGGTGAATGGGACAGATACTGGGGGGATCGGAGGTGAAATATCCCGAGTGACGGGCACGAATTGGCTGTATGGCGATATGGTGTTTCAGCTGGCGTCGGGGATGATTCTGGTGAGCATTGCGATTACGGTGGGATTGTTTCTGGCGGCGTTGGTGGTGTATCCGTTGGGGAAGAGGAGGAGTGGGTTGTTTAGTTTCTAGTATTGATATTGGTAGACGGTGTATGTATGGACTGGGGATGGGGGTAGACGGGTTAGGGTGTATAGTAACTAATTGAGTATTGTGGCTGGGCTATTAGACTATGGCTGGAGCTAGCAAGCGAGTACGGAGAAAAGGGGTAACTATGATGTTTGGTCGCTTGGGTTGTATTCATCTGACGGTCCAAGAGAGACGAGACGGGAAGCAAAGGGCAGCGGCGGGAAAGTTGAAAGTCACAGCGTCGCATTGGGTGTTGGTAGTCACGGATGGATGCGGGAGGTGGTCTCGTGAGGGTATTCTATATTGATTCTAATGATACTCTGATGCTTTACTAGAGAGAGAGATAGTATTAGTAGATGTTGAGTGAAGAAGAGGAGATGTGGCGGTGCAGAGAGAGAGTGTGTGTGCGTGAATCCTCCGATCTGCTCATCATCATCTTGATTGTAGCGGAGGGAGCGGAAGAACATCATCGTGACAAGAGTCTGTTCCTTGATCATCAATTGACTGTAGATTATATCTTCATCTTCATCATCTTTATTCTCTTCATCTCTATGATCTCTTCATCTCTGTATTCTGTTCATCCTTTTCTACTGTTCTCTTGACTGTCTGTGTGATCTATTTATAGCCAGCCTTGTCCCAACAGCATCACAACCACCGTCGCAGCCCCTTGCAGTCCATCCTGGTCTTTTCTCTCTCTCTCGCTTCTTCACTCTCTGTTCTCCGTTCTCTTCTTGTCGATATCTTCTCTCTCTCTCTCGATCACAATCATATCGAGATCAGTACCAGGACGGACTCTCCCTCTCTCGACTCTCTCTCGGACCTCCCAACAGCGTAAACAGGGATACAGTACTCCTACCCCACCGCTTGCTTCCAACTTCACTCTCTCTTGATCCTCTCTTGATCGCTGTCTATATCTTCATTACCTCTCATATCAATACTCAATCACTCCTCATCTCTCACTAGCATTGGCCTGACGCTCATGACCACTTCCTAACCATCCGTCCTAATACGACACTGACCATGGTCCGCCTTCCGCTCCCTCGTCGCATCAGCAGCAAGGGCAAGCAGGCCGTCACCCCGCCCGCCCAGGAAGACGTCTTTGCTCTCGCGCCGGATACCAAGCCGCTGATCTTAAGAATCACCGTCATCCGAGTAAGCGTCCATTGACCAATTGACCATACGTCTACTGACCAGACCTACTAACACTGACCGACAGGGCAGAGACCTGGCCGCCAAAGACCGCAATGGCTCCAGCGACCCCGTACGTCTCCTCCTCCCTTCCTTGACGCGCCCCCCTACTGACTAACAGACCAGTACCTCGTGGTTACCCTCGGCGACGCCCGCCAGTCCACCACCTCCATCTCCAAATCCCTCAACCCCGAGTGGAACGAGTCCCTCGACCTGCCCATCGCCGGCGTGCCCCTCCTCGAATGCGTGTGCTGGGACAAAGACCGCATCGGCAAGGACTACATGGGCGAATTCGACATTGCCCTCGAGGATCTGTTTACGGAGGGCCAGATTCAGCACGAGGTGCGTTGAGATCAGTGGAGAGTCGAGCTGGATACTGACGTTGATACTGACGGATGCAGCCGACGTGGTATAACCTCCATGCCAAGCTGAAAAAGGGCAAGGACAGTGATGTGTCGGGCCAGATTCAGCTGCAGTTTTCCATTCACGATCCCTCCAACCCCGCGGCCACCCCCGAAGAACTCAACTCCCGCTTCAGAAGTCTCGTGTCTTCTAGTGATGACGAAGACGAAATCGCTCCCGTGGCCTCTGTTGAAGCAGGAGACAAGTCGGAAGACATCTCCGACGAGCCCACAGACGACCTCACAAAAGCCGGAGCCGAAACCCGCCGCAAGAAGCTTCGATTGGCCCGGTTACGAAAGAAATCCATCGCGGCCCGTGCCTACGAGTTCTCCGGGGCCAAGGACGGTGTGTCCGGCATTGTGTTCGTAGAAGTCGGCAAGGTCCTGGATCTGCCGCCAGAACGAAACGGTAAGTACCTGGTTTTCAATTGATGACAGGCCTAACAGTCGTAGTCACTCGAACGTCATTCGATATGGACCCTTTCGTGGTAACCTCGCTCGGCCGCAAGACCATCCGCACTCGCGTCATCCGCCACAACCTCAACCCTGTCTTTGACGAGAAGATGGTCTTCCAGGTGATGAAGCACGAGCAGTACTACTCCTTTAACTTTACCGTCATGGACAGGGACAAGCTCTCCGGCAACGACTTTGTGGCTTCCGCCAACTTCCCCCTCCAGACCCTGATCCAAGCCGGCCCCGTCGCCGACCCCGACACCGGCCTCTACCAGCTCCCCGGCCTGTCCCAGCCCAGCATCACGACCCCCCCGCCCGCCAACAAATCTCGCTTCCGCCTCGCCATCTCGCGCTCCTCGTCGGCCACCAGCCTCGCCAAGATGGGCAAACCAGGCCTCAAGTCCCCGCCCTCGGCCACTTCTCTCTCAAGTCAGTTCCAACCAGTGGAACAGCCGGGCCACCCCCCTACCACTACCCCATCCGAGTCCGCGACCCAGCTAAATGTCCCAGGAACCAACTCGAACCCCTCCGACGGATCCATCACCCCGCCCGACACCGACGATTTCAAGGCGTACGTCATCCCCCTGACGTTGAAGAACAAGGATCGCTGGGAGGACAAGCACTCGCCGGAGCTGCATCTGCGCGCCAAGTACATGCCGTACGCCGCGCTGCGCCAGCAGTTTTGGCGCGCCATGTTGAAGCAGTACGATGCCGACGACAGTGGGCGTATCAGCAAGGTCGAGTTGACCACGATGCTGGACACTTTGGGCTCGACCCTGAAGGAATCGACGATTGACAGCTTCTTTCACAAATTCGCCGAGGAGAATGAGCCGAGTGAGACGGTGGATTTGACCTTTGACCAGGCTGTTATTTGCTTAGAGGAGACGCTGCAGGCATTGCAGAAGAAGAGTGTGGGGTCGCAGTTGAAGAAACTCGCTCAACTTCCTGGACAATTGGTCAGCGGTTCTGGTAGTGAGAACCAGTCCGGCGATTCCACTCCACGCCTCGCTCCCACCGACTCCGCCGAACCCGGGGCCGTCTCCCAGACCGTCTCGCGCGACGAATCGAGCTCCGGCGAAGACGGCACGCTGCACCCCGACGACCTCGCCGACGAGCGCGGCGAAGAGCACGTCATCGAACTCCAAGAATGCCCGCTCTGCCACCAGCCGCGCCTCTCCAAACGCTCCGACGCGGACATCATCACGCACGTCGCGACCTGCGCGAGCCAGGACTGGCGGCAGGTGGATAACCTGGTGATGGGCGGGTTTGTCACGTCGAGCCAGGCGCAGCGCAAATGGTACAGTAAAGTGATCACGAAGATCTCGTACGGTGGGTACAAGCTCGGCGCGAACTCGGCGAATATTCTGGTGCAGGATCGGATTACGGGGCAGATTAATGAGGAGCGGATGAGTGTGTATGTGAGGCTGGGGATTCGGTTGTTGTATAAGGGGTTGAAGAGTCGGGATATGGAGAAGAAGAGAAGTAAGTTCGTCTTTGACTTAAAGGTGACAACGCTGACAGATGTGGTGTGGTATAGTTCGCAAGATGCTCAAATCGCTGAGTATCAAACAAGGCAAGAAATACGACGACCCGGCCTCCGCCAGCCAGATCGTCGACTTTATCAACTTCCACCAACTCGACATGTCCGAAGTCCTGCTACCGCTCGAAGAATTCAAAACCTTCAACGAATTCTTCTACCGCGCCCTCAAACCCGACGCCCGCCCCTGCTCCGCGCCCGACAACCCACACATCATCGTCTCCCCCGCCGACTGCCGCAGCGTCGTGTTCGACCGCATCGACGACGCCACACGCATCTGGGTCAAGGGCCGCGAATTCTCCCTCGAACGCCTCCTCGGCAAAGCATACCCGGAAGACGTCGAGCGGTACAAGGGCGGTGCTATGGGCATTTTTCGGCTGGCGCCGCAGGATTATCATCGCTTTCATATCCCTGTTGATGGGCTCATGGGTGAACCGAGGACGATTGAGGGCGAGTATTATACCGTCAACCCGATGGCGATTCGGTCCGCGTTGGATGTGTATGGGGAGAATGTACGGGTATTGGTGCCGATTGATTCGGAGTGTCATGGACGCGTTATGGTGGTTTGTGTCGGCGCGATGATGGTGGGGAGTACGGTGATTACGAGACGGGGAGGGGAGAAGGTGAAGAGGGCGGAGGAGTTGGGGTATTTTAAGTTTGGTGGGAGTACACTGTTGTTGCTTTTTGAGCCGGGACGCATGGGGTTTGATAGTGATTTGGTGGATAATTCGAGGGGGGCGCTGGAGACGCTGGTATTTTCTCCCTACCTAACCCCTTTCCAATATTGAAAGCCTGGATACTGATGTGTGAAGGTCCGCGTGGGAATGTCCATCGGCCACAGCCCGAGTGTACCGCAGTACACGCCCGACATGCGCAAGCCCGAGGCGCTGGTGTCGACGGAGGAGAGGGAGGAGGCGACGAGGAAGATTGGGGGGATGAAGGGGCCGGATGGGGGGGCGGCGGATAAGGGGTTGGGGTTGGGTGGGGTGGATGTTGCGGCGCAGTTGAGTTGAGTTATCCATATTGGGATGGAACTGGGGTTTAAACGGAGAGGATTGGACCGTGTATGTATCTTCAACGACACAGCGGGATCGGGATTGGGACGGGCCCCGGGTGAATTCTTTGATTGATTGTTTCTTGTTTGATACCTTACTCTGCTCTGCCTTGCCTTGCTCGGGCTCGGGGCTCGGGCTCGCGAGAGTTATGCGGGTTACCTATGCAGTAGAGTACAGTACAGTATATATAATAGACTTGGGGGTTTTTTGTTTCTTCTTTCTTCCTTCTTCTGTTCCGCTCTGTTCTGTGGGGTGTTGGCTTGGGCTTGGGCTTGGTTATCTGTTCCTCTCATGTCCAGGCCGTCGTTTTGTCTGTGGGGAGGGAAAGGAAAGGAAAGGAGAGGTGATTCTACAGTTATTTCATTGTGCACGAGTATGAGTGGGGAGACGCAATGTCAATTGTCATATGTTAAATGTCAAATGTCAAATGTCGGAGTGAGGATGATAGTGATAGTGATATTGATACTAAATGACCCGTGGATACGATCTGGACTAGTAGACGGAGACGATGGATGGATGGGTCCGGCGGGAGCGGGCCGAGGCGTGCCATATTTACAGTAACTTATGTCCTTGGCGGTGGCTGGATTCGACTTCGACATTCGAGTATGTATCTACGTGAGTACGGACGCGAGTATTCGAGGTTGGCTTACGGAGTAGATTGCATGGAATGAAGTGAGAGAGGAGTCAGTGCTTCTGATCCATTCAAGTGCTCGTGTGCTAGTTATCACTCCGATGGGATTGTTTCAACACTCAGACCTAGCTACCCTTACTTACGCCCGGGGAATGTGAACAAGTCCTTCAATCCATTATAGGAAGTTTCCCACGGTCATGACACGGTCATTTTTTTCTATGAGACATGTCCTTCGCATGGAAAGTGAGCATCTGCACGAGTTTGATATCACTTCAACCTTTCTCCGATCTAGGTCTCCTCGGCAGGCGTGCATACAATACACTTTCCAAAAAGCTCTACACGATGGATTCGGGCAACCGTCCATCTAGAGCTCGATTCTATATCCATACCCCTGTTTATCATTTCTACGACCCAAAGGGAGTGGACTAACTTACCTGAGCCGAGGCAACCGAAACAGAGCAACGGAAAAGAACAGAGGCTATGTACAGTATGTACAGTATGTACGTTCTGCCGCGCGTCCTTTGCCAGACTTGAACCCGCGACTTGGGACTCTCACCTAATTTGCACTGTAGCTATTGTTTGTGTTTAGAAGCTCCAGGGGGATGGTCGCTCGAATACTGGCTGACTTGGCCACCAGGAAGCTACTTGAATAGCCGGCAGTGTGAGTTTGTCCGTCCGAGAGTATACGCAGATGCTGATGCATGAAAAGAATTGATATGTTTGCAGTTTTAAAGAAGTGAGTGGGCGTCTGAAGCTCGCATTGCTTATCATCTGACTGTCTTGAGGAGACCAAGAACGTCCATACGCAACCAGTAAGTTTCAAGCCGCGGTCCAACGCTCGGAAGCAAAGTTCCGACATGCTCTAGAAGTATTCAAACTTCAAAGAAACCGTAGCTCTGGATCCCAAGCTGAGCTAAGTTGGCTGGATGTGTGCCCCATTTAAGAATCATACCGGAATGCATGCGACGAACGGAACAAAACACAAAGAAATTCGGGGACAAGGCAGGGTAGGGAGTTATCGGATGTGAGCCGAGTTCGCGCAACGGTCGATATGACTAGGAGCCGCCTTGAGTCTACACGGGTACGTTTGCCGGAAGCTTTTTATCACGTATGACACGATCTGACAGTTGCTGAGCAGTAACAACATGCCGTGCGCTCTGCGTAGTGTCCCAGCGCACACAAAAACAGACATCACATACTGCCGCGATATTATGTTTTCGGATATCAGTCCGCGTCAAAGCACTGGCACTGGTTCTGGATGTATCACAGAAACTAAAGCATCACATTCAAGCGCGTCCGGCAAGAACGAGACATGGGTCGTCTTGGATTGCCTGCTCTCATCACCTGGACAGCTGCCGAAGATCCGGCGTGGATGAAAGAGGCAACCATCGTGGTCAAGGTTAGAGGCATAAGAACCTTGGGCGTGCGTTGGGGACTTGGTCCGTAACACAGTCACATTGTATGGCCTGGTGTTATTTCCAAATCGCTGTCTAGGGACGTAGCGGGTTGAAAGAGGTCTTGCCGCCGCTCAAAAATAGCTGTAGCAGGCCTGCGGAGTCCGGCTCAAGACTATACTGGTGTTGATCGCGTACGGTGGGGAGGTTATTACTGAACAACCCTCAGAGATTGCGAAGCGGTTTCGATGACAGCCACCACAGGGGCCCTTCATCGTGCTGCCTGATCTGCTGAAAAATCCTTCAGCGATATGGACAACCATGATAACCTGGAGGCAAGTCTGGCAAAGGAAACGCGTATCCATTGCTGCCGGGATCAACAAGGGCGAGTGATGTCCGTTTCTGAGTGCTCGAGCAAGGATATCTGCCGTAAAGTTAGTTAAGGATGGTTAGCACAATCACAATCTTCTTGTGTTGATATTCATTGTTGTCGTCGAAAATAAATCAGCTTGTGCGAGACAAGACAAGACGGTGAGACGACGTTGGGCGACTCGCTTTGACGGGCGGGTGTTTGCAGTGTTTGCAGCACCATCCCCGCCGCCGATCGACACCGCCACGAGCCAACGACAGCCTCAAACACCGCTGCATGGAGCACCGCAAGCCGCCATGCTTCTGACAGGATCCTCCGATAGCCCTAACGGTGTGCCATGATTGGACCTCTCCCGGGCGGCTCTTTGCCTCCGTTGAAACCGACGTGAAACGACACCGTCGATGCTCGGCAAGGGTCCAGGATTTCGACCGCATTTGGGCGCGTGGATGAAAGACCGCTGGCCACGAGCTCCACTGCCAGTGTTCCCCCCAGCTGGCTGTTGAGCAACAATGTTTCCTGTCGCGGGGAGCGATCGTGACCCATTGGCCCGTAGATCCTCGCACGGTGATACCTCTTGATCTGTTTCTTTCTCTCATCCGGGAGTCTGTGGGCTTGGCCGCTGCCAGGAACCGCGTAATGATAGGCCATCGCCAGTGATCTTCAGGTGCTGGAAGACTCCTGGAGACTCTTGGAAGGTGAGCAGAGATGAGAAAGGGGTTTCCAGATGCTTCCCGATCACGCTGCTTTCCAAGCAGGACGGCGTTGCCGCGCGGGGCCATTTGAATATAAATGGCGCGCTGGGTCCAGAGGAATGAGAGATTTTTGTCCTCCATCCTCAAGCCAGAGCTCCTCAAATACCACTACAATCTTTACCTCTTCTCCGTCGCAGGCGACAGCATTTTCATCATGCATTTCCACTCCTTTGCAACTTCGTTTCTTGTCTTTCTTTTCGTGCACTTGGCCAACGCGCGCCCAATGATGGACAATCCCCCCAAGAATTATGGAGTTCTGCTCTTTCCCGGCTTTCAAGCCCTCGATGTTTTCGGGCCCCTCGACGCCCTGAACCTCCTTTCCCTCAAACATACGCTCGATCTCTCCATCATCGCCGAATCCCTCGAGCCCGTCTCGACCCAGCCGCGTTCCGCCCCGGCGAGAAAGTCCAACTCCACATTCAGCGAATCCATCGTGCCCACCCACACCATCGCCTCTGGCCCAGCGGACCTTGAAGTGCTCCTCGTTCCCGGTGGAATAGGCACCCGTGCCCCGGATCTCGATCCCTTGATCGATTACATCAAACAAACATACCCCAAGTTGAGATATATCTTGAGTGTATGCACCGGCGCCCAACTCCTCGCCAAAGCCGGCATCCTCGATGGCCGCAGCGCAACCACCAACAAGCGGGCGTGGAACGATATCGTCGAAGCCGGACCAAAGACGAAATGGATCCCGCACGCGCGCTGGGTCGTTGACGGCAACGTGTGGACCTCGGCCGGTGTGTCTGCGGGCATCGACTTGACGCTCGCTTTTATCGACGCCGTGTATGGAACGGGCACGGGGCAAATGATCGGAGATGGAATGGAGTATGTGAGGACGATGGATTGGAGGAATGATCCGTTCGTGAGCAAAATTAACGCAACCAAGAGTGCTGGTCACCAGTAAGCCAGGGCGTCTGCATCTGCATCCTGTGTATGAAGTTATGATATGTTATGAGAGAAGATAGTCTTCAACTTCTGTCTGTGACAGATGTTGTTGACTGATGAGATTAAAATGCATTAGCCGTCCTTAGAAGCACTCCAAATCAAAGTCCCCAGATATCTGACTAGTAACCAGTCTCCAAGAACCACTCCTGTAATGCGGATCTTACTCACTCTCGACTAATCGTAGTCATTTCAGGGATCGAGCCTCCATAACTCGTAACTTTCGCCTGAGAATGAAAATGGTCGGATGTGGTCAGTGGAGATCATATCAGCCTACTCTGCAATGATCGCTCGTAGTAAGCCGTAAACGGCAACTGGTTTTTCCGGGAAAGCTCCGGAGGGACTGGATGTGGATAGATTAGGAAGCAATGTCATCGCTCACAGTGATACCGTGGAGAATGTCAACGGTTACCAGGACAAGAGAAGGTTGATTATCCAGACCGTTGCCGTGGGACAGCACGAAAGAAAGGTGCGAATGCTTCTCGCCTGTACCCCTCCTGGGCTCTTGATAATCACCTATGAAAAACCCAACACTTGCGAAAAAGCGGATTGAGACGGTGGAATGATGCTCAGCGATGCATGCTGCAAGATGAGCTGAATCGAGTACAGTCAATGCTCAAGAAGTGTGTGAAGTCTTGAGCCCAATTTCTGAGACATCAAAAGCTGGCGTGAATTTGAATTGTTGGCAATTCAACGAGGGTATATATATGTCGAGAAAGCAATCCTAGGCTCTGAGAGAGCATATCCCAAAGGACAATTACCCTCATCCAGACACTGCAAGTGACATACTTCAGATAGCATTCCACTGAAAGGGCTGTCTTGACTTGTCCGTGACGACGATGCATCTTTCACTAGTTCTCGCCTTGAGTATTGTTGCGGCTCTCGCAGGAGAAACAGCTGCCAAAGTAAGTAGCCACTCGCACACAGAAACTCGTATTAAGATCATGTATATTGACGGTTCACCCCTAACGTCGGTGCAGAACGTGCTCGTTGCGAAGCAAAGGATGTTCACGACGAAGAAATCTCCGGATCCGATAATCACCACGAGGCGATCTCCTCAAGATCCGGATATCATTACCACCAACAGAGCACAATTGGTCCCCCGCCAAGCTACAATAGTCACAAAGAAGACCCCAGTTTCCCCTTCCCCCAAAAGGACTGGTGACCCAGTGACGTTCAGTGTGTGAAACGGAGGTAGACCGTTGGTGATCAAGTGTAGGGTATCTGGAATTGGGTAAAGCACAGTGTGATAACTGCTTTCAGCAATTATGATCAGGGTATTGAAGATGTAGTTATTAGTCGAGACTCGAGGCAGTCTTATATCTCTCTAATGGAGAGTGGTTGACCAGGCGAGAATCAAAGAAGTTGACGTTGAGATAAGATAATGCAACTAGGGTGTATTTCGTCCTCCGTAACTAGTGTCTCTAGTCTGCCGTAATAATGTGTAAGCCATAGCAAAGCCACATCACATCAGCGCATTGTGGCTTGAGCTCTCCAAACTGACGCTAGTTCAAGAACAGCGTAGCGCACCTTCCACAACGCGCCAAGACCAAAACATAGTTACCAACTTGGGACGGGATCGTGAAGCACGCAGCACAGTCCACGACAACGGCGACGGCGAGGCGGGCAGACGGGGAGTCAGCATCCAAACGACATATGAACGCAATTATTTGACAAAAGACGGGATTAACTTACTTGACAGGTCTTAACACTCTCCGAGCAGTATTTTGTGGATTGCGGAGTCTGAAAGTGAGAGCGAGGGAGTAGGGAGGCACCTCGACGCGACGACATTGCGCGATCACCGTGGCCATCTGTTTCGACGACGGGGTATCAACGGGGTTTGCGACGTTCGCTACTCGGTTTCTTCCGCGGCCGAGGCCATCCTACGCGACACTTGCGCCAAATCATCCCTCGCGCTCTTGGGATTCAAGGCCTCAATCATCCTGCAAGCCGTCGCGAACATCCCATCGAATCTCTCAAAATCTCCTTCCTGGACATGACCACCGTCCTCGTATCGACTCGCGCCACCACGACGAACAGAGTGACGCTGCATTCACGTTTGGACGGCGCATTGAATGAAACACTGATCAACGACTGGACAGGGAGTTCCATAGCCGATTATCAGTCACATAAAGGAAACTTAGAACTGCAAACGAGTTTACACGGGCTGCAGACGCGATCAGCCGTGGACGCGCTGACGGCGATGTCGCAAGTGCGCGTTCAAGAGAAAGATGCGACTCTACACGGACGAACGAGGAGCGGCGCAAAGAGCACAGGGAAAGAGAATGCGGGTGTGAACGGATGGGCTGAAGCTGCTGCGAAAAGGAGAGCAGGTGAGACCTTTTCGTCGTTTACGGGCCCTTTGAGTGTTGATTCTGACATTTCTCTTAATCGTCAATTAGCGGACTATGAGGAGGATATCGAGGGTTTCCAGTTTTCACGCGCTTCGCGCTCAAAAAAGCCACGTTTATCACAGGAACCGGAGGATCCTTCGCCCCAGCTGCCGCCAGCAAAGAAACCTCGAGGGAAACCAAAGGCAGCAAAGGCAGCAAAAACCGCAAAGACCGTAAAAGCTAGAGAGACAACAAGATCAGAGTCAGAAGGTCCAAACGGCCATGTTGCGGAAGAACCTGCACGACGAAGATCGAGGAGGCTGGCGAGTGTCGAATTGCAAGAACCTGAAAAGGTTTCGAGACCGAAAAGGAAAGGCCAGGATCCTGATACAACGGTCACAGCTTCGACGACAAAGAAAAGGCGGCCAGGTAAAACGAAGGATCCCGATATCCCAGTTCAAGCGCCGCCTCCAGATGAAGATCGCGACACGATGACTCCGCAGGCGCAACCAGCGGGGACCAAGATAGCCCTTCCTTTTGCCGACACTCCTGTAATCCAACGAAATAAAGAAATGAGAAAAGACCGTGGTAGAAGCCAGAGGCGGAGTAGCTTCGGTATGCGTGGGCGAAGAGCAAGCTCGTTGATTGACTCCGGGGCCTCGAATGGTAATGGAATCTACGGCCCTATGCTTATAGGTGGTAGATGCTAACCGTGAAACAGCACTACCACACGATAAGGTCGATACGGCCGACTTCTACAAACATATTGAAAGCGAGGACTTGTCGGAACCTAGACGAATGCGACAGCTGTTGACCTGGTGCGCGACCAGGGCAATGGGCGAGAAGCCTTCTGGTTCAAGGTCAGACGACGAGAGTGCCAGGTTAGCAGGTATGTGGCAGTCTTCCTTCCTCTCTAAACCTGATGATTCTAACATTATAACGTTTTAGCGCGTGTTATACAAGAGGAGATGCTCAAAGAGTTCTCCGATCGATCAGATCTGTCCAACTGGTTTAGTCGCGAAGATACCACACCTGCGGCTGTGGTCGTGAAGAAGCCTAATCCCAAGAATATTCAGAATGCGGAAAAGATCAAGGAGTTAGAGGAGCATATTCAACGGTATGTCTCGGCGTCTTTTGGTTGGATTCTGAGATACTAACTCGTAGCAGGCTCCAAGCAGAACGCCAATCTCTCGCTGCTCTTCTTCGCACACCTTCTGTACCCAGCATAGAACCGTCACCCGCTGAAGAAGCAGAATCCAATATCCGATTTAAAAATCCTACACACCCCTATTCCATCGACTCATCACTTCTCGACACCTCACAACAATCACTGCTGGAAATTCTCCGCGAACCTATTTTTCCCTCACAACCACAATCACAGCCGCAAAACTCGTCCTTGGACACCACGAAATCATCAACATCATCAACAGATACACCAGAGCCAATATCATCCCTCACCACTCGCCTCTCATCACTATCATCATCTCTCGCACCCACGCTGGACTCGTTCGCTGCAGGAATCCATGACCTTGAACTATACCGCTCAGTTGCAGACAACGTTGCTAGTAACATACTCCGAGTCTGCGCCAACAGGCTGGAGGAGAGAGATTTACAGGCATCCGCCAAATCGCGCGGAATTGAAGACCCGGAGAGCGATAGTGAAGGCGTCACGATAAAGAGAGAGCTAGAGAAGGAAGATTTAAGGCCGATACTGGGAGCGTTAAGTCGGTTAGGAAGCAGATGATGAGTCTTGCTGGCGTTGGGATTTTGAATCTTGAAATTCAGCGTTGTTTTTGTTTTTCTTTTGGTTTATTGCAGGGGGTTTCGAGCCTACTGATGATAATGGATGGGATTCATCATGGGATTCATGGATTGTTTCATTTGAACTCCTGATGTACACATTTGTACAGTACAACCTACATAGTACGAGCGAGAAGACAGAATCTCGCTTGTTTGGAAACTGTACGAAGGAGCATAGCAATTACGCGGAGTAGTATTATTAGTGCTTCTTGAAGTAAGTTGAGGCCAGCCCCTAATTACGCCCATCACCAAGAATGCATCACCCATGATCAAAGATGCCAAAAGATCTAATCAACCCTCCTTTCCCCCCTTCCCCATACCTCTTCCATACTCGTCTTCCCCTTCGTCTCCGGCACCCACCACGCAATAAACCCACCCAGCACCGCCGCCATGACCGTAAAAACCCAATACACCTTCCCCCTCCCACCCAGCGCGACGTTCAGCGCCGGGAAGAACTGCGCCACGATAAACGTCGCCGTCCAATTCGTCGCCAGCGCCCAACTCTGCGTGGCACCGACGGCTTCTGGGCCAACGAGTTCAGAGGCTAGAATGAAGGGCACGGGGCCTAGACCGACGGCGAAACTGGCTACGAAGAGGAGGGTGGAGAGAGCGGAGAGGATTTTGAAGTTTGCCGCTATGCCGATGGCGAGCAGGGCCGAGGAGGTACCCATGCCTGCGGTGCTGAGGAGGAGGCATTTCTTGCGTCCGAGTTTATCGGCGAGAGGCGCGCAGAGGAGCGTGGTGATGAGGTTGATGGAGGAGACAAGGATGGTGAGCAGGGTGGCAGTGGTGGGGAGGATGGTGGACAGGAGAGAGACGCTGTACATGATGATGCTGTTGATGCCGGTGAATTGCTGTGTGATCATCACGGCGATCACGGCGATGATGGCGCGCCGGTAGTATGGGTCAAGAACCACGCCGAGCATGGAGACGGGCGGTTTCTTGGGTGGAAGGTTCCCTGTCGGAGGGGTGAGGAGGGACTCTTCTTCCGTAGTGTCAGCGGTGTTGGCTTCGCTAATCTGCCAGCTCTTGACTTCCCCGTGGATATCGGCATTTGGACCACGAATTCGCTGAAGAACTCGTTTGGCTTGGGCCAATCGCTGGTGTTCTGCCAGCCAGACAGGGCTTTCTGGGACGAAGAATAGGCCGAGGAGTTCTGCCAGGCCGATGAATCCAGCAACGGCGAGGATGATACGCCACAGATTGCCTTTGCTCATGAAGTAGCCTAGTGACTGAGTCACAAGAATACCCACATTCGTCATGACCTGAGTAAACGCGCCAAAGAACCCACGGTCTTTGGGTGGTGCGATCTCCGCAATGAATATCGGGCCGACCACGATAGCGGCACCGGCTCCAACACCAGAAAGCAGTCTCCCGGTCACAAAAATAGGGATGCTGGTCGCGAGAGACTCAGCGATAGGGCCCAGTATAAAGAAGAGAGTGGTTGCTCGCAATGCAAGCAATCTGCCGTATTTTGTAGAGAGTGGGCCGGCAATTAGGGCTCCTACCAGTCCACCCAGGGTATAACTAGACGACACCAGGCCGAATTGCGAAGGGTTCATGGGTATACATTGTGGGAGATTGGAAGAGGGTGATGGAGAGACACTCCATGATGAATTGGATTGCTTTTCGCATGTAATTACGGCTTGGGGAGCGTTCAATTCGGCCTAGATTAGGAGCAGTTAGCATCGGAGGACATTAGGCAATTGGCCCGGTAGGACACCAGCAAGGTCAGGAGATGGAAGTGAAGCACTGTACCAAATGGTATCCAAACTGCAGCGGCCCCAGTGTGATGATGAGGATGAGGAAGACGAGATACGGTGTCACCTTGGGCGGGGGCGACGGTGACGGTGAGCGCGCTGGGAGATTCATTTTGTATGGGTACGCTCTGAGCTCGCACAGATGGCGAGTGAGCAATTGCTAGACCGTCATTTATATGGTCTGCTGTTTGTCGACTGGAGTTGGTCGCTGGTGCTCGGAGTTGTTTGCTGCTTGATATCATCCGGGTTTGCACGTGACCGGCTCCCGGGCCATCTTCGACGTCGACGTTCGGACGACGACGAAAAAACGAAGAGAAGAAGTTCAAGCACAATGCGTCGAACCGCCTACTTATAATGAGCTTTAACAAGCTCTCGTCTTCTAAAGGGAGAGGCTCACTGGCAGATTCTACTTCTGGAAGAGCGATGCCACCGTTCCCGCGGGGCTCGTCGTATAATGCGACGAGCACCAGCAAGGGGATACATCCGAACTTGAACCTCAAGCGGAGTGTTCAGCAGTCATTTGATGGTAATATATACTCTTTTATCTATTCTGGTTACTAGTGTTGCATTTTGAGCGTTCAATTCATGGCCACCCCCTTTTTGCTCCCCGGTTATGCTGCCTCTGGAAGTTCTTATACCCTTTCTCTGATACCCTTAGTCCTGATATTGAGGATTGGACGACGGCACACTGGCATTAAAGGGGATTTCTGGCCGTGGAAGAATGCCGTCGGCGCAAGCAAGCCTGGATGGAAACTTCCTTTGCGCTCTCGGGGGCGGGACGCTGTTTCCCCAGTTTCTTACTGACGGCCGGTGCCGCGAGCTCTCCGCTGCTGAGACGGCAATCTACTGCCATTTCGTCTCGTCCAAATTTCTTTTGACTGTGCCTTGTACTTTGCAATATAGTTATGGCCTCAATTTATTCTTTCACCGCTGAGCAATGGGATGCTTTTTTCGGGCTATCCTCTATTCCCTTACGAAACGGTAGCCGTCTGCCCTCTGATAGCTATATTGTTTCCTGACTGTATCAACAGTCTACGCCCCGGTCCATCACGTCTTAAGTTTGATGGAGCTGTCTCAAGGCTAAGCAATCTGTTTTATGCATCCCTGACTGACTGAACCCTTATTCTAGAGTCGCAAGACAGCAAAAAGACGGTGCCCTTTTCTTATACCAGCAAAGTCAAAATCCGAGAGAAATATCATATTGTCGGCTTTATTAGCAGTGGTACATATGGCCGCGTGTACAAAGCCAAGAGTAGAACTGGCCTAGGTGGAGATTTTGCCATCAAGAAGTGCGCCCCTTTCCTCCCAGCAAATGCGACAGCACACTAATATCTTACCAGATTCAAACCGGACAAAGAGGGTGAGAAGATTGAGTATACTGGCCTGTCCCAATCCGCTATTCGAGAGATCTCGCTCTGCAACGAACTAAAACACCCCAATGTCGTGCGTTTGGCGGAGACGATCCTCGAAGATAAATGTGTTTACATGGTCTTTGAGTACACTGAGCATGACCTGTTGCAAATCATCCATCATCACACGCAACCACAACGGCACCCAATCCCGGCGCCAATGGTGAAGTCGATCCTTTTCCAGTTGTTGAACGGTCTCCTTTATTTGCACACGAATTGGATTTTACATCGCGATCTCAAGCCCGCCAATATATTGGTTACGTCTAATGGTGCCGTCAAGATCGGTGATCTTGGACTGGCTCGCGTGTTCCACAAACCACTTAACTCTTTATTTTCTGGAGATAAAGTGGTCGTCACGATATGGTATCGAGCCCCTGAATTACTCCTCGGTACGAGACATTACACCACCGCCATTGATCTCTGGGCGGTTGGATGCATATTCGCCGAACTGCTGTCACTCCGACCGATATTCAAAGGGGAGGAAGCCAAAATGGACAGCAAAAAGACCGTGCCTTTCCAGAGGAACCAGATGTTGAAGATCATCGAGGTTTTGGGTCTACCTAAAACAGAAAACTGGCCCGGGTTGGCTTCTATGCCCGAATTTCCTCAGCTCCAAGCGTTGTCTATGGCGCCAGGATCAGGACACCTACACAAACCGTCGAGCCTGGAACATTGGTACCATGTCTGCCTTAAGAGCGGCTCCTATTCCGACTCTTCACCAGCCGGTACACCAGGCAAAGAGGGCTTTGACCTACTCTCCAAACTCCTCGAGTACGACCCGGATAAACGGATCACCGCACGAGAGGCGCTATCACACCCATATTTCACGACTGGCACACCTGTCACCAAGAATTGCTTTGAGGGATATGAAGGCAAGTATCCCAACCGCCGCGTGAGCCAGGACGACAAGGATATCCGTACGAGCAGTTTGCCGGGTACGAAGAGGAACGGGCTTCCTGATGATACGATAATTGGCAGAGCGGCGAAACGAGTTAGGGAGATGTAATTTGGTCATCTTGTTATTGATGGAGTTCAACGGTGTAATATGGGATAAAGGGGCATTTTGGAAGTATTGATTGGGAGTTTGGGGCTTCCTTTTTGCTGTTTGTTACTATCATGTATGGGAACGAGAGGTATGGGCGGATTGTACAGCACTGTACAGTACGTAGTCTGGCGTGAGGCTGGGGTGACATTCGCAAACATCAGGATGCAAAGATAACATCACTGATTTCTTCCGGCCTGTCCTTGTCAGTCTGTAGGATGTTGTATTCAAAGTGAGATCCAAGTTGCGTGAGATTTGATGTTGGCCAGGCCGCGTGAAGTGAAGTCTTGGCTGGCGACGCCAGTGACGCGTGACGATCAACAGGGGCGCAGTCCCGTTACGTCATCTGGTGCTGGCCGTGGTTAAATAGACGACGCTTCCCTGACCGACGTGGCCACCATCATCACTCACAAGAGACTGTTATCACTGACACTGACGATACAATACAAGGTGTGTTGAGTCTATGATGATATGCTGGGATTGGGATGGGAATGCTAACCTTAGACCAGTCACACTTCACAAAGAACCAATCTTCGAGCATCAAACAAACAAGAACACTCGTCTTCCTCTCCTCAACTACAGACATCCTTCGATCAATCAAACGGACTCGCGTCGAAGAAAGAACAAACCTCACACTACACAATGCCGTTCTTCTACTCCAAACGCTTTGGTGGACGAAACGTCAGCACCGGCGTGACTGTCGGCCGTCACGGTGTTCGACGACAGCCTTGGACATTCAGAATCGGACGATGCATGTGTTTCCGATAGATCTATCCACGCGACAGAGTACCTGATATGCTGTACTGCAATCGGCGATAAGCTCTTCGGCGGCGAACGTGAACGTGAATATGAATGGGCGGATGGGTGGACCGGGTTATGAGCGACAATGTTACTCCTTTTTAATGAGCATGATGATATCCCTTTATGTTAATAATCTTCTGGTTGAATGTTTCCTGATATTCAAACATCGAATCATACAATTTCAGTCATTCAAGATCATTATTGCAAGTTTGCAGTAGTTTACAGGACGGAATTTGAGCTCTTCAGTAACCTAAATTATCAATTAGTATCATGACCATCCTGAAAAATGAGCTTGGACTTACCACTCTGCTCCCTTCGCGACCCCCCCTCCTCACCATTATAAGCCCCATTCCTCCTCGCTGCCGCCTCCCGAATCGCCTCCTCATCACCCCTCAGTTTCTCAAAATACTCCTTAATATCTTCCGCCCCAACAGCCGTTCCACTCTCCGCAAACGGTTTCAAGAACTCCTTCACTTTCGTCCGCAGATGGTTATACACCATGGCGCCCTCTATGGCCCGCACTCGGTCCAGATTGCTCAGAGCTGCTTCACCTCGGTCGAGAAGGCTGCCGGTATGCTGACTGCCGGCGCTGTGACCGCCTTGTTCGTCGTCGCCGGCGTCGGAGAGGGGTGGTTCGTAGGTTTCTTCTTCCTCGCGGAGTTGGGGGTGGGGGATTAAAGAGGGAAAGCAGGTAGCGCAGTGGCAGAGGTGGTCGCGGAAGTCTTCTTTGACGAAGAGGGAGAATGTTTGAGGTGATGGGTCGTTGGGGAGGGATTCGTGCTTTTCTTTCTTGATAGTGGAGGGAGGTGCCATGGATTCCTTTGAAGCCTCCTCCGTAGAATCACTCTTCGCACGCTTCGCATCTGGCTCCCCGTCTTCTGTTTCCAACTTGCGTTTTTTAAAACTCTCTTCCTTTTCAGGCCCATCAATAGTCGCGCCGTTAGCTGTCGAGGTCAATTGCTCATGTCTGAAAACGGGCGGGAGGAATCCTGGTGTACCAGCATACCGCTTTAGCCACGGATTTGCGTCTAGACATTTGTAACAGATGAACGTTTCGAAGTCGTCTTCACCGGGGAATCCGGGCGGTAAGGGTGGCTCATCATCTCCATCCTGTTCTTCTGCTGTAGGATCGGGCTCTGCTTTCTTTTCCTCGTTCTCCTTCTCGTCTTCTTTTCCAATCTCTTCTTGCTTCTCTTCTTGTTTCTCTTCTTTCTTAACCTCATCTGTCCCTTTTTCTTCAACATTCTTCTTTAATGTCTCATGCCAATCCCGGGGTATCCCAAGGAGACACTCTGGATGATACCAATCCTCACCACACCCACCCGTCTCCACACTCCCCAAACCAAGGCACTGAAACATCGTCCCTTTCTCTTGATGCGGATTATAATCATCCCCACAGCAACAAAACCTATTCCGGAAATTCTGATTATACTTATTCGTCGCCGCCGGCTCCTCCGAATGTACAGATTTCGTGCCGGTTTTGGGATCTACTCGAAGCGTACATGGGGAGGTTGATGGTACGCGGGTCGTCCCGCAGTCGCATACGAAGTTGCGCTTGTTGAATAACTCGACGAGAGTGTGTTCGCCATGGCACGAGATGGAACAGGAGTAGCACACGCCGGCCGGGGTATATGGAGCGTTCGGGTCAGTTGGTGGTGGATTGCAGGTGAGGCAGGAAAAGAGGCTTTGCCGCAAGGCGCCTAAGGGTCGTGTACAGGAATCAAACGACTGGAAGAACGGTCAGTTTCGTTCGTAAAAGTGAATGTTACCGGGGGAGAGAAGGCAGGCTCACATATGGAAGTGCCTCGCGCGCATCAGCTTCCAGTCTCAATTGCTCGCTGATGAAACTATCGTCACAATTCAGTCAGTACTCATCGTGAACGGAAAAAGCGGAGCGCAATGCAAACATCGTTTCACTCACTCGGCAGCAGTCTGCGAATTTTCAGAGGCAAAGCTCTCGCGTCGCTGTCGAGTCTCTGCATCAGTGCCGGATAAGAGCACTGCGGTAGGCTGCGGGGGATCCATAACGCACTTAAAGAGACTATATTCAGTGTTCTTGAGTGCAATCTGATACTTGATTGTGATGGTTGCGCCGGTGATGAATCCGACGATGGACGTCGATCATGGTCGCGACAGACGCGTCGGAACTTAAAGGGGCTGTTTGCACTGTTTGCATGAGGACTCGGGATTTATTTTAGTGTTACCCCTGAAGGACGATTGATAACCACCGCCATTCATTGAGGATCGTTCTCCATGGCATCGATTCCACAGTATGCTGTATAGATTTTTTGATCTTATAGTGCGGAATGTAGCAGGCTGGTGGGCTGCGCTTTGGCGCCTCTGCTCACCATCTCCTGCTGCGCTCAAGCCCGTCGAGTCAGTGATGTTTAATTCTGATGTAAAACAGCCTTGATGATTCTGCTAACATAGGGCTACAGTGATACCGATAGTGTAAATGAATATGGCGGCCTGGAGATAAAGAAGGGAGATCAAGGTCAAGCCGTACGTACCTTTCTTGCACCGTGCAGCTTCCACTGAACTGAACTGAACTGAACTGAAATGTCGATAGGATTATGTGACACTTGCTGATGGAAAATGCATTCCTGTTGTGGATGCCAATGGCGAGTTTATATCTGGTGGGCTATCTGGAATCGTTGAATTACTGCCAGATGGTACCGTGCTCAAGTCCCCCTTCTTCGACGAGGATATAGAAAAACACCGCGAAGACATCGCGAGAGAGGCAACGATTTATCAGCTTCTGGAACCTCATGACCGCCTCGTCAAATTCATCAAACATTCCGACCAGGGCTTACATCTTGAGTACATGGAGAAAGGCTGTCTGAAGGAATATTTGCGTCAACATCCAGAAGTCCCAATGCAGCAAAGGTTGAAGTGGGTGTTGCAGGCTGCTGAAGGCCTTCAGTTGCTCCACTCGAACGATATCATCCATTGCGATGTCAAACCGAGCAACTATCTCCTTGATAAAAACCTGGACCTAAATATCATCGACTTTTCCGGTTCATCACTCCGTGGTTCTAAATCTACCTCATGCGAGAGCGCACGGTATCACATGCCCTGTCCTTTCAGGTCACCTCCAACTATTTCCAGAGACCTCTTCGCCCTAGGTAGTACGATATACGAGATTGTCACCGGAACAAGTCCTTATCAAGAAGTACCAAGTAATCAGGTTGCAAAACTATACGAACAGCGAGAGTTCCCAGATGTCTCAACCATCCTGTGCGGTGAGATAATTGGCTTGTGTTGGACTAACGAGGTTGACTCTGCCCAAACAGTCTGCGATGTCGTAGGGAAGCTTCTCGACTTTTTCTAAAATTTCGTTGCTGCCGTATTTTTCGTCAACGTTGCCGGGACATCGTTCCGGACGGGTGCCTGGCCAAAATGTTTCACATTCCGTTTGCACAGCTTGAACTGCCTCATATAGTCGCGGTCCCCCTTACCGGGAGGAGGAAACAAGGACGGTATGCACGTATTGCAACCTTGATCAACTGTTCTTCTCCTCGCTAAGCCCTTGCGGAACCCAGGCTGCATGTCAACGCAATCACCCGCTGATTCGATTGGGAAGTTTGGACCAGAGTAATCAGCTCATTTTGGTACACCGGGAGTAGGTTAATGATGCCTTGCCATCCAAGACACGGCAGTCTGTGTACGAAGATTGCGTACTCCGGATCGGAAACAGATTAAGCTTGATGGCATGTCTGTGGCATGTCTGTAAGCTGAGATGAGAGAAGTAAATGGTTAAGCCACAGTTAATGTGGGATACTTGGGCTATTTGCATGTAAGAAAAACATAATGGTGGCAACTGGTTGAAGCTGAATGAGATAAGGTTCTCGTCAAACCGTCGGTAATTAGTGGCTCAATTGAGGTATTGATTGAGAAGACTCCAGTTGGAAGAGACGAATGTTGAAGATGTTGTCGTCGGTTGGAGCCAAACTGGCTGTTTGCATTGTTTGATTGATTGATAGATTAAATTGGGTTTAGCGCCGTTTGACGCGGTGCAAACACGCGTTAATTGGTTTTTGACGCGTCTTGTGCGTGTTTCGGCTGGTGTGCTGGACTTCGTTCTTCCCCTCGACGCTGGCAAGAGAATCAACCATCTCTCCCTTCATAACCCAAGCCACCACGTTCATTACTACAATCTTCATAAACAGGGTCCTACTTGGATTTCTTGAAAATGAGGTGCGACTGTCCCAACTCTCTGATTTGCTCTTAATCAAACCTCCTCGCTAACCGTGCAGGATAGTTCACCATTGCGCCCGAGCATGTCGGCCGCCAACCGGGGGCCAAACCCGGTTAACAGAAGAAAGCGATCTCGTGAACGGGACGACGATGTCTCTTCAGCACCTCCACCTTCCAGCCGTGAGTGCAATTTTCTGAGAGTTGAAAGGACCCAGCTAATTGGATATCAGCCCCTCCGTCCTCGCCCCCATTGCTGCCCATGGACGAAGATGACGACGATGATATTGCTGCGGAGGAAGGATTTAGAGATATTGATGATGTGGACGAGATGGCTGAAGATGAAGACGGCATTGACCTTTTTGGCGATTCGTTTGAGCGCGACTACGAGGGCCGTGACGGTGACGACTATGAAGCAGCAGGACTCGATGACGACGGCGACCACGAAGAACTAGATGCTGCCACACGACGAAGGCTTGAAGCTCGACTGAATAAACGTGACCAAGAACTTGCGCGGAGAAGGCAGATGCCTGCTGCGTTTTTACAAGAAGATGATTTTGATGCGATTGACTTATCACAGTTGCGACGAACGAGACACAATTACGATGAAGCGAGGTCGGATATAGATATGGACAACCCGGACGAGGAGCTTACGCTGGAAGATATGGCCGACATCAAGGCAGACAATGTCACCGAATGGGTTGCCTCTCCTGCAGTACACAAGGCGATATACCGCGAGTTCAAGTCGTTTCTCACAGAATTCACTGACAAGGATGGACTCTCTGTCTACGGTACCGCTGTGAAGAACCTTGGAGAAGATAACTCGGAGTCATTAGAGATTTCCTACCCGCATTTGAGCGAAGCAAAGTCCATTATAGGCTTCTTCGTGGCCAATGCGCCAGCGGAGGTGCTCAAGATTTTCGATGCTGTCGCCATGGAAGCGGTTCTGCTACACTACCCCGACTACCACCGTATACATAGCGAGATCCACGTTCGAATTACCGATCTTCCTGTCCGATATAACCTCCGCCAACTGCGACAGAGTCACCTTAACTGTCTGGTTTGCGTTACTGGTGTGGTCACTCGCAGAACGGGTGTCTTCCCCCAGCTTAAGTACATCATGTTCAACTGCACAAAGTGTGGTGTGACTCTTGGACCTTTTGAACAGCAGGATTCTTCTTCAGAGCTCAAAATTAGCTACTGTCAAAACTGCCAGAGCCGTGGCCCATTTACGCTTAATTCTGTCAAAACTGAATATCGAAACTACCAGAAGCTAACACTGCAGGAGTCTCCTGGGTCTGTTCCCGGTGGACGTCTCCCGCGACATCGCGATGTGATTCTTCTTGCCGATCTTATCGATGCTGCGAAACCTGGTGACGAGGTTGAGATTACAGGTATCTACAAAAATCAATACGACTTGCCCATGACCAACAAGACCGGACTGCCAGTATTCAGCACAATCATTGAAGCGAACCATATCAAAAAATCGCATGATCAGCTTGCATCCTTCAATATCACCGAAGAAGATGAAGAACAAATTCGAAAGCTGTCGAGAGATCCCACGATCACCGAGAGAATCATCCACTCAATCGCTCCCAGTATCTACGGACACGAAGATATCAAGACCGCAATCGCCTTGTCCCTGTTCGGCGGAGTTAGCAAACAAGCCCAGGGAAAAATGAACATTCGTGGCGACATCAACGTATTACTGCTCGGAGACCCCGGTACGGCCAAATCCCAGATGTTGAAGTACGTTGAGAAGACAGCGCACCGCGCCGTATTCGCAACAGGTCAAGGTGCCAGTGCCGTCGGTCTTACTGCCAACATCCGACGAGATCCAATGACCAACGAATGGACACTGGAAGGCGGCGCGTTGGTCCTCGCAGATCGCGGCACATGTCTCATCGACGAGTTCGACAAGATGAATGACCAGGACCGGACGTCCATCCACGAGGCCATGGAGCAGCAGACGATTTCCATCTCCAAGGCTGGTATCGTCACTACTCTTCATGCTCGCTGCTCGATCATTGCCGCGGCCAATCCTATCGGTGGGAGATATAAGGGTACAATCCCGTTCTCGCAGAACGTGGAACTTACTGAGCCTATCTTGTCCCGTTTTGATATTCTTTGCGTTGTTCGCGATACGGTTTATACTACAGAAGATCAGCGACTGGCTAAATTCGTCGTTAATTCTCATTACAAGTCTAATCCTCCGCGAGACGCCGAGGGTGAGATCATCCCCGAGGAAGATGAAGACCTAAATGAGGATGAGGAGGAAGAAGCTCGAATGAAGCCTCAACCGATTCCTCAAGATCTCCTGAGAAAATATATCGTCTACGCCAGACGCGAATGTCGGCCAAAGCTATATCAGATTGATCAGGGCAAGGTCGCAGATGTCTTCGCAGACATGCGAAAGGAGAGTCTGGCGACGGGTGCATACCCAATTACTGTAAGTAATAGCAATACTGCCTCCTCTCTCGTTGGACTTCGCTGACAGAGTGGTTAGGTCCGTCATCTTGAATCCATCATGCGTATCGCCGAGTCGTTTGCAAAGATGCGGCTCGCTGAATACTGCACGGCGAGAGACATTGACCGCTCCATCGCCGTGGCCATCGAGTCGTTCGTGGGCAGTCAGAAGGTTAGCTGTAAGAAGGCGCTTTCTAGGGCATTTGCTAAGTACGTTCTTCTAACCCCTAATCCTTCTTCTCCTCGCGAGGTGATGCTAATACTTGCTTGTTAGATATATGCTTGCGAAACCCAAACCTCAAAATCAAAGGAGGGCACCTCGACAGGGAGCAACATCCAGAGAGAGTACCGTTGGGGCGCAAGACAGATAGAAGAATTAGCATGCCATTTTGCTGGAGTTATTTGCTGTTTGATATCCCCGACAGACTACAGATATTGGCCTTTATTCTTTTCAATTTCGTTGCCTTTACCACCTCGGGATCATAATGAGAAATGCGGGTTTCTTATGAGTGCTTATGTTACTATGGTTTCGTTTTCATGGCCGCAGGTTTGCGAAGGACCTGTCACTTGGATATGCTCTCAAGTGGGGTTTCAGACAGAAATGAATAGTATTAGAGATTCCAGATCGTATATTAGATTCGCGTTGCACAATAAATGTTGAGAAAGTATGTTCAAGCACTGCTGGCCAGAGCAGGAAATTAAAAAGCACAAATATCCAATCAATGGATTCACGCAACAGCAGGTTGCTTGGAGCACCATTTCAGAGAGCGTGCTGTAATATAACACAACCGCCTGTTCCACTGAAAAAATCCTACAACTCATCCGGCATACCTTCAGCCATAACGCTCCTCGGCAACGAAGCATCCTTGATCCACAAGCCAGCCCCGTCATGATTCCACTTCCCCCGCAAACCACCCTCCATCTTCGCAAAGATACTATCCCTCAACGCTTCCAATTCGTAATCCCACGTCCGAAATTGCTCCAGTTTGCCCTGAACGCCTAGATACCGTACGGAATGCGAGATCAACGCATAACTCGTGTCCAGCTCCATCCAGGGATCGTTCGGGTCCAAATTACCCAGCTCGCGCTCTTCTGAGAACACTTTGGTAAGATTCCGTTGGGAGGGGGCTAGTTGGAAGCTTAGGTAGCGGAGATTCGTCATGTTCCGAATAACTTTTAGCACGAGGTTCGTGTGATTGTAAAAGGGGAATATCGATGTATAGTGGAAAGATGTTAGGTTAGAGATCACGGAGACTGGATATGGTAATTTTGCGTTCTGGAGTGGGTCGACTGAACCCCAGTGGTCCATGAGAGATGGGAGGCGGAGGAGATAATACTCGTAGTTGCGGTAGGCTTTCAGGGAGGAACCTTCGTTGAAGAGAATCTCCGTCCAGGGCCGGGCAGTGAAGAGGGAGTCTAATTGATCCGTACTTGATGCCGCATCCTCATTTTCTAAAGAAGATTCGCGCTGTATCCGCCCCCCCAGATGTCCGCGCCGTGGTTGTCGAAAGTGCATAATCTGGAGCGGTAAGTCGAATGCCCAAGTATGCGCGCCCTCGAGGCTTGCCTGTGCCATATCCGCAAGAAAGAATGGCGGCGCAACTAGCGTTATGATCTCCGGATCAAGCTCCTCCAACAACTGTTTCCACCAAAACGGCTTCTCGCTGCCGCGGAAGATGGAGCGGACGGAGATGACGAGTGAGCGGACATGGTGACGCAAACCGTTCTCTTCGAGAAAAGCTAGGAACCGGTCCTGGTCGCGGAGCTCGTAGCGAGAACGGGAGAATAGATATGGGAGGGACAATATGTGTAGTCGTGAAGCTGTTCGCGAGGCTGCCTTCAGGTGGCGGGCGGGAGAGGCGGAGATGCTGTGGTCGGGGACTTCGCGGAGGTTGTGTAGGGATGGAGGAGGGTCGGGTGAGAGGAATGAGAGGACATGGTCGAGGAGTTCATTTGGCAGCGAGAAGAGGGTGCGGTGATTGTAGTTGGCGTGGTTGTGGTTGTCCATGGTGGTGATGCGGTTGGAGAGTGTGAGGATGACGGCGAGCGAGGGGCCGTCTCAATGCCCGCTTGTCTTTTGTCTCATGTTCACGTCTCGTCCACTTCAACACACACTTTTTCACTGGACGGACGTTCAACATTCCTGTCGTCCATGAAGAGGGATTATTATTTAGCATATTCTGGTGGAATATATTTGCACTTGACAGCATTGAGCTGGACGCACAGATGGTGTTTGGCACATCAAAAAGGGGGCTGATGTTTCGTTCTCTCTATTATTCTAACATCTAGTATCAACTCTCCCTATACTCGCGAACTCCTGCTGCATAATGTCACTTGCTTGTCGAGACAGAGCCATAGACCGCTCAACCCATTGCTGGTCATTCTGGTCAAGATCCTTGAAACGCCGGCGGAATGCATCTTGATCACCACCATCGAGCCCTTGCAGGAGGACATCCCGCCGCTCACAGGGCTGAATGATACCATCCATCCAGCTCGTCTGCGGGTTGCGTTTGAATATCTGAATGGCACCGATCATCGCCACGCGTCCGGTGAATACAAATGTCCGCGATTCCACACGGACGCGATATCTTTTGAGCCACCACTTCACGAGGCCGGAATGGTTGCACATCACCGTTTCCTCGAAGAACCATGAGATAACAATAAACACGAGCAGCCCAACCCCATCCCACCCCTTTTGCGCAGCAACAAATGTCATGCAAGCAAGCTGCATCAACGAGAGAAATCGCAGAACCAAGGAGAACGTCCCGACTCCGCCATCGCCAAAGACGGTGGTGACGGATTGTATCATGGATTTGTTCAAGAGCTCATCGACAATGCCTCGATCTCCGATGTACAGATGCCATGTAGACGCATTCTGATGTATCGCACTGACCATGCACGCGTCCATTCTGTTGCCTTCGTTATCCTGAAGAAAATGTGGTGCGCGCTTGATAACCACAAGCCGCCGACAGATGCGCACCAGAAAAGCAATAATCAGGCATCCTGCGGTCCCATACAGTCCAAATAAACAGGAGAACACTGTAGCTCCGGCAAGGATGCTCAGCAGGATGAATTCACTGGCCACATCTTGTAAAACGTTGTGGGTTTTTGAATGACCCGGGTTCTCCTGACGAGAAAAGTGGATGACATGCAGTGTCTGATACCGCCGAAATGGCGATGCACCTTGAGGTGGAATAGCAGCATTTGTTGCCTCTGGTTTAGTTGTAGAGGATGCGGCGACGACTGTCTCGGGCATGGCTATCGTCTTAGCCCGGCGGGTGCAATACGCCGTGATCATACTGCTTGCAGCACCGTTCGCACAGGGGAACACAGAGCCCCAGTTGGCATCCCATACTTCGCGTCGCAGCTCTCCAATCGAGCATGTTTCGTCCAGGAAATTCGATCCCTCTTTGAGGAACCGCGCAACAGTCTCTAGGATTTGCAATTTTGGAAAGAGACCAATTTGGATGCGGCCAGACAGTGATGCCAGTCCAGCAAAGCGGTGGTTTTCTTGCGAACTAGCGAGATAAATAACCAGAGGTATCAAGGCCGCCCATTCGAAAAACGTCTCCAAGACACTACCACTGCCGATCCCAAAGTTGAATGGCGGGTTGATCCCCAGTGTTCCTGAGCCATGTGAATCGTCGGATGAATTCATAACATTCAAGCAACTCCTTCCGCAATTTGTGCAGTTTGCCTCGAGGTTTCGTTTCTAAAACCATTTTCAGTTGATACATCGTCCCTCAGCCTCACATCTCCCGTTGTGGGATGGCGCCTGATGAACAGTTGGGCCGTTTCTCAAGAACATGCGAAAGAAAAGCGGGACACATCATCCTCGCGGGTTGCATTCACTCGAATGTCCCATCTCACGATTGACCGCAAATATACTGTAATCCCCGGCTATATTCGATATGGCCGTGCGTTTAACCTTCGATCGTGTTCTCCAAATAATAAATGACAGTCGCTCCGAGAGAGAAACACTCCTCTCCAAAAATGAAGGATTCCCATCAGAACTCAAGGCCTTGGACCTTGAACCTGGCAGTTTGCTCAATCAAACCTTTCAGCACCTTCAAGGCTTTGTAAACCTCCCCACGGGAGGTTCACTATTTGGCCTTACCGCCGAGGCGAGTCGCCAGAACCTGGCAAGAAAAATCTGCAAACTTCTATGCCAGCAACTCCGCGACCCTGTTGACCATCTCGAGCGGCTCGACAGCGCTTTTTCAGAGTTCATGTACTTTGAAATATTCAATGGACGAGCGCCAGATCCAGAGTCACTTGCAAGGGAGACATACCACCTCTTGACTCGGCTTTTGCCCGATGAGCAGCCTTATTGGGAGGTCCATGCGGCAAAGACTTGCAACACTCTCAGCGATCACTTTTTCCACCCGGGAGGGGCATCCGAGAAAGTGCCGCAACGACTTAAAGTGTCTACCTTTTTTGATCGCAATATTATACGCGCGGCAATCTACACGGTCTTAGAACCGCTTACGAACACAGGTTCGTCGCTGCGTTTAATAGGCTACATCGATCTTCTGGCGCAGCTACTCCAAGCCGCACTGGACATCGCACCAGGCGGCCGTGGATTTACTCAAGGCAGCTTGCTGATTCTGAGGACATTCCTTTGGAAATCTTTGCAACGTTCCGTGACCCTCTATTGCTGGTCATTGGTCAAACATGGCAACCGGGAAGTTTGGATGGATGTCACGAACCGTCAGACTGCTCACGTTCAACGATTTCGCCGTGTGATTACAGCCCAAAGAGACCAAGAATTGCTGTCGGAGCTTCCACCCTCTCTGTGTCCATGGGCCTTTGAGCTGATGCGGACGCACCCAGCTGCAGCTGGCGTGGATGCTGCGTATTTTGTTTATCTATACTCTAAGCATTTCGGGAAGCTGTCTGCCAGGTGCATCGTGAACCCAGACGGTTCTTTTCGACCGTGCGTCGGAACTGGTCCCGCTGGTTGCACGCGATTCACAGGGGCGGTTATTCATGACCAGTCGGCGCACGAGGAAACTTGCGACGGGAAATGCGCGAGGCTGTACTGGGATGAGGATTCCTACCGTCGGGTCCAGGGCGCCCGAGCAGTGACATTGGAGGAGCCTAGGAACGATCTCCTACAATACTGCGCTGTCTCCGGCCAAACTATGGCAGTATCCCATGTCTGGAGCCATGGCCAGGGTGGTCGTCCAGAACGTCCGAGAGTTGGAGTGCCGTCGACTGGCTTCAATTCTTGTCTCCATCGACGGTATTGTGCCATTGCACGGCAAATGCAATGTGATTCATACTGGATAGACACGGCATGTATCCCGCAAGACCACCAACTGCGACGAGAAGCAATCAGCCAAATCAACGACATTTTCGCAAACAGTCGATCGACACTGGTGTGTGACCGGGATATAATGATGATTGATATCACGAAGAAAACTTTCGCCGTTTTGGAGTCTATAATGGCAGCCTTGCTGGTGTGTGACTGGAATAGTCGAGCATGGACTCTCCTAGAAGGCACCAGAGGCGCTAAAGTCATGCACCTGCTCTGCAAGGATAACCAGACAATCGATCTGAGCGAGGTTATTCAAGCGATGTATAGCAAGGGCCGTCTATCTCTGGCAATCCTCTGTCTGACCCTCGATCACCTAATGGGTGCCGCCGTCGTGGGAGGACAGACTTTCAGAGTAACCGAACGCCAGCACAAATATACCGAGATGACGGCGGCAACTCTGTTGAGCCACCGCCATGCCAGTCGTGAGGGGGACGAGGTCGTTATCTGGAGCCTGCTGTGCGACAGACTTGTCTACACGGCCGAGGATTTCTGGCGCAACGCAAAGAGCGTAAAAACGGGATTCTTAGTGTCCGATATACCAAGACTAGACGGCATTCCTGGGATTAGCTGGGCTCCTAGACGGCCTAGTCTTGCATCAGGTGGTAAGATCATCGCTCCTCGCGAGAATAACCAGCGGCCCACGGTAGGCGTGATGGACAGCGAAGGTGGATATATAGACTCACGCGGACTCACGGCGAGATGGAGAATCTGCACGATGGCAGACCTCGACATTTTCTCCAGCCTGGGTCAATGTTTCATACATTGTCTCAGCGCCCTTCGCTCCTTCAGTAGGATCTTCTGGAAAGCCGTGCTTTGGGAACGCCTAGGGGCGGCCCTGTATTACTGGAGTATGGCCTGTGCGTCTTTGAGTATACGCCGTCGTCTTCGGTCTATTGCTCAGGAAGTGCAGACACCTATGCACCGGCTGGCTCTGATACGGCCATCCTCTGCGTCGGATATATATAATGGAGATCAGAAACAAGCTTCTATGGCGGTATTAGAAGAAACAGGGCGAGGTACGTGGATCTGGAAAAGGGTCATTTATTGGGATGAATCTGTAGTTCTCCCTCCTTTCATTTTGAAAGAGATCACGATTGAATAGTCATACTATACACCAAAGGTGACCGCATGGCAAATGCGTTCTGCTTGCTGTGCCCAAGGGGGCAAACAGCAAATGAAAGATTGCACAACTCTCCATTACCTTTGCTTGGGCACATACTGGCGACACAAATCTTACTATAAGAAATGTTGTAGTTGTAGCCCCGTAGCCACAGTGATCCGTGATACAGGAACGGAAGACACCGCACTAGCCGATATTTGAGGAAGGGGAATTGTAAAATTCCCGAGTTCAGAGAAGTCGGGAAAGATATCACGAACAGAGATTCTGACAACAGCCGTTGCGCATTACCGGCTAGCAAAGACACATCGCGTCCGCAACTTCGGGTAAAACTCAGGACCTTGCAACAGGTCCTTCCAAGGTTACTTACATAATGCTTATCAAGAGCAAACATGCAGTGAAGTCGTACGCATACTACATACACAAGGGGATATAATCCTGGTTAGTTGCATGCAACCGGAATGCGTTCGTTGACGTTGAGATGGCGAGCTGACGAATTTTCGTTGTTGCATTGAGCAAACGCTCTGATATGTGGTTTTGAATCCCGGCTATTCATTGACCTCTGCGGAGACGTATCACATTTATGCAACAGTGGAAGACGGTCTTTTTGGAGACTAATGAAACTCCCAGCCTTGATAATATCTTAGTAAAGAGAGTCTCTGATGTCGTGCGAGGTCCGTATTATTGTGCTGCGCCACGAGGGAAGATCTTGATCCAAGGTGACAGAGCGCCATTGCATTGTACTGCAGTTAAGCTAGTATATACATACCAGCGGACCCGAGCGTACGGGCGGCAGTTGGATGGGGCAAACCTAAAGAGCCCCCGGCAAGTTTAACTTTGCGGGGTCCCGTCTTTGAAAAGAAACGGGAACCTTGCAATCGCACGATTCCGAGACGACTTAATTGTTGGTTGTATCAAAAGCAAAAAGCCGGAGGTGGATCTTGCCGGAAGATGGAGCGAGAGGACCTCTTTTATATTTAGGTAGCGCCAAATGGCCTTCATTTCGTGCGCCTTTTGCAAATGATGTTTGCCATCCCCGTCATACACTTGCTCTCATACACTTGACAATTGCGAAATGACTGTCCCAGCCCGTCGCAGTCCTCCCTTCCGGGCAGAGCATCTAGGCTCTCTGTTAAGAACAGATGAACTGCTTGAGAAACGAAGAGCTGTTGACGAAGGAACGGCATCCGCGACTGACCTTAGAAGGCTGGAAGACCACGATATCAAGGAGATCGTAGACCTTCAGAGACGACTGGGGTATCATGCTATAACGGATGGCGAGTATCGGAGACACAGTAAGGTTCCTCGAAAGGATATCATCTCAAGGTCCTGAGAATGCCGTGAAACTGACGAGTCAATATCTAGTGTTCTGGGGTTCTTTCTGGCCGGGTCTCGAGGGAATGACCGAGATAAAGAATCCTGACCTTGACATCTTCCGTCTTTATCTTCCGGATATTGCTGCATTCACTGAGACGGGACATAAACCTGGTGAAAGTGTCATTTGCACCGGTAAAGTCAGGCAGGTCGGAAGCACGTATCTTCAGGAATTCGACTTCCTAAAAGGTCTCGTTCCGTCGACAGAGCTTTAAAACTGAAATTTACCTTAACAGCACCAAACTGGTATCATTTGCGGTATAAGGAAGGTCCTGCATACCCGACAGACGTGTACGCGTCTGACAAGGAATTTTTTGAGGACATTGCCATAGCATACCAGACGGAGCTGCAAATTCTATATGACGCAGGGCTGAGAAACGTGCAGATTGATGACCCCAACTTGGCATGTAGGTGCCTTCCATGATGCTGTGGGCGTGTTAGTATATTGACCGGAACAGATTTCTGTAGTGAAAGTATGCTGGCAGGATGGAAGTCGGACACCTTGAACATATACACCGCGGACGAACTGTTCGACGCATATATTGGGCTATACAACGACTGCATCAGCAAGAGGCCAACAGATATGCACATCGGTGTCCATATATGCCGAGGCAATTTTGTCAACAGTCGCCATTTTTCTGAAGGAGGATACGATCGAATCGCTGCTAGACTGTTCAACGAGCTCAACGTCGACACATATTATCTTGAGTACGACACTCCTCGGGCTGGGGGATTTGATCCATTGATCCATCTGCCAAAGAACAAGAATGTGATCGTGGGAGTAATCACCAGTAAGTTTCCGCAGCGGGAGGACTTGTCTGAGATGAGTGAGCGTGTGATGAAGGCTGCAGAAGTTGTCGCACAAGGAAACAACGAGTCAGTAGAGGAGGCACTTGAACGGATGGGTGTGAGCCCGCAGTGTGGATTTGCCAGTCATAGCTCGGGCAATGCAATCAACCGGGACGATATGGTGGCCAAACTGAAGCTGGTACGGCAGCTGGCAGACAGCATCTGGCCAGGGCAACCATAGGGAGTATTCTGCAGATAGCTGGGTATCATAGGAATTCATATTCAGCAATTGCTGCTTCTGAGTGGTATATGATGCATCTCTGATTGTCCTGAGGTCGTGGTGATGAGGTCGTGTTGCTGGTGGTGAAGATTGTTGTGTTGAGGAATGTGTGACGATGACGGGAAGAGCCGCAATTGCCCCGCCATTATGTCAGCGGCGTACTGATTGGCTGGCAGCCCCCGTTTCACGCTAACGGTACTAACGCTCCGATTGGTTCCCCTGGCTTACGCAGCGCGCTCTGACACTCGACCCCTTTCCGTCACGTGCAGCAACGCGTTTTCCGCTTTGGGCGCTGTGTTCAACGTCGCTGCAGCGCGCAAAACCGGCGAAGATCAGCAATCGTGGGGAGACAAACCAAGTAGACATCGCCGTGAGACTGTGTTCTGCTAAGATCAAGGTGAGATTGACGGTTTGGGCCTTTGAGCGCTGGGAGAATCCGCCGTGGGCTGTTTGCTTGAAGTGTTTGTTGACTGTTGCCCGGTGCTAGGTAGCGAAATCGATTGTGCCTTTATTTTTCCCGTCCAATTCTCCCACCAGCATACAAGGTTGAAAATCATTTTGCTACAGTGATACTGTAGCTCTATATCCATTTATTAGTCGAGCCGGATCACACACGCTTATCAAGATGGGTGGCCAAGTCTCGAAACTGATGGGCAAGATCTTCGGATCGAAGGAAATGCGTCTCCTCATGTTGGGCCTCGATGCTGCCGGCAAGACCAGTAAGCGAAATCTCAATATGGCTACGATAGCAGGCACTGACTTTTCATTTCTTAAAAGCAATTCTCTACAAACTCAAGCTTAACCAGGATGTCACAACCATTCCCACCGTCGGTTTCAACGTCGAGTCTGTCACCTACAAGAATGTCAAGTTCAACGTCTGGGATGTTGGTGGTCAGGACAAGATCCGACCACTATGGAGGCACTACTTCTCTGGTACTCAGGGGCTGATCTTCGTCATTGATTCGAATGATCGAAGTCGTATAGAAGAGGCTCGTCAGGAATTGCATCGGATCATCTTAGATCGTGAGATGAAGGAGGCTCTGTTGCTAGTTTTTGCCAACAAGCAGGATATCCAGGGTGGTATGTGGACTTGGTTCTTTCTGGTTGAGCACGGCTGATTTTTTCGTAGCAATGGATCCCAAGGAGGTGACTGAGAAGCTTCAACTCAACCAACTCAAGGAGAGAATATGGTTCGTTGTCCCGAGTTGTGCAACGACTGGAGAAGGATTGTTTGAGGGCTTGGTAAGCGTGTCTCATTGTACCGTGACGGGGCTTTGTTAACGATGTACTTCAGGCTTGGCTCTCCAACAATGTGAAGAATCTACAGCAACGACAGGGCAAATAATGATTCCACTGCAACTCCACTTCTTTCTTCAACCGCGAAACTCTTCACACCCCGCTTCTCTAATTTATCGTTCTCGCAGGACGACCACTCCCGTCTTCAAACCACATACATCTTTTCTGTGGCGGGTTTCCTTAATAATAATGACGGTTGATGTGACCTACGCATATGCGACTTGCTTGAGTTTCATTGAGAGCTTTATGATCTGCCTTCTCCCACCCTGTTTAACTGATTTGTTTGTGTTGCTGTTGCAAGCAGGCCTTTATGTTAGATGATATCCCTTCTGTTCTCAAGCATCCGTTCTCCAACCTGGGGTTTTATTAGTTGTTATACCACTTTTGTAATATATCACCTACGTTCAATATGGGTTAAATGGGAATCAAAGCTCATAATTTAGGGTATCCATATAATGTCGCTTCTCAATAAACACATCGATGTATTCCAACCTGACTCCAACATAAACACATGGGGGTATCATAAATTCAAGGCACATCTCCGTAAGAACACCACATTCTACCTCCCAACCATCCGATATCTCTCCCTCGCCATCCCTCCCTCCGCACCTTCAATCCCAAACCCTTCACCCACCTCCCCCACCACTCTCGCCGGCGCACCACCCACCACACAGAAACTCGGCACCACCATGCCCCCCGGCACCACCGCACCATCCAGGACTACCACGAAATCCTTCAAGATCGCCATGCACCCCACCACCGCGTCCTTGCCCACATGTACATGGTTTCCGATCGTCGCTGCCTCAATCACACTGCGCTCTCCGATAAACACGTGGTCCCCAATTTTGAGCGGGTAGTATGAGTGCACGCCGCGGTTGAGCCGTGAGGGTGGACGGAGCAGACATGAGCGTGAAAGATATGTATAGCGTCCGATGCTAACGGCAATCGAGGGGGTGTTTGGGTTGGCACTGGCGCTGATGCTCGTGGTGCTGGGAGAGGATGGGGTGGGTGGTTGTTGACGGTATAGGTCACCGCGGATACAGACGTCGGCTTGGATGACGGTCTTGCCGCCGAGAATGATGTGTTGTGTGCCGTGGACTTGGTTGCGGCGGGAGACTTTGTTGCCGGTGTCCTGAATTGTCAAGTTAGTTAGGCTCAACGGTGTTTATCCGGGTGCTGGTGATTTGTGGGGATGATTACAGTCTCTATGTACTCGCCCTTGATGGTTTTGGGGGGCATTGTGGAGGTTCAAGCCGGCTCTGAGGAGTAGCTGCCGCGGTGCAGGTTAGGGTCGCATGTATTGAATTAATGCAAATGATGATGAGAGCCAGGCCGAGTTTGGGGTTGTGTTTATTGTAGTCAACGTGAACGCGTCCCCAAGCTTGATGAAGCAGAAGTTCGCGCCAAGACCTCCCACGTCTGCGGCCCAAGAAAACGCCGGACTCGGGCTGCTACAAGGACACCCGCTCTTCGGAGCTTCCGCAGCGACATATGCACGGGATATCAGACAACTTCGCACGAAGAGCTAAGTACGCGTCTTTCTACATTTTTACGGTTAATGTTTATCAAGGAACCATGCCAAATCCAGAGATCCTACTGCTGAGTTACTTGGAACATAGTCCACTGCAGGAGAGAACATGACGCTGACGCAACATTTTTACCTTGAATAAGCAACGGTGGTTACGATGGGTCTGCCTTTCTAGAAGATAAAGAAAGGTTTTCAAAGGAATACTCCAGAAAGGCAATGTTAGCTATTAGCCAAGGGTATTATTTCACAAAAGTCCAGTCGAGCAAACATGAATTATACAATACCAATCCTTGAACACTGATGCCAGTAATAAGGAAGGAAAATGGGAGGATGGCCGAAGGTCCAACCCGCAGCCGTTCAATTGTTATCGAGTCGGATCCATCTACGCCTCCCTCTTTCGAGGTTCAGGCAATTCCCCATCAAAATGTACTTTGAAGGCTGTATATTCTCATTAGCACTTGCACGGTTGTTACACGACGAAAGAAACCACTTACTCATTGGGAACACAAAGTAACTTCCTTGGTCCTCGCGCATATAAATATAGAATCCTCCTGGTCTTGGGATTTTCTTGAGTTCTCCTTGTGGCCCTGGTGCTCGGCGCAAGTTCTTCAGCTTCCCGACGACTCGAAGCATCGAAGTCAAACCGACCATGTTTGCATCTCTGCCTAGACAAGTATGCGGCCCCTCGCCGTAGTGGATATAAGAATCTAGCGGCCGGTCGAGTCGTACTTCGTTCGGGCTTGGGAAAATACTGGGGTCGCGGTTCGCAGATACGAAGCTCACAAAGACTTTATCACCTGGTTTGATGGATACGTGGCGACCATCGTCATCGATCTCAATAGCACCAGCCGCTTCACGATATGAACCGAACGTGCCGTTCAGACGGATACCTTCCATGCAGTAATGGAGAAGCTTGTCGTCAGATTCTGGAGTATCAATTTGAGCTAGGCGCTGAATCTCAGGGAGGTGGACTTGTCCTTCCTCTGACAGGTAGTAATCCACTATTTGGGTGAACTAGCAACCCCAAAAGGGGATCTTGTAAGCATTTCAACAAACCTCAGGACTAGCTATTCGTGCGGATTGACTTACCACTTGTGCTTGGTTGGGTATCATAGCCCCTGCAGTGGGCAGAACTTGAGACCAAGTGACCTCGGAAACACTAAGGCCACTAGCCAGCAACCTCCGAATCATATGGATTCCATAATCCTTCAGTCCGGTCTTGTTGTCCCGGAAGCGGTCCACAATGCTAGAAATGACACTCGTGGCTTTCACACTTTTGACGTAGCCCTCAACAATCTTCCCGAGTTGCTGCGCGATCGCGCGGGATGCTTGACGGAGAGGGAACGATTTTGCTGGATCGAGATCGAAAAAGATACACGTAAAAAAAACGCACATAATCATGAACATTTCGTGTTCGGTGTAGATGCCGCGTGGATTCTCCTCTGTTTTGAGTGGAAGGGAGAAAATATTAGACGCAAAATGAACGTGGGCAAGATTTCCGACACTGCGAATTACGTTAGTATGCAGGTTAGACCTTCAGTCAAAGGCAGGCTTACTCTCTTGTGATATCAACCTGATTCACCCCGGCAATCTTGCATGACTTTTGCCTTAGGAGCTTGATAGTGATATCCTCGTAGAACTCCTTTACTTGTTGTTTCCACTTATCCTGGTACAACGCTCTTCCCATCACCTGCCTCTGTTTTGCGTGCTTGGGAGTGTCTCCGGACAACATGAAGTTCAAACCTTCTTCACCAAATAGGAAACCGGTGGCTTCTCCCCACGTCACTCGGAAATCCTTTGCATTTTCTAGGATCGCCTTCGCGCCCAAGTATGATGTCAGGTTGACACGGGGTGGGATGAACGCAGGCCTATCCCAAGAGTAATGATCGACGCGACCCAGTCCTGTGAATATCTTTTTGTTCTCGCTAGGGATGGTCATCGGGTAGTGGGCGTAGATGGAATCTGGCTTGAAGTGATTTGGGAAAGATCGAAGCATGAGTTTGTAAAATATGCAGCCCTGATTGACGCTCAAGTCATAATTGGTTTCGGAGAACCCCCAGTTGGTCAGATTCTTCGGGTGGTAATCCGTCTGTACAAACATTAGCGTTCACTTCTGATTAGTTTGATTGGGATAGCAAAGTTTACCGTGTAGAACCTGTCGCCACGAACCAAGGCAACGGCGTCTGAGAGAATTGCTCGAGACAGTGTGTATGTGGGACAGATTCCTGCACCAGGAACCATGGGTATCTTAGGCTCTTCGGCAACAATTCCGGGGTATAACTCGACATGGTCTGGATGTTCATATAGATGGCGGAGCTGGTCTGCGATATATGGATCGGAGTTAATCTCCTCAAATGTGGAGTACTCCTTTAGACCAAAGAATTTTCGAAATTCGTTTAGTGAGCCGCATCCCCATTTACGAGCTTGTTGAATACCAAGAATTTCAACTGCTCTCAGAGCCTTCGGAACATTACGTGGGCCAAATGATCCTGGTGAAATGTTAGTAACCAAAGAAGTCTCAATGTGTCATGTATGCGTACCGGCAAGCTCTTCAATGCTTTCTGTCATAATCTTGACAAGGTCTTCATCATTGAACCGACCATCCGAGCCACGTTCAAGACCGGCGAATGATCTTTGCGCTGGGTCTTTTGGTAGTTCCATCTGCCATTTTTTCATGCCCATTAGAAGCTCTGGCATTGATACATCTTCGGCGGTCTTGCCAAACAATTGGTGGTATATATCGTCTGTCCACTTCTCGTCCTGCTGGCCAATGCAAGAGTGCCATCGATAGGCTAAGTTGAATTCAATTGAACATTGATTACCAACCCCGCTTGCTGCCGCTTCTGGCGCGGCAGTCTCGCGCATATTCACTCGAGGATCCTTCCAAATGTTAGCGGACTATTACGGTAAAGACGGCTTGTTTACCATACCAAGCACCAAGTCGTGTTACTCCGTGTTAGGTTAATGATTGTTCGCACATAGTCATACAGAGTAATGTTAATATAGAGACCACAGGTGATCCTATTCCATGTCAGTAACAAATACAGCGAGGGAGTTGATGGTCATGCCCTTACAATCGAGCCGTTTGGAACAGATCGTTATCATATTTGGCCCATGCCTTGGCGGAGTCCTCGTGAGAAAGGCCGGCCCTCGGTTTGTTGAATCGACCTCCCTCGTTAATATGCGCAAGCTGCTCTGCAACGTAGTTATGGAACCTAGATCACATTCGTTAGGAGTCCGTTGACTGCGGTGATAAACGCGACGACCATAAATGGATGTTTACCGGTTAAGCATGACGAGGATGACACTGCAAGCAGGGGGAAGCGCAAGAAGCCGTGGTTCAGAAAATGAGTCAGGCTTCAATCTTCCATCTTTGAAAGTTCGAATTTGGTTCTGGTCTTCCTGATTATCACCATACAGCGTCGATAAGTCGAGGTATGAAGAAGTCTGTGAGATATTCGGGTTTCGATGATCGGTTTGGAACAGATCTTTGTATATCAATATCGCCCTTAAATGTAAACTTTCCAAAAGATTCCTTACCATGAATAATCAATGACGCCCAAGCAAAAAATACACTCGAGACTCCGTTTGGATGCGGTTTGAACTCCTCTCGGGCAAAGATGCTGTCAAAGATCAGGCCTGGATCGGGGAGTGCACCTAGCTGAACGGTGGACGGTGTTATAGAGCGGGCATAAGGAGTGTTGGCGGCACCGAGTTGCGGAAAGAGAGGGTTATTATTCGAGCCATCGGCCGATCTGTACCGGTATTCGTCCCCGAGAGAGCTAGCACAACTGTAAGCAAGGCGGCAAATGCCAAATACCGTATCTATTTGTGAAGTCATACGAGACAGGTGGGTGAGGAAGAGTTTCCCAAAGTTCGGCAACAAATGCATTGGTTAACTTCGGACGCAATTTGGATTCTGCAGATAATCCGGCGACCAACTAAGGCAATCAATCAGTCTGAGAATATGAGGGCCTGATGTTCGTTTTGGGGGAAACGTACCTGAATCACTCGTTCCATAATATAGGTCTTGTCGTCGGTAAGCTCTCCCGACCTTTTGTTCTTTCTCACAGCCAGCAAAGTGCCCCAGCCTCGGGGTCCCATGGTCTTCAAGTCATGAAAAAGAGATGTCTTTGTTTTCCCCTGGTTTAAATAAGATCCATCCCCGGATTGCTTCGGTAGCGGACGCCTGGCAGCGTGAATGAGTTGAGCATATTGTTTGAAGGTGCTCTCCACTTCGGGTCGTTTGACACGGTTGCTCCCACCCTTTGTGTTTGGTGTAATGTTCTTCACGGTTTTTTGACTGGCTGCAGCTCCGTTAGCTGTCGCTCCATTTGCACCGCCGTTGGCGGCCCCGTTGGCATTGGTCATGATTTCTGTATAGCTTCACGGCGAAACTTCAACTCTCAACGCGGAGTTGAGTCTGCAAGTAGGAAAGGGCAGTGGTGAAAGTACAGCAGGACTTTACTCATCCAGGTTGCAGCAAAGTCCGTAAACAACTGGAAAACTAGGAAGTCTGGAAGGGTATCATAAGAAAGAAAAAGAGCTGTAGGGCATCGTGCCACCGGAACAATGGTACATATGTATACCATACGGAGTGCGGAGTACCCCAGTCCCGTACAGCGTGAAGTACATGACCCAGCCCGAAAAGCAATCATGATAGTATTGCAGGGGAATCTGATGGTTTCGCAGCGGCGGGCGGATTGGAGATTGGCTTGAGTGATTGGGTTCTGCCCAATTTGGCCATGGGTTGACTTTGCCGAGTCGGTCATCCAAAACCGATTGGCAATAAACCAAAGAGATGGAGCTGAAGCCATTGAAGTAGCGTCGTCTAAGGCCAATCCGCCAATGAGGATGATGTCCAGGCTGGTTGCTTATCGCGCGCGCCGGAAACCCATCGACGCTGCAGCCGGGAATTCGTTGTTAGAACCATAACCATTATTGACGCTAGCTGGTGCATGGAATAAATTGACGAGCTGCGCGTGAGCTTACGCAGAGGTGGAAAAGCGGGGTGCTCACGGGCGACGTGAAAGTGATGAATGTGGTTGTTGTATCGAGGACAGGCGCCGTGAAAGCGAGCTGATGGAGCGATGTCAAAATTGCCCGATTCGGCGTCGGCGCATCGCCAAGGACATCCCATCGACGACGACCAACCTCAACCTCAACCTCAACTTCAACTTCAACCTCATCAACTTCACCATCACCATCACCACAGAACCCGGAGTCATTTGAAAATCTTCATGATGTACTCCGTCTCTCACAGGGATCGGAGTTTCTAGCCTAGGATGAACAAAAGATGCAAACTCCGCACATCCTGAACTGATCTGCAGCTCGCGCTGTCCCCAATCGCACTCCCTGAGCGATGCGCTTCAGCCTTCCGGACTCTCAGCCAATTGACTGAACGAACAGGCGACTTTGTTTTTCCTACCGTTCCCCGCTAAATACGAATCTCCAGCCAGCCTCTTCGCTTCATGCAGCAAAGAATCATGGATTGCCGCATCCGAGACCAGTGCTGTGAGGATTGTTCAGTGCAGAAATTACCAGTCTAGTGTGCTTCACGAACCTGGGTCGACCAAATGTTCATCCTTTCGACTACCACGCGTGTTGCCGTTGACCGGCTGGGTCAACGGCGTACCAATATTGCTGTCCTCTCTGACAGTGAAACTGCAAAACTCCCAGTGATCAATGCTCACTGCTAAATTCCGGTTGGTCGGGACCGAAAAGCCCAAGAGAGAAGGATTGCATGAAGAAAAAGCAATTCTGATCCAATTGCTGATCTTGCATCTCAAATCTGAAGATTCCACACAGCTCCTTACGGAGCTCTCTATACGGAGTACTGCACTATCGATTTTGAATCCAACTGTGCCGTGATTCACTCAAGCCATTCTGAACAAGGCCCCTCAGACCCACTTGCTACCCGTACTGTTCAAACCGACATTGCTGCAGTGTTGTTTCCGACGAGAATGTTGCTGGATATCCTCGATGTTTGCATATCGCGATCAGCGCCCCCATCTTCACAACTCCTCGCTTACCCTATTACTTTTGCCATTAGCGGAGAAATCGTATACCTAACGAGTCATGTCATGGGATAATAACACTATTCCGTGCTGAGAGCTCCCTTTTCAGAATCCCAAGAACGATAGACAATGGTTGAGGTCTGAGCGATCGGCAGAAACCCGGAACAGAGCTTTGTGGTGAAAGAGGGCCAAGGCACTGGCTTGGGCGCGGACCACGCAGTGAAGGCGTGACCAGTCACCTCCAGCTATCATTGTCAGCAAATCGGGAGATCGCACTATGGTGTGCCAAATAATATTTCCAATACCACATAACGGCGCATACGCGGTACGGAGTATCGTATTTCTTCGTACGTCCGCAATCGCAATGGCGGTTTCCCGAGTAGAGAGGGGTGGTCAAACCTGGATTTTCTGCCAGTCTGGACAATTCTACGTAACATGGGACAATCTCCCAGTTCTCCCAGTTCTGCCTTAAGTCTTGAGCAACACGGCTCCCAAGTCTCAGCTTCGCCCTTTGTTACTCTCTGAGAAATCAATCCCAATATATAAGTACTCCATGCTGAACACGTTTGTCCGTTGAAACGTGCAAACTCTTTGTGGTCATTGAACCTAAAGTGACGTCGACCAACCATGAGTCAAGTCTCCGAGTATGCGCCGTACTCGCCGCCCAAGACGTTTGTCCTATGTTTCGACGGGACGGGAAACAAGTTCTCAGGCACCGAGGCGGATTCAAACGTGCTAAAGATCTTTCGGGTAAGCCTCGAAGCAACGATGTGGATGGCGACCTGCTTATAACGGACAGATGCTGGATCGAAACCAGGGTCGACAGTTCCATTACTATCAGCCTGGAATAGGGACCTATGTCACTACCGCGTCGCTCTCCAACACCGGCCTTCTGTCGCGCATCAAAGGATCGTACCTGAAAGCCAAAGACTCCGCAGTGGGGTCGTCCTTTGCAGAGCATGTAATGGGAGGATACCGATTCCTCATGCGATATTACTCACCCGGCGATGACATTTATTTCTTTGGCTTCAGCCGGGGGGCATATACCGCACGATTCCTTGCTGAGATGCTGGATTATGTGGGACTCCTCACTGCTGGAAACGAGGAACTGGTACGGTTTGCATGGAAGACATTCTCAAAGTGGCAACAGCGACGTGGGAACAGCGAAGAGGATAAAAGAGAAAAACGAAGACTGTTCAGATATATGAAAGCATTTCGAGAAACGTTTAGCCGGCCGATTAAGCAAATTCGATTCTTGGGCATGTTCGACACAGTGAATAGCGTTCCGAGCTTCGAGTCTGCATGGATGCATAGAAACAGATTTCCTTACACAGCGAGGAGCTCTGCGAAGGTTATGCGACATGCGGTGGGGATAGACGAACGGCGGGCCAAATTTCGACAAGACCTGATTTCAGAATGCCGACATCGACCAGTACCGTCTCACTCGTCGCCGGCGCAAAAGTACAGTCGATGGAGACATCGGAAGGATAAGAGGCCGTCGCCAGATAAAGTGGGTAATGAAAATAGCAATGGCAGACACCATAGACCGCAATCCCCTAGCCGGACGGACTCCTATGAAGAGGAAGACCGCTACCGACCAACGGCGTGCCACCGACCGTGGAAGGATGATCTGCACCTCTCAGCACAACAACCGACGGACCTGGATTCGGAGATTGCTTCGGCACGCAGCGGCATTTCGCACCTGTCCCTGCACCCAGATCGCGATTTTGATTGGGAGGATGGGGCCCAAGATATTCAAGAGGTTTGGTTTCCGGGTGGTCATGCAGACATTGGTGGCGGATGGGAGCTGATGCCGGGAGAGCAATGGCCACTGAGTCATGCACCATTGGTGTGGATGGTGCAGGAAGCGCAAAAGGCAGGACTACGCTTCGACGAGCGCAAGCTTCGACAGTTCAAGTGTGATGGGCCATATAGGAGTGGGTTACAAAATGGAGGAATGGAGAAGCCAATGGTAATCGTCACAGATGAACACGGGGTTCATCCCTCTGAGAGCAGCAGCAGCAGCAGCAGTCAAGATATACATGCACAAGCAGATTCGGAATTTCATGCGGCGCTACATGCGTCAAGCACCAGGGGCCATATCCACGACTGTCTCTCGTTCAACACGGGGCTATCGGCCATGTCGGTCCTAGTGTGGAAAATGATGGAGTATCTGCCGTTCCGGCGGATGGACCTACAGGCAGACGGGACATGGAAGCCGATCCGCTGGCCGCTGCCGTGTGGAGAGGTACGTGACATCCCTGCTAACGCGCTCATCCATGTGAGCGCGATCCGTCGGATGCAGGCCGACGAGAACTATCGCCCGGGTAATCTGATTGTGGGCGGTGGAGGACGGGGAGTGCGGCGGGCACCGGAGCATTTGGGGATCGGGGAGTGGGTAGTCGCCACGAACGAAGGGTGTGTGGTGCGAGAGACGTATGTGCGCAAGGACTCGCGGGACGTGTCGTTGAAATTGGAGTGATAGTCAAATTGGTATTTTAGCAACAGTTGTGCACTGAGCCGTTAATTAAACAAAGAAATTGAATGAATAACAATAAAAAGAAGAAAAAAAAAGGTGGCCTAGGGCCTCATCCTTCTGGATGAAGAGTTGTACAACTCGAGAGGATGATCAGTCCTCAAACGTGCCTCGTACTTAGAGGGCTTCACAGCTGTTCGTGTGCCTTTTCTTAAGGGCTTCGTGCCTCGCTTTTGGAGGTCTTGGGCTTAAACTTCAGGGGCGGACACCTAGCATGCCCCCCCGTAGCGCGCTCACTCACTTGTCCCCTTTTTGGGCTCGGAAGTGATTATATAATCGCGATGCTGCGATTCTGTGTGAAATCGACGATTGACCGGCTGGCTCGATCAGTTTCGAACCACTGCTGAACTTTGTTCAACCCAAACGGCCAGGTTCTACTAATCATATCGAGTTGTCAGCCCGACGATGCTTTCAAAGCCTGGGCGAGTGGCATAGTTATTGCCGTTGCGCCATCTCGATCACACAGGTTGTTTTGCCCCAACTCAATACAAGTCCACCACTTCCGCCATCAACCTATTCCATCTTTCCATCCACAAACACCGAGTGACGTTTTTGCTCAGCAACTCAAATCTTTGGGTGACGTTCAGTGTACTCAGCTCTAGGTACGGAGGCCGCCATACGTGTCATCCCCAAGCCGAATATTGTTTATTTTTTGGATAACCCTTTCGTACGAGTCTCAGGGCCTTCATGGGTTATCCAGGCCTCTTAGGCCCATCAATAATGGGGATCATGCCCTAGATTCATCCCTAGCCTCTAGGCTTCAATCGCGTTCTGCTACAAAACAGATTGTGTCCTTCACGAACACTCCGTTGAGGGATCACTACTCCTGGGAGACACTCCGGTTTCTCTTTTTTTGGTTCCTATTTTTCTGTATGCTCAATGAGCATATTGGTTCAATTCTCTCATTCACTTATTCACCTATTCACCTCGTCACTGAGAATGCTCGCGACAATGGGCCAGCGACACTCCCCTTTTCTTGTTGCCATGGCGTACAATCTGTATGGCAATCTCCATTACCAATACACATTGCAGTGACGGTATATGCCTTGCTATAAACTAGGTGCCATTGCTCCTTCTGTTCTTTTAACTCCTTCCCTCATTATCATCATCATCATCATCACCATCAATTTCTTGCGTGCTCACAAGAACTCACTCAGACTTTCTTTCTTAGTACCAACATTTGATACGTTGAATATCTGATACACTTGAGCTGATATTGATTAATATCATGATGTTCCGCACTTTGCTAGTGGCTAGTTCCCTCCTGGCCCCAGTGGTCTATGGCCATATGCAGATGGCCGTACCCCTCCCAGTCCGGAGTCCCCTCGACAAGGAGTCCACGAACAAAGACTACTCATACACTGCCCCTCTTCGCCCAGACGGCTCGGATTACCCTTGTAAAGGATACCACAAGGACCCCTTTCGCGCCACTGCCGAGTACAAGCCTGGAGGAGAATACCCCCTGAAGATCGTCGGCGGCGCCTCCCATGGCGGAGGGTCGTGTCAGGTCGCCCTCTCACATGACAACGGCCAGACCTTCCGGGTCATCAAGTCAATGATAGGTGGTTGTCCCCTTAAAGGCGATTACACGTTTACTATTCCCCCTGATGTACCGGCTGGCAACGCTCTGCTGGCATGGACTTGGTTCAACCGCATTGGAAATCGCGAAATGTACATGAACTGTGCCCACGTCACTATCTCCGGAGAGGCAAGCACTGAGAAGACACGCCGAGCGGTCGCTTTCACCACCCGACCGGGTCCGTTCCTCGCGAATATCAACGATCCAAATCAATGCAAGACCAGGGAGGGTGCAGACATTGTCTTCCCCCAACCAGGTCCAGATGTGGAATATGCGTCAGGAGCTCAAGGAAATATGGGTGTTCAAGCAAACACAGGTGCTCAGGCAGGCTCCAGTGCAGGGTTTACTTGCTCTAATGATCCCGATGCTGCCACTAATCCACCACCACCGCAACAGCCTCCAGCTAACCCTCCTCCGGCCCCTGTTCCGAGTGCTCAGCCGCCATCGCCTCCCGCGAACGTCTCTACAACACAGGCGCCTATCCCGTCACCATCGTCATTAATCACAAAACTTGAGGATGGGGAAGAGAATGATGACGACGACGACGACGACGACGATGTGTGCCTTCCTGAGGACCCAACATCCTCTGCTCCATCACCGTCAAGCACAAGCGATGAGATTGACGAAGACGACGAAGTCTGTGTCCCGGAGGACCCGTCTTCACGCATTCCCATTCCAACTCTGACCACCTCTTACATCCCAGCGACCCCCTTAACCAGCTCTGCCCCATTGTCAAGTACAGAAAAGAGCGCCTTCGCATTTTCCGACGATGACGAGAGAAATGGCGAATCAAGGTGCAAACCAGGTACTATACGATGCGACTCGGAAACCTCTTTCTCCATTTGTGCAAGAAACGGAAAATATACTCACATGGGTAAAGTTGCTCCGGGGACCAAATGTCGTGGAGGCGTCGTCGGTTGGTAGTTTGCTATCTGAGAAGAGATCATGTTTACTGAAGGATTGCATTGGTATTTATCTGTTGCGTTGTTGTGTTTAGTCTTTGGTTCACTGCCGATTCATGTCCATTGTTTTATGATTGATGCTCGAATGTCGACCAGCTTTAAGCTGTCTATTCCAACAATAATGTCCATTGATATGATATCAATTTGTTTCATGTTGTTTCGTTTGTCAAGGCATCACATGATGCAGCTGTTTCATCATCTCGTTTTTCTTTTCTTCTGCTGGGGTTTTTTGATTTCGCTGTTTTCAAGTTTGCCGGCTCAATGCTGATACCCTGAGAGTCACGCCGCTAGTTTTGACCTGTCTGTTTATCTTATGATTTCTTAGCAATACATAATATCTATGAATATGGGCCATGGCCTCCTGTATACCCCGAAGGCGTAGCGAAAAACTACATCGGCGCTCAAACCCACGAAACGCGAGCCCCAGAAGTATGGAAGGGGCTGGGTGTCTGGCACTCCTCAGATATGTGGTCTCTGGGAGTCACGGTATGCGTCTTCCCCGCTCTACCCGCTGGACTGAACACTGTCATACTAAACACTCATCCAGATAACACACTGGCTGCTGTCAGAGACCCTGTTCGGCCCCCGGGATAAAATCATAGAAGATCACCAAATGGCATGGTGTCTCGCCAAAATCTTCCGTCTCGTAGGACCCATTGACCTGCCGAAAAACCCGGAGTATAGAGATGAATGTAAACTCGCAACTGCACTGGAAAGTGGCAGATACTCGGATCCGGAAACCGGAGAGTCGGAGCCGTTCGTCACTGTGGGGACTTTGCGAAAGGAGTTGATGAAACTTCCTCAGGGGGTATGTTCAGAGGCATGTATTGATTTCATTGAGCACTTGATGGTTATTGCCCCGGCAAAACGGCCAACTGCTGAAATGGCTTTGAAACACTCGTTTGTCAGCTCCCTTGTTGTTTAATCATGTTGTGCTTGAGATGTTTGGAACGATTCATTCAACTGAGACTGTTTGAATTACCTCATATAGTCTATTATATCAGGCTCAAACTAATTTTAACTTGAAAATAGAAACAATAGAAACACTTAGCAGGGACTGACTGTAGAATTCCAACCGTAACAACTGAGCACCCAGCGCGGCCCTTGTTTGCCCTTAACAAACGCCACTGACACCACTAACCTAAAACCATACTTCAGTATGTAATGCCCAAGTTGCCTAAATCTAAACACTTTCTCTTGCAGTGTACGGTGCCGGGCCGGGCTGCGTCTCACCATATCCATAGGCATATAGATCATTCCCAACACCACTCGCCCCATAGCTATACCCTGGAGCATCGGTTGATTGCCAGGTGTCTTGGAACGGGTTTCCATCGTGGCCGGAGTTGTTATTATGGCCGTACGAATTGTATGACTGAGAGTATGGGTTCCAGTTATTGTACCCCTGTCCGTGGCCGTATCCGTTGCTAATTGGGCTCCGGTTACCGCTCGATCCGCTGGCATCGTCTTGACGTGCTGCTCGACCAGGTGGGGTGACCTGGCTGTTACCCGAGCTGTTATCTTTAGTACCCCAGCCAAAGACGCTGGCATAACGGGGTGGTTTTTCGGCGGATCGCTGTGGCGAAAGTGGAATGGTGCCAGTCGTGCCAGTGTTGGCCTGGTTGAATTCCACGACCGTGGCACGAGGGCCCAGCGGGCGGCGGCGTCGTGGGAAGCGGAAGAGAGATGCGAATCGAGATCGACCTGCAGTCGGTGTCTTGGATCCCCGGTGGTGCATGTACAGATGCTGAGCGATGATCGACACCAAAAACAAGAGACTGAGAGGATTGGTTAGTACTTTCATACGCTTGTCAAAGAGGACAGAAGAACTTACAGTCCAATAATAGACACGGCAAACACACCCTTTTGCAGTTTACACGCTGACCTGAGGCTAGGCATGTACGTCAACTGCTTTCCGTCACCGGTACCAAAACCTCCCGGGCCAAAGCCTGACGCAGTGTCGTTTGCCTCACCATCTCCAAGAGGAGTGTGAACATATCCGGTGCAAGACTCTGTACCATGTCGGGCCATGATAGCGATAGCGATGAACGCGACCATAAAGGCAAAGTCTAGAGCCATAGCTATACCAGCAAAGAATGGGTGGCTACCGAGACTGAGGGTAAAGACGGTTCCCAGAAGAGTGTAGAAGGTGGCCGCACCCGAGATGCCTGTGACGGCTTTGATCCATTTCTGTGTCTGCAGATCATGGTCGGCCAGAACAGCGAGGAAGTAGGAGAATATGCCGAGAATGATGACTGAGACGCAGAGCTGAAGCAGACGAAGAGCAAAGTTGGTCGCACGGATCGCACGGTAGGCTGCCATGTTGATTGTGGTTAAGGAAAGAGCCACAGACCTAGATGCGCTTGTGCTCTTCCCGACAGGACGATGAAGTGAGTAGTTATATATGGGCTGAAGAAGAGGATAGATAGTTGACGGGATAAAACAGAGAGGCGAAAGTCGTAAGTATGCGAAGGTGGACTGAGGTCCGTCGAGAAGGAATGCTAACTTTTCAATTCGCAACACTGCCAGCAGACGCCACCTGTGATCCCATGGTTACGACTGCCTCTTCTAATCTATGATGTCAAATTCCTCGCATCCGGGGGGAGACGTCGAGATGGTTCATTAGTCAGAAGCAACCGATGTTCTGGACGTCAAAGGTTTGGTTCTGTCCACGCGACAGGATGGACTGGGAAGTTTCCAAGCAAAGTGAGCCATGAATGGATGACAGCGGAGAAACGGTAACCTTCTGCTGCCAAACTCTAAACAATATGAGGAGGCTCCAGTGGGAAAGCCTGCCGAGTACTTTTTAGAATAAAGAGGGATAAGATATCCTTGAGCTCCACAGAGTATTTCCTACTATCTCATTCCCAATAACAACAAAGTGAGTAGACGGAGACCTTCGCGTGACACATAAGATTTCATTATCTAGAGTCTCGGATCATTACGTTAGCTCAATTCATCCATTCTCAGCAAGAAGCAAAAGCTGACTCACAATATAAACCGCTCGCGAAGATGTCCAATCGTCTATGAAGCGCGTTTCATATGACTCGCCAAATTCAGTCTTGCAAAAGGTCTGCGATACATTTATCATTGTCATCCTTTTTGCGTACCTCCGTTTCTTGTCCTAAGATTCTGAGTATTTCCGCTGTCTTCTCCTTGCACTATTCCCCACTGTGGTACTGTCGATGAATCGCTTTGCTCATAATAGCTCTCGCCGTCTTCTGTTCCGTGACCACGAGATCATTCGCTGATAATGTCGTAAGATTTACATGGTGTGCCTCGACTCTAGCTTGCGCTGCTTCCTTGTCGAATTCGGCCATATGCTTTTCATATAGCTTGCGGAAACCTTGGTCAAGGTAGGGCCGGAGGAAGACGTAGCCTCCGATTATCCAAACGCGACGGGTGTAGTCATGAATTATAAGCCTGGAGGCGGCGCCTGCGACATTAGCGGTAGACTTGGTGTACCATGTGTGTGTAGCTTGTGCACGGAGTATCAAGAAAAGGTAGGCTCATCATAACGAACGATTCACTGCGCTGTCAGTTCATCGTCCTTTTTGCCTTTGAGTCTGATGTTGCGATATTGGTATTTGCGGAAGAGGTGGAGCTCCATACGCGCTGATCAAATGCGCCTAGATATTAGCGCCGGCGCTTATCAAATTAAGCGCGCGCATTCCACGTGACTCAACGCGTCTTGTCACTTACGTCACGTAAAATCGTTGTATTCGTTGACGCGTCGTCGACTTGAACATCACCAGTTTGGTCCCTAGACGGCCAGCAACCGGGCGTAAATAGAAACCATGGTTTCGAATGAGAATGAAAATGTGAATGAAAATGTGAACGAAGAGCAGAATGAAGAGCAGAATTTGGAAGATCGCGTTAGTACAGAAATCTCTTACTCCGGCTACAGCTCACGGAACGTTGACGTGGACCTTTAGCGACTGAAAGCGGCACTATGGAAAGCCGTCCGCGAGGTCGTGCGTGAAGAGGCGAACGATGCTGAGGTGGATTTCTCGCCGCGCTTTCTCATTGCCATGACGGAACTGTTATGGGAGCGTATAGGTGGGCATCCCCTAGAATTAGACAATGCTGTGCTGTATCGAGCTCCGTTCTAATCCTGTACTGCCTAGAGGAGACAACCGGCGATCTGATCATGTTTGCAAAGTGCGTTTATCACCGTCTACGCAGCCTACCGGCGCACTTTTACCAGCACGGATTGTATTTATCATCTGGCTGACTGACTCTCCATAGACATGCTCGTCATGCCCAGATCCAACCATCAGACGTGATGCTCCTTGGCCGACGGAACGAAGGACTCGAGGCGGTAATGCGAGAATATATGGATAAGGACGGCCAATCGGCCCAACCAAAATGTCAACGCAACGAGGAGGAAACATCCAGACAGTCATCATCGAAGAAACAAAAGACAACGAAACGAACCCCTACCATTGAGCAAGTAGATCTCACGAGTGACAGGGGTGGAGATGATATGGGGCCGCTCCCTTTTCTTGACGATGAGGATTAAAAGTCGAGGGGATTGATAATTAGTATAGAGGCCGCAGTGATTTACACCAAGACAAGTCACCATTAGGGGCCGGCGATAACTCCACTCTCGCGAGACAAGCTTGGTCCAGCTGTTGCGGCCCTCACCACGCTGAGAATAATGAAGAGGGTTGGACTGAGGATGGGAAGGGATACTAGGTGGGTTGTATTCATTTGTAGTACCATTTGACGGGAATGCTTACTCGATACAGGACGAGAACGCGTTCTAATGACTGTCAAATGTGAAGGGCGTCTTTCTGTATGGGCCTGCGTAGGCATAAGCAATCATGTAAATGGTATTAACGATATTTATGGCACACGTCTAAAAGGTTAAGCACCTGTTCCTTCGTCTGCTGAACCGGGTGAGCAAATCCATTAATTTGATTCAGTGCATCCTCTTCAATCCCTCGACCATGGCCTTTAGATGCGGTAGACTCTCATCGCCAGCACCCATTCTATTCAAAACAGCCTCCTGCATTTCCGACGAACAGTTCAAGAACTGCTCAACAAGCTCACCATCCACAAACCTAAACGGTTCGTCCGCTTGGCGCACCCCGTTCTTGAATGCACGGTACTTGTTGAAAGGCACCTGGCCAGGGCTTACGACAAAGCTGGCAAGGGTAGACTGAAGCCGCATGAGGATGTCTTGCGCATCCTGGGAGATAAGGCCAAAGAGATAGATGGAACCATCAACCTGTTACAGATTAGCAAGCCGACAAATAACAAGATCTGCCGGACACTAAGGAGCTAGACTTACTGTTGCCAAAAAAGCCTTTGGGACGACCGGTGATCCTGGCGAGGTTTGCAGATTGACGGGGTGGATTTTATTGACCATCTCTCCCAACCGCAATTCACTGGTTACTTGCATACGGCGTTGGTCGTCTTCGGTAACGCCAGTTACGTTGCGATTCAAAACAGCCAGGTTTCCTTCGGCATCAGCCACAAGGAAGTCATTTTCTGCTACTGGAGCTACCGCTGTAGTCCAGAGTGTTTGATAATGGCGCGCGACTTCTTTGAGAGTGCCTGGTTGACCCGCTTCTCCCGGTTCGTATTCAACAAGGGAGATGCTCTTCATCAAATCTGCGACAGTGATAATATTGCCAGTGACGCAGAGATCCACGGGCGCGGTGGATGTCCTATAGCTCGTCTCCTTTTCAAGTTCGAGGTTGTGCGTATTTCGCTTCTTCATATTCAATACAACCACCTATCGACATGTCAGTATTGCGGTTCAATAAAAATATAAACCTGTGAACCGACCGTTTTCATAAGTGCTGCGACGATCTTGTTCTCAACCATTCCCAGTGCTCTGCAAGCCCCCCGGACAGGGAAGTCGGAGATTTTGCGCAACTCCCGGTTTGAGTCAACGTCAAATATCAATATCCTTCCTTTCGTACGCGCATCGGCTATATCTGGGGCATCCAGAACGGATGTACCAACAATAAAAATGTCTCTCGGATGGCCGTTATTCGATTGCCCATTGGATTCTGGGTGTTCAGTTCGGATAACGCATTCAACGAGTTCATTGGAGTTCAGCTCAAAGACACTCAGCTGGCGGAACAGTATCTCATCGGCAAACATGAGATGACTCTTCACTTCCTCAACATTGTCCACCAATGTCCTTTGGATAGTTCCAATCCCAAAGGCCCGTTCTGCGGGGGAATACGCTATCCTCCGCACAGTTTCGTTGAGTTTCAACGTTTGGATCTGGGTTGTTCGCTCGGAATCCACGAGGGCAATCTTGAGCTCGTCTGCGGTGGCGACAGCAATGGCTCCTGGATACGCCTGAGCATTGAAATGGCAGATCCGTGTAGCTTTGTCCGAGTTGACGGCGGAATAAACTATTCTGTCCTCTGTTGCATAAATCATGCTGGGGTGGTCGCATGTTGCGAAGATGTTGTAAAGCCCGTTTTCTCGAGGCAATAACTTGAACACAGGCGCTTCCGAGCCAAGGACAAGTTTGTTCATATTCGATAATGAGTAGTCGATTGTGTTGAAAGAGAATGAAAAGACACCGCCATCCGCCATGGCGACGAAAAGCGTAGGTGGTTTGTCGGGAATCATGTTTGCTACCAGTACTGAACGGGGCACAGCATCCCCTGGCTCTCCAAGAGATTCGGTATGTTGGATATCGAGGTTTTCGAGGCCCATAATCACAACTTCCGCTGATTGGGGGAAACTGAGAACACAGGCTGGGGTGGGTGATGGAGTAAGTGCAACTCCTGATACCTGTTTGTCGGCAGGAAAGGTTTTGGTCCCTGACATTGTGATATCTCCCACGATCGTGAATACCGCAAGCTCTTGTCCACCTACCACCAGCACTAGATACTGTTCGTTTACAGAAGCAGCTGTGATCTTCTGGCCTTCATCTGCGGACCACTCCCATATAGCCATTCCGCTTTCAATATCTGTCACCCTAGCGGCGTGCTCTGTGACCTGTAACAAGCGATGATTTCCAAGGGTGGCGGCATGAATAGTAGCTTCTGACAGCACCAGCCCGAGGAATTCATCCTTTTCTTCTACTTCACCATCCGGAGAGAAGTAAAACACTCTTGATTCATCCACAAAGCTCAAAAGGAGGGTATCAGAGAATCCATCAAAGGAAAAGGCTGAAAGTCCCCAAAGATCTGTGATATGTTCCATCGAGCCCAGGACACCAAGATCTTCCATGCCGACTCCGCTCCGGACACTTCTCAGGCTTCCGTCATGAAACGCTCCTGAGCCGGTGACAATCCGTGCTTGACCTGAAGAGAATTCATGAGTCACTGTTTCTTCACGGCTCCCAAGGTCCATCACGGTAAAATCAAGGATTGGTGCGATATTCGAGAGAGTCTGGATTATCTCAAACGAGCCCTCGGTAATCCTGATCACATGAGAATCCCCTTGATGGGATCCCAAAAAGACCACACCACCCCCCAGATGGACGAGGACAGAGGCACGAGATGTTTCTCCTAGGAGATCAACTTTCCAGGTTTGGACGGCGTTTGCGGAGTTCAGAACTAGCATTAAGAAGAATAACCGGCCGTAGTCATCAGCCAGTAACCATCTCTGATTATCCAACTGTTCCCAGGCCACGAATATTGTGTTCATCTCCAGTGGTCTGGTTATGGTCTCGTTTTTGCTAGTGTCGACATACTTGATAAATTTCTCCCCAAGAATAATAAGACCACCTACAGACCTCGTTAACATACGCAGGAGTCACATAGTCCGCTAGACACAGGATAGGGATCTGATCAGAACTCAGGAGAAACATACCAAGAGGCAAGGGTACAGGTATTAAGATATCAGCTCCAAGCTCTAAATCGTCATAAAGGTCATCAACATTTGTGAATTCAGCCACGCTAGCTTCACCTCCGATAATACCACGACTGTAGGCAAGATCTCGTAGCTTTAATCGGACTCGACCCTGCGTATTCTCATACAGAATGGCCAGCCGTGGGGGTCGTGCGGGATCCTGATGTAAAAACGCGGTTGATCTAACGGACAGTTCCTCTATTCGAGCCTGATGCGGCTCTCCAAGAAGGCCTAGTTGTTCTGTGGAATTGGGCGCAGCGGCTGCTGGTACTGGCGCACGCTTCAATGGTTCTGGTGCGATAGGAATGACAGTGATTATCCCTTCGTATATCTCCAAGGTCAAGAATTTCCCGGAGGGATCAACCCATGACCGGTCCCCGTTCTGACTATCCCGCAAAGAAGCATCGGACATGTCGACATACTTCTGCTCCGTCCGCAGCTGACAGCTCGCTGCATCCCATGACAATGTAAAATACGCATAGCGATCCGTGCCGACGAAGAGGAGATCTGTTTCAGGATGTGGGCGGGTGATCTTTTGGAGAACGGATACTTTGCCATAGATTGCTTTGGCATGTTGCAATATAAGACCGTCGGGAGTTCGTTGGTAGAGCTCGAGTCGGTTGGATTTCCTATGGAGCGGACGGCTGGTCAGATCTGAGAATTAAAGAGGAGAAATAGATGGCGAGAACACACGCAACAACCAAGCAATCTTCCCCGGGTTTCATGAATTGCAGTTTAACTGCATTTTTGACACTGCTGGCATGATGAAGGGGGATCACATATGCCATTGTGACAGGCTAGGTGCTGGTTCACAAAAGTCCCTGTGAGGGTGATGAAGGACGTGAAGCTGGAACACAGTGAGGGAGGGAGCCCGAGTTGAGACGGAAAGGTGGGGTCTCAGGAATCATTCATTCAATTCACGTCCATCTGGCCAACACGAACCAATTTGGCCATGATATTCCACAATAACAGCTTGGAGCTCGGGTGATGAGCGGGAATGATGATGGTTTCAATTGAGAATTTGATGTGGTGAAGTGGTTGACTGCATCTGGATGACGCAACTGAGCTCAAGAGCTCAAAATGCGATGAAACTTCAACATTCTGCTTCATCCAGCTTACAGGATCAATGCATTCAGACTAATGTTCATCTATCGTGGTATCATTGCTAATATATGCTAGTAGAGTCACCCACACCATCTAACGCGAGGTTTCTTCCAAATATTTGTACACAACAGAGAAGTCCTTTCCTGGGTGAGCTGCCTCGGTGGCATCATACACTTCTTGGGCCTTTGCAGCCAACTCCAATCGAGTTCCGGCGTCTTTCGCGCCCTCGACGGCCAGTCTCAGGTCCTTCTTCATCAAACTAACACCAAATCCTCCCGAATAACCGCGCGATGCGGGCGCAGTCTCCACGACACCGGGAGCGGGATTGTTGACTTCGCTGGACCAACTTCTGCCTGTTGACGAATTCAACATCTCTCCAAGGGTTTTGGCATTCAAGCCCCATCTAATTCCAAGATTCATAGCCTCTGCAGTGGCAATGTTGGTGATGGCTAGGAGGTAGTTGTTTGCCAATTTTCCAGAGAGACCAGCTCCCTGTTCTCCCAAATGCCACACCTTCTTTCCCATCAACAGAAGAATCTTTTCTGCGTCTTCAACGAGACCCGGGACCTTTGACGACGCGCCAAGCATGAACGTCAGGGTTCCTGCTGTGGCGCCCACCACACCACCAGACATGGGGGCATCGACAAACCGGCCAGAACCAGTTGAATGGACGGCGCTCGCAACTTCGCGTGAGGAGGCCGGGTCAATTGTGGAACAATCGATGAAAAGACGCTCTTTTGATAGTTGAGGGAGGCCATCTTTGAGGATGGTGTGGAAGACTCCCTTGACGTGTTGCGGTTCGGGGAGGCTAGTAATGACGGTTTCCTGACACACGCTGTGTTAGCCTTGAGACATGCAATGCTGTTCCTCTGCTGCCACTCTAACACCAAGACAACGTCTTTGAAAGGCCCCGAGGAAGAAAAGGAAACGCGAATATTCGAATTGCTTCGCATTGTGATTGGAATTCTCCACTCACCGACTTCTCTGCAAGCTCGCGAGGATTGGAAGCAATTTCTACCCGCTTCCCGGACTGCTCTTCAACGAATCTTTTTGTGGACTCAGGGTTGGCGTCGCAAATAACTAGAGTGTCAGACTCCGGAATCTTGGCTCGTAGGTTTTTGGCCATGGGATATCCTAACACGCGGATGGTCAGTCAGTCCATCAACGAGGCGTACTCAACTACATCCTACCCATCTGTCCAAGACCAATGAAGCCCCAAGTTGCATTTCGAGAGAGAGTCGTGGAGAATGAGCGTTTGGAGAAGCAAAGGGCGGGAGAGGGAGTGGCAGCGAGGAGTCGCCTCAATGGGGCGCTGAGCGTGGTCATGACTTCAGAGGGAGTAGATGCGGGCTATTGGAGCATGCTATCGCGGACAGGCGTAGAGAACAGGACGGAAGCTGTGGTTTGAAGCTCTTCTTCGTCTGCGATTGTGATATCGCTCGGTGATCTGGTCGGCGCTTGGGTGGCCGCCGTCTGGGGTAGCTTATCCCGGCTATAGCCGAGGAGCGGGGAATGGGGAAACATCATGCACGGCGCAAGGGAACAGTTGGGGAAGCTGGCCGTATCATCACAGCAGTCCGGGCGTTGACACCTTAAGTCACCTTCATTCGATGCTTGTTTGCCTCGATTGTTCTCACTCATGGCGAATCTATCGCATTGTCCACGTTCCCGCAATGGTCTTGCAGCCATTCATGAGCCCGGCATTGGGTCCGTGAATTGTCGAGATTCGAGATCTGACCGTCGCCGGAGTATCAAAGGCCCGAGAGGATCGGGGGCTGAGTCAGCATTCTGTTTGTTATTTCCTGCCGCTTTAAGCAAGCTGGGTATCACGTCAAGGCTCAACGTCCAATTGTCTACACAGTATAACAGCCTAAAAGGTCCCTGGCTTCTTCTTGTCCAGTTGAAAACAGCTTGCTACAGCGAAGAGAAAAGTTTCATCAGTTCGCTACTTTGTCCAGAGCTGACCAAGTCATTCATCGTTGTCGACGATCAATGTTAATCCGATCATGGATTTGACGATTTTCACGGGTTCTTCAAGAAGAGCCCACTCGCTCACGGCATCAGGGACCGGGCCCCTGGGAGCGCCCTAGGAGACTTGGCAACCTTCGTAAGCGGCTGCCTGGACTCCAGGGATATCGAGTCCAGCGCTGAAAAGTCGCATTTTAGACAATACTCCATCTGAGTCCTCAGCTGTTTCGATATTGTTCTCTCCGTCTTCCTGCGCTGACTACTACTTCATGTGTCAGGCTTCTTTTTGAGAAGCCTGTGTTGTCGGCTTCCAAATCATTTAGCAACAAGCAAACCATGGCATCTGACAAGGAAACGAAGACATCCAAATCTTCTGGCAGCGATGAGCCAGAAGAGAAGCCCCCTTTTAAGAACCTCTGGGTTAGTGACGCACTGGAGAGGTTACTCCGTCACCACTGATGGTTGATCACAGAAAATATTGTCATACGGCAGTCGATTGGATTATTTCCTGATGGCTGTTGCGGCCCTCTGTGCGGCTGGGACTGGCATCGTACGTATGGCGCCTTGCAGGAAGATTGGACTCACTAGTAACGACACTTACCCCACAGGCTCTGCCGCTGATGAATATTGTTTTCGGTCAGTGCAGCTGAATCGTTGCTAGAATAAAACCTGGGAGCTGACCGTAGCGTGAAGGTAAACTCGTGACTGACTTCAATGGCTTTTTCATTCCCGATTCCGGCGTCACTAAGGATCAGTTTCTGGACAGTATCAACAAAAATGTGTTTGTCTCCCGCCTCTGTGCCGCTACGGTTCATGTAGTCCCATTCTATGCTGATGGATAATTGCTCTAGGCTTTATATCGTCTATCTCTTCATCGGGAAATTCGTCCTCAACTACATTTCTATGGTTCGTTTCTAAACCAGCGGTACCCAATTCTCAGCGTACAGAACTTCTAATGTGTTGATAGTTCTGCATCCGCATGTCCGGACTCCGGATTTCAGCAAGATTGCGGCTGGCATATATCTCAGCTCTGTTTCAGCAACGAGTGAGTTTTATTGACAAACTTCCCATAGGGAAGCCGACAACTACCATCACGACTTCTGCAAATCTGGTTCAAGCAGGAATTGGCGACAAACTTGCAACCCTGATACAATCGTTAACCTTGGTTGTGGCAGCCTACGTTGTGGCTTTCCGCTATTCTTGGTCACTCACACTGGTCTCGAGCTCTGCTTTGGTATTTATCATGGTGGTGTATAGTATCACAATCCCCCTCTTTCTTGGGCTGCAGAAAAAAGTTGAATTAGCGGATGAAAATGCCTCATCAATTGCCGGGGAGGTCATGGGTACCATTCGAACCATCGTGGCGTGCGGAGCAGAAGGTCGTCTGGCAGCGAGGTATGCTGAGTGGATAACCGAAGCGAGGAAACGGGGCTTGCGGATGTCGCCCTTGATGGGGATCCATATTAGCCCTGGTAATTTTGCCATGTATTGCAATTTTGCCTTGACCTTTTGGTTTGGAGTAAGACAGTACTCAAAGGGCAATGTTGACGATGCTGGCCAGGTTGTAATGTGAGTTCGTCTCTTTGTCGACGGCTGATGTTTTACCTGCTAACTATTGAAAAGTGTTATCTTTTCGGTGCTTATCGTCGTTACTGCTATATCCATGATTGCCTCCCCAATGATTGCGATTTCAAAAGCAATCAGTGCGTCAACTGCCTTCTTCGAAGTTCTGGATGCTCCGACACCTGATGTTTCAGGGTTAAAAGAGCCGGACGTCTCGGCGGCCAACGATATTACCTTTGAGAATGTCACTTTCTCTTACCCAAGCAGACCAAATGTGAAGGTTCTCGATAGCCTCTCGCTATGCGTCCCCGCAGGAAAAATAACAGCTCTCGTTGGTCCTTCGGGTTGCGGGAAAAGTACTGTTGTCGGGCTCTTGGAACGCTGGTATCAGATAAATGACGACCTAGAGCCGCCAACTCCGCCAGCTGAGAAGACAGAGCCAGGCGAGAAAGGTAGCAAAAAGGCCACCGATTCTAGTGTCAATGTAACAGTACCGAATAGTGGTTCCATCCTTCTTGGAGCTACGAACATCGTGGACTTGGACCTCAAGTGGTGGAGATCTCAGATTGGTCTTGTTCAGCAAGAACCATTTTCATTCAATACATCCATTTATCAGAACATCTGCTATGGTCTCGTCGGATCCCAATGGGAGAAGGAGGACGAAGTGACAAAACGTCGACTTGTGAAAGAAGCCTGTCAAGAGGCATATGCGGATGAGTTCATTGATAGGCTCCCACAGGTACGTTACCACTGTTCCCACTATTCCATCAGCATAGCTGATGCCTTTAGGGTTATGATACTATTGTCGGCGAAAACGGCATTAAACTCAGTGGTGGCCAACGTCAGAGATTGGCAATTGCGAGAAGCATCATTAAGAAACCTCTGATTCTCATTCTCGATGAAGCCACAAGTTCCATTGACGTTCGCGGTGAACGTATTGTTCAAGAGGCTCTCGATCGCGTATCACAAAATCGGACGACTATCACCATCGCCCATCGTTTGTCGACCATCAAAAAGGCTGACAAGATCATACTCCTGAAAGGCGGGCAGGCATTGGAGGAAGGCACACACGAAGAGCTTCTGGCAAAAGATGGGCTATATCACGACCTGGTGATGAACCAGCAACTTGAAATGGATGATGACCCCGCGTTGGTCGAAGAAGATATTGACGACACGTTGGTAACAGTGTTGTCTAAGGCAAAGACAGCCGAAAAAGATGCGGCCGGTGTAGAGGCTGCGGAGCTTGATGAAGAGCCGTACCAAGAGCGGTCTCTGCTCAACTCAGTGGGACTGTTTCTGTGGGAACAGGGAAGACTCTGGTGGTTGTATTTGCTTGTTATTGTCGGGGCTGTTGGTTGCGGCGGTGAGTCAAGATCCCGAAGATATGCGGCATCCCGTTGATCAGTGATATCCTGGCTAACAGTATTCTTTATGAAATACAGCCGCCTTCTCGGTTCAGAGCTTTATATTTGCTCATCTCATCGAAACGTTTCAGCTGACCGGGACGAGGCTTCTCGATAGAGCAAACTTCTGGGCTCTTATGTTTTTCAATCTCGCTCTCGGCGTCCTTGTGTTCTACTTTTTGCTTGGTTTTGCGTCGAGTTCGGTTTCTGTCGTAAGTATTTCCTCATATCTTGGAGACCGCATATCGTTCTAATATCTTCCCCCACAGTATATAGTCACAACTTATCGTCAGCAATATTTCGAGAGTATCATCCGCAAGCCAATCGCATTTTTTGACAAGGATGAGAACTCTGCAGGATCCCTCACCGGACGAATCTCTACTGACCCAGCACAGCTACAAGAGCTTTTGGGACCGTACATGGCATTCCCCCTTATCTCTCTGTTCAACGTCTTTGGGTGTATTGCAATATCATTTGCATTCGGCTGGAAACTCAGTCTTGTATCCGTCTTTTCCGCGTTTCCCGTTATCATTCTAGCTATGTTTGTTAGAATCAGATACGAGCTTCGATTCGAAAAGCTTAATGCGGCGGTCTTTGCGGAGAGTTCACATTTTGCTTCAGAGGCAATTGGCGCTTATCGCACCGTTACTGCGCTCACCCTTGAGGACTCCATCACAACGAGATATTCAGACCTGCTTCGTAATCATGTCACAGCCGCGTTCCGCAAAGCGCGACATGGGTGCCTGATTTTCGCCGCCTCTGACAGTCTGGATCTTGCATGCATGGCATTATGCTTTTGGTAAGTGCTCCGCCTATACGGTTTACTTTCAGCAATTGATAATGGTATCACAGGTATGGAGGACAGCTTTTAGCGAGTCGGGAATACGATGTGGTGCAGTTCTTCGTCGTCTACACAGCCATTATTCTGGTATGAGACTCAAGATCGTCCGTTCAGAGTTCATCTGATTAATGCCGTGCACAGGGAGGCCAATCTTCTGGTCAATTTGCAAGCTTGACACCAAGTATGATTTCTTCAACACATCCTTAGTTTCGTTTCTGACTATTTCAAGATATGGCACAGGCATCCGCAGCAGCGAACAGGATAATTAGCCTTAGATCATTGGGGCACGATGCGGATTCGGGATCAAACACGCTGATCGACTTGAACGGTGGTGCCAAGATAGAATTCAAATCCGTGACATTCAAGTATCCCACACGCGATGTGCCTGTGTTCAGGAATTTGAGCTTTACGGTACGTGCAGAGTAGTGAAGTTAATAACAGATTTCAGCTCTTGAGTCACTGCTGATCGCCTTTTAGATCGAGAAGGGGCAGTTCGTTGCCTTTGTCGGACCTTCTGGTATGTGATGAAGTTGTCCGTTATTGGTGTTCATTTACTAAACTTAAGTTAGGTTGCGGGAAAACCTCTATTATATCGCTTATGGAAAGGTTTTATGACTACGAGGGCGGCAGTATACTAATAAACGGATTTGAGCTGCGCTCCCTTGAAATGAACTCGTATCGGTCTGCCTTGTCGTTGGTGTCTCAGGAACCCACAATGTATCAAGGTGCGTCGAAATGACTTTATGCGGTTACTACAGCTCCAGGCGCTTACAGATCATCAGGTTCAATTCGAGACAACGTTATCCTTGGTGTTGACCCGGGCAGTGTGAGCGACGAGGAGGTTTACCAAGCATGTCGGGATGCCGAAATCCATGAGTTTATCACATCTTTACCGGATGGTAAATCACACACCCATTGGTCGCCATTAGGTAGTGAGTGCTAATGGGGTCCTAGGTTATGCCACTGACGTCGGCAACCGTGGGCTCTCTCTCTCCGGTGGACAGAAACAGCGGCTGTCCATTGCACGGGCGCTTATCCGTAAGCCGCACGTTCTTCTCCTTGACGAAGCCACATCTAGTCTTGATTCGGAATCGGAGAAGCTAGTACAAGCTGCCATAGAGCGCACGGCAAAAGGTAGGACAGTTCTTGTTGTAGCCCATCGATTGGCCACGGTGCAGAATGCGGATGTTATCTTCGTATTTGGAGAACGAAACACGATTGGAGAGAAAGATGGGGCCCCCAAGGGGTCTGAGATTGTGGAGTTCGGCGACCACAAGTCACTGATCCGAAAGAAAGGGGTTTATTTCCAAATGGTGGGTGATTCTTTTTATACAGTATTGTGTTTGTGAGCTGTCCGCTTTACTAACTGATGGCTCCGATCTTTCTATAGTGCGAGTCTCAGGCCCTTGATAGATGACCTCTCCATCCGCGAATTTCCCCGTTTCCCTTATCGCTGTTTCCAATTTACCACGTGCAATTCAGGGTTTTTGTATAACTAGCATAGAATTCTCACTATCAAACCTCCGAAGTATGTAGATACAGTAGTTTACACCGAGAAAATCATATTATTGGTGGTAGGACTAACTAATGCATAAGTCAGATAAACCCTTGTTGACTCGGCCACATCTCGCGTCACACCTGAGCTCAATGTTGTCCCCACCAAAAATGCCCTTTTTAATTCTCAACATCGCACTCTTCTCCATTTCAGCCCACCCTGCACTGATCTAACACCACACCCCATACCGTCGTTCGATACCATGGTCACCGCAAGCCCACTTAACAAGCGCGAGGATGGAGTCGACGTGGTTTGCGAATATACATATTCTGCATTTTCTTCATCCCGTAGAGCCGGAATTGTTGTTCTCATCACTGCCGCCGCATGGTTTTCAACCCTCAGCAGTTTCATTTACTTCCCGGCTGTTTCGTCGCTTGCAAGAGATCTGCATGTGTCTGTTCAACAGATCAATCTGACCGTCACGGCGTATATGGTTGCATCTGCCCTGGTTCCGTTGGTCGTAGGCGGCGCGGCCGATGGGTTGGGACGCCGGCCAGTCTGTCTAATCACATTAACTGTCTATCTGGCAGCTAATGTAGGTTTAGCGTTGCAGCGTGATTTCATCACGTTGCTTAGCCTGCGAGTTATGCAGAGCGTTGGAATATCCGGTAAAGGCCGCAATTGAATTTGAATCTGAGACATCCACGGCATCTTGCAAGTTGCAGCATACATAAGCATGCCAGTGTCTGCTGACACTTTGCACTTCTAGGGAGCTTCTCTGTCGCGTACGGTGTCCTGGCGGATATCGCTTGTCCAGCGGAAAGGGGAACTTACGCTGGGCTGATATCCTTTGGGTAACGGACTACACACTAGTTGCCCAGTAAGCTCTCTGACTGACTGTTGCAATGGAGGACAAACACCGCCCCAAGTATTGGGCCCCTTTTGGGTGGCGTGTTGAACGGGCGCCTCGGTTGGCGTTCGATATTTGGTTTCTTGCAATTGCCTCTGGTATTTGTCTTGTTGGAATACTATTATTTCTCCCAGAAACAGGTCGCAACATCGTCGGGAATGGCAGTATAAAGTCTCCACTGCTCATCGCTTACCGTTTCCACCCGTACTTCCGAGCGTACGGCACCGAACCGCGAGTTTCCTTGATGAGCGTGAAAAACGAAAATGCCCTCTCCCGAATCCATATGATTGCGTCGAGATTTTATTGAAGAAAAGCACAGCAGCTACTGTTATGTGTATAGGTATTTTGTATATGGTTTATTGCTGTCTCCAAGTTTCGCTATCTTCACTTTTTATATCGAAATACCACGTTACGAACCTGCAAGCAGGGCTGATCTACTTACCGTTCGGTATTGCCTGCCCGATCGGTGCCGTAGTGGGAGGTCGTAGCCCTACTCTAATAAATAACTCTACCTCTGGTTCTAATGATATATTTTCGACAGGAAGAATACTCGACTATGATTTTCGAAATCTGGCGAAGAAACGAAATATCGACATTGGCGATTTACAAAACCGAAATTTGTCAGGCTTCCCTATTGAGCAGGCGAGACTAAAGAGAATTGTGATCTTGCTGCCATTAACGGTTTTTACAATTGCTGCATATGGCTGGGCACTTAATGCTCGAGCTGTGAGTTTGACCGAATAATGTGATCAAGCCAGATTGCGCGATTGCCACTTATTGATATACGACGCATATGGCTGTTCCATTGGTCCTCCAGTTCTTTTGCGGTGTCGCCATCCAAGGGTGCTTCATTGTGAGCTGACCCCTATCCAACGCTTTATGGGACCCCCTTGAGTCGGTTACGAATGAATCTAATAGGCGCTGAATACGCTTATCGTCGACTTGAACCCCCAGTGGCCGTCGACTGCTCAGGCTTCATGCAACTTAGTTCGATGTGGCCTCGCAGCAGCAGGAATAGGGACCCTTCAACCATTAATTGATATCGTTGGCGTGGGCTGGAGCTTCACGTTGCTATCCGCAATCAGCGGGCTTTGCGGCGTGCTGTTACTCATACTTTGGAAAAAAGGGAAAGAGTGGAGGGATGCAGGGCGAATCCAATGATGATAAGCGATCCTCGTCAGCACATGACTGAAGTAGATCATTAGCCGGACCAACTCAGTGGTTCTATAAGAGGTACTGATGGGTAAGAATACAAGTGCTTCCCATTCTATAACCCGACAATGTCTCTGATGTAGCCTAGAAGATAAATAAGAAACGAAAATAACGGCACTCTGTAGGGCTGCATCAAGTCCGTAGTGATCGGCTCAGCACGATTCGGCAGTGGAGATTGGGGCGGCGTCTCGTAAACGTTTGAGGTAGCCTCGTCGTCCACTGACATACTCTCGAAAGGGGCATACTTGTTTACCAGATATAGCAAATCATCGTACGCCCTACAAGGTCAGCAAGGAATTTGTTGAACAAAAGACATTGCCATACTTACTGTCGTCTGACTATAGAGGTGCTAGGGTTGTGGGCTGAAAACATCAACTTTGTTTTCACACTGTATAAACGGTTTCGGTCATCCCACTCTTCTACAGGCTCACTAGGCTTCATTCGTTTGAGGTATTCCTGCTTATAGACTTTGTCCTTCATCCTGTGATGTGCCGTGCGCCACATCCCCAATTCCATCTCATGATGGGCGTAGAAGGAGCATGCGTCAAAGACGTAGATATTGTCTGTTTCGACGTCGGTTCCGATATTACCTTCCCACAAGTCGCCATGGATTAACGTGGGCTTGATGGGTTCACCGTTTTGGGTCAATCCACCGAGTAGTCGAGGAATGACGAGTGTAAATGTGCGCTTGGCTAGGGTTTCCAACTCCTCCCATGTGCCATTTACCTGAGTGTCTAATCCAAGAATGCCCTCCAACAATTTGGTGAAAAATGAAGCCCAGTCTGGGTCCCAGGTAGTGACCTGTGGTAGTTTGCCATCGAACGTGGGCATTTGGAAGCCAAACTGCGTGGACTGGGATTGGCTTGTTTTGTGCAGCTTAACCAGCTCTTCCGCCAAATGCTTTGGGTTAGGCATCCGATGGGATAGCCTGAGATAGTCCGAGAGGAAGAAGAATGTGGGAACCGCCTGGCCCTTGACCTCTCCCCATGCGTGCGGTTTTGGTATCATATGCGGCACGGTGCGGTGCAACTCGGCCATCACATGAAATTCACCACTCAGTTGAGCTTTGCCCGAATCGCCGGTCGTAAACTGTTCATGGGTATTAGGAGTAAGTAAAGAAGCCGACCCAATTTGTCATTATGTAGAAGCGACTTCGCATATTGGGTTGAATCATTGAAGAAGAGAACACTTGCGAGAATCGAAAAGGCGGTTTTTAGTCAGGAAGAGAATGGGCCCACAAGCCTATTTACACAGTAGTTAATCTATGTAGTTGAACTAACCTAGAAATTGACTGACCTTCAGAAAGAACTGCTTCTGTTTCCCGTTGTTGTCCTCAACCGTGACTCGCATTGTTCGCGACCAGGAGGATGTTCCATCGCTGACAGCTGAAATGAGTTTAGAACTGTGTGGAAGTACTGGTGTTTTCGTGCATTGTCAACTGATCTGGATTCCAATGGAGGTCGGTCAAGGAGGTTGGCATACCCGCGAGTATCTCTGGACTGAAGGCCAGATTATCGTTCTTGACAGCACCATTCATAGCTGCGCCCTTCAGTTTTGGCCTTTTCCTCTCACAATCGTCTCTTGGCTGATTCATCCGGCGAGCCTACTGTGAGGGCAGAAAGCGAAGAATGCAACGATCAAATGTCTCGCCTGGAGACCGTGGATGATTTCGCTTTTTAAATAACCCATCATTCTAGGGAATAAAACAGGTGAGGCTGCGATATTAACGTGAACTGCGCAGGGGGTGCGTGTGCACTGGTTATTAAACGAAAGGAAACGTCGGACTCCCCAGCCATCCAATCACGCCGCCGTTAACATTGGTGATTTTCGAATTGGGCCAGACGGTGCTGCATGCATCCCAGGCCTCAAGGACGGCGAAGCTGGGAAGGCGAAGGGGACGGAATTATTATCCTCGTCCATGGTTTCCGAGCATCGCTCAGCATTATCCAACCTGAAATTAACTTATCTACGGAGCACAGATATGCACGTGTGGGCGCGGCTAACTCCACAGGTGAGCTGCTAATTTATGTACGAAGTTCACTTTACATAGGTCAACCTAAACTTGGCGATGGTGCGTATGTCGTTACGAGGAGAATTTCGAAACAATGTGAGAGCATCAAAGCAACGACTGACAGCTTCGCAGTTTCACAAATTCCGCCGGCGCTCCGAGAAAGGCCAGTCGACTACAACGAGATCCTGCGATCTCGCTGCAGCGAGCAGCGATGCAGAGGAGCAGTCGATTCGAGGGCAGGTCGCCGCACATGATGACCCTAGGGACGACGAATTGGCGCGCCGACCGACCAAGTCAGCCAGAGACCGCGCAGAAGACCCTTTGGGAATAACCGTGCTGTATAAACCGAAAACCCATCACACGGCCGATATAATTTTCGTTCATGGCCTGGGAGGATCTAGTCTCCAAACCTGGGCGAAAGACGGTGATCCTGATCTGAGATGGCCTCAGCGATGGCTCCCAGCAGAACCCGAAATTTGCACAGCCAGGATTTTGACGTTCGGATACAATGCGTTTTTTAGGCGCAGCGCGGGCGGTTCTGCATCGGATATCCTGGACTTTGCAAAGTCTTTGTTGTTTGAAATGAAATATGGCAAAGATAACGAGGCAAAGGACCTTGGGATAGGAAAGGTTAGCATCTCAACAAAGCGCGCATTGGAAACTGGGTGTTTAATAGTTTTAGAAACCAATCATTTTTGTAGCCCATTCCTTGGGAGGTCTTGTGGTCAAACGGGTATGTAAAGGTCCCAGCCCAAAACAAGTCTATCACTCTTGTCTAATACTCAGGTACTACAAGGCATACGTTCAAGGGATGTGCAGCAAGGAATTTGGCTCTGTCATGGCCAGCGTCCATGCTGTAATCTTTCTGTCCAGCCCCCATCACGGTGCGAAGCTCGCCGAAGTCCTCAATCGGATACTCTCGGTGTCAATTTTCGGCCACTCCTCCAGACGCTATATTACTGAGCTAGAGGCAAACTCTAAGAGTATCAGCGAGATGAATGAAAGTTTTCGGTCATTCATTCAAAACTTAGATATTTTCTCATTCTACGAATTGGAACCTACTCCTATTACAAGGTTTATTTCAGTGGTATGTCGTATGATGCATTGCTTTAAATTCCATATGGCTTACTCTTTCTAGACGATAGTTGATAAAGAATCGTCAAGGCTTGGGTATCCCGGTGAAGTTCAAGTGCCCCTTGATGCAAATCACCATACGGTCTGCAAATTCTCTAGCCCGCAAGATTCCACTTATAGGAAACTCAAAAGCTTGCTACAACACCTTGTATGCTCTTATAGGGAGGCGGGTAAGGGATCGAAGTTACTGTTCATTCTAGTGACGCTGCACAAGCTGACTTGATTAGGTTCGAGAGTACAAAAGGAGAAAATGAAGTCCGATATCTTGGCGATTCAAGGTCTGCTTGGGGTCGCTGGTGCTCCGGACGATGACTACTTGTCATTGAAGGAGCTGTGGGCCCCCGGGACCAGAGAGGAATTTCTGTCCAGCCAGGTAGTTCGAGACTGGCGTGATAAAACGAGTCATTCTCCAAAGCTCCTTTGGGTACATGCAAGACCTGGAACCGGCAAGTCAGTTCTCGCGGCAATGGTACTGCAACATCTCAGAACAGACCAGGACAATTGCAGCTTTTTCTTTTTTAAATGCGGAGACGTCAATAAAAGGTCACTCAGTACGCTTCTCAGGTCGCTTGCACTTCAGGTATCGCTAGTGGATCCGGATTATAGGGATTTTCTATGTGGTCTTGCTGCAGAAAATCTGAAGGTCCGGCAAGTCGATGCGCGAGAAATCTGGCACAAATTATTTGTTTTGGGATTATTTAAAATCTCGTTCGGGGAACCGCTGTATTGGATCATTGATGCGCTCGATGAGTCCAACTCAGCGATTGACTGCATTGATATGCTATCTACGATTCCAGAAACCTTGCCGATCCGGATTCTTATAACGAGTCGCGAAACCCCAGCCATTAAAAAATGTTTCGAGAAGGCTAGGAAGACGATAAGTGTTACCGAGTCACGCGAAGAACCGAGTGACGAAGATATTCGAGCGTATGCGTTCAATGAAGTGAAATATATGCATGGTGATGAAACATTCCAACTGGATATCCTGAGAGAACTTGTTTTGAGGGCCGAGGGAAACTTTTTATGGGTCAATCTGGTCGTGAATGAAGTGGCTGGCTGTCACGATAGAAAACAAATCTATGAAGTACTCGACAATGTTCCGCGAGGGATGGAACGGCTCTATGAGAGAATGGTACAATCATTGACCGCCGCTCAGCGAAACAGAGACAACACCCTTGCAAGGACCATTTTCGCTGGGTCCTGTATACTCGAAGACCTCTAAGCTTGAAGGAAATAGCTTACGTTCTTGAATCAATCCTCACCGACCCTTTGGATTTGAGGTTCACCATCAGTCAAGTGTGCGCCCAGTTTATTGTCGTGGATCAGTGCGATCGGGTAGTCCTGGTCCATCAGACTGCAAGGGAATATCTTATGGAATATTCGGGCCTTCCCTTTTCCTTGTCCGCTGCAGATGCACATGGAGAGATTCTCCTCAGATTGCCTTCTCTTTTCGACGATGATCACATTCAGCGCCAAGCTAGCGCTGAAACAACGATACCACTTCTGGAATACGCGGCAACCTCTTGGGCTTCTCATCTGGATGGATGTGAGGCAAGCTCAAATACATGCTTAGATCATTTGGTCAAGTTTTTTGAAGCGCCATCTGTGCTTTCTTGGATTTCTATTTTAGCGAAACTTGACCAGTTGGAGGTACTGGCACGAACGTCCCGAGCCATTTCAACATTTGTCACAAGGCGACGCAGCTTTGATTCGTCGAAAGTTCCGCTATTGCACAGATTAACTGACCTGAGCCTGTTAGAATCATGGGCTGTTGACCTTCTCAAGATTATGGGTAGATTTGGGAGCCATATCCGAGAGGAACCAAGTTCAATCCACACGTCTGTTCCGTCGCTTTGTCCGAGAAATTCGCCCATATGTCGTCAGTTCAGGACTCGGAGCTCGAAGTTGATCATAAAAGGTACGCGGCATCTTGACTGGGATAACTGTTTAGCAAGACTGTCAGTGAAGCCTGGCCATCAAGCTTTTATGATTGCATCCTCGCGGAGGTATATAGCCCTTTTGGATTCAATTGGGTCAATAGTAGTCTGGGATGCGGCCACATTCAATGAAACGACGACTGTCCACCACCTTGAACATATTCATCTCCTGCGCTTCAATGAGGCTGGGTCGCTGTTGGTATCCATCGGATTTCATACCACACGCATTTGGGAGATTCCTTCGGGACAGCTAAAAATGACTGTCCTAAGCCCGACTGATACCAAACCCCTCTGCCTATCGTTCGCGGAAGATACCTCCTATCTTTGGATGGGTTGCGACGACCGAACCATGCGTTACTTGGCAGTTCATGACTCGACCGGTTCTTGGAATCGCCTGGAATCGACAGTTTTTGATGAAGTTATACCGATTGATGGGACCTCTTTGAACGCACCGACGTCCATGGCGTTCAACGGCGCCGTAACCCTTGCCGCCGTCGGTTATCGCGGATTTCCACTCTCAATCTGGGATTGGAAAGTCCTAAAGCGCTGTAAGCGGCATCGTCAAACCCAGGACACATTCAATACATCATGGACTGGGGTGAACCGGCTACGGTTCCATCCGACTTCCACTGAGGTTATTGGTATTTATAGCGACGGCGCTGTTTTCAAATGGGACTTTGTGAACGAGTCTCATCTCGAGATAGACTCGGAGCTCCATGCATGTGCTGATGAACTTGAAATCAGCAGCGACGGTAGCCTGTTCGCCACAAGCGATGTCAACGGCACCGTCAGAATATATAATTTCCGACATTGTGCCCCAATCCATCAACTGAAATCGGAAGACCGTGTGACGGCAATATGTTTTAGTCCGGATAACCGACGAATATACGACCTCCGCCGGGCATACTGTAACATATGGGAGCCTAACTCCATGATTCGACTTGCGGAAGCGGATGAGAGCGGAAGCGAAGTTGCTACCATGGCCGGAAGTTCGCACCCGTCAACTGATTTTTCGGAGACCAATCTCGACGGAACGGCATCAATCGTCACATTTGCAGTGAGCCCTGACGGGTTCTGGACATGTACTTCAGACGAAGAAGGGGTCATCAGCCTTGTCGACAATTCCTCCCACGACTCGTTGATTCTTGCGACGTCGGTGTTGGGCTTGAGCGTTTTGTCCCTGGTGTGGTCGTTTGACGCGACACATATTGCGTATGCTGAAATTTTCGGCCGAGTCAAAGTGTATCAACTGCAGCGGCCTGGGTCGGAGACGTCATGTTTTCGTGCATCCCAGCCAAAACTGATGCTAGAATATGATCTTCCGGAATTTGATAGCGAGGTGGAGCAGATTATGTTCGACCCCTGTATCGAGGTCCTTCTGATTGCCGCGGCTCGCACTACTCGCTTGGTATCTATGACCTCAGGCAAAGTCCTAGAGAGGCGCGATTGTCGGGGAGATAGGCATCGGTGGATAACCCACTGGCATGACACGGAGAGAATGGCTGTGATTGGGGATGAAGGAATTACGATATACAAATGGAGCGGATTCCAGTTAGTCGACCAAGTGCGTTGGTCACTACCGCACAACGTCACGGCGTCAGCAGAAAGTGGCTCGATTTTGAAATCGGCTTCTGAACTTTCTGCGATGCCATCATCAACCATTCGGACGGCACTAATGACCAAAGGGCGGAAATATTTGTTAATCATTACGGGGTATAATATCCAGGAGACCAATATCTCGTGCCCATTTTTCATATTTGATCTCGGGGCTCAACGCTGCTTGTACCTTCCCAGGGAACTGACGGTTCAGGTGAAACAACCGCTTGATATCTTTGAGAGTGACCACTTCGTGTTCATGAATAAGTCCAATTGGATCTGCACATGGCGTTTTGATCTCAGGAAAGAAGAGCTGCGTCCAGGCCTGGATAACGGTACCTCTTACACATCCGTCGTTGGGGACATGAAGAAACATTTTTTTATTCCCTATGACTGGGTCCACAGCGAGAAATTGCACTTATGCACTATCGTGCGGGATGGGACTTTGATATTTCCCCAAAAGGAATCTGTCATTGTGGTTAAGAGTGGGTTAGCATCAGAGTGGTAATGAAATCGGAGCTTTGGGGCGGATCCTGTAGAATGATTTGCTTCGGTTCTGGTGTGCGTGGGATATACAGTACAAACTCATGTCAGCGTTGGCATTGACAAAGAGTACTCCGTATTGAGGGACCCTTTTATGTTGCAGGCGTGAGAGGAGGGATGAGAGACGCATGTCGGGAGAAAAAGGGAACTGATAAGTCCGTTCATACTTGCCCCAACCTACTGCCTGGTCATCCGGATAAAGCGCGTCTCCGATAACTAGTTAAGTCATTAATCCGAAAGCGAGGAGTTTATTTCCAAATGGTGAGAAAATAAATATTGCGATATTTTGTTATATAAACTGCGGGCACTAATGACTTTTTTATAGTGCGAGCCCCAGGCCCTTGATAGATGAGCTTACCTCTCTTAAACTACAGCTCCACGTCTCTTTCGATTTCATCACTTATGACTTCAGACTTTGTTTATTATGCCATGGCATCTCCACGTTATTCCTGGGGACTGTTTTTTATCGCCGCGGAGCACCCCCTGCTTCCCAGTGAGTGTTAATCACGAGAACTTGTTCCTAAGAACCACGGCTTTCGACAGGGCCACTGGCCCTTGATTTGCTTGAGATATCCTTCAATGCGGGTGAAACCTCGGTTCAGTCTGGGGGATTCGCTACATCCCCCAGTTACCTTGGACAATGTGTCAGAACACATGTACTGTTTGGTTTACTATCCGCTTTAATCCGACGTTTATAGATTTTAACCAGAGTGATGTTATGGTCCTGTCTCTGCCAAGTCAACAGGTAATCGAGGAACCGCGGGGAATTGTATATTCCCGGTAGGGCAGCGGGGCTTCAAGAATTTTCCCTCATCAAGAAGATTGCGAGACCAGGATCAAATGTCGAGCCGCCTACCGGATAACGTGAAGCCCTAGCATTTCGCGAAATGTCCTCTCCTTGGTTCGCACACGCAGACTAGACGTCGGTTCACGGCGACGGACTAAGCACAGACCTGCATATTGAAGGCCAGCTTCGGATTTCAGGGTCTTAAGAATGTGCCAAGTAGCGAGGTACCTACTGTAGTTCCGTGCAGACATGGGTGTGGTCTTGACTTCCGTGACACTCCCTCTAATCAGGCAGCTATGCATTGCGGCACAGTTTCTAGTCTCAGCCCAATTGAATTTTACGACCATATATCATCTCGACCAGAAGACGGGACTAAGAGGAAAAACCGGCTATAGTACCTCTTCATGTCTGGGGTTAGGCCTTTTGCATAACGATGGAGGTATCAACGGCGACCTTTGCGAGGCTAACGCCCTCAAATACGGCGGCAAAGCTCGCCTTTGATGCCATGTACGAGGCCCATCCACCTCCATTAGACAGGGGACTTGTTTATGTGCACCCTGAGCAGCAATATGAGAAGGAAATACTTTTATTTCGGCTTCAGGAGCAGCGGCCTCGGGAACATACCAGCGAGAGTGAAACGCAAACAGATCCGGATACAGATACCGAGAATGCGCTGAAACATTGTGGAATGATATGGGCCGGATGGTTTACCTTCAAGTTGTACCCTGGTCCCTTTGACCCGACTATTGGATGGATTGTCGGCAAAGGTCGAAAAGAAGTTAATATCGATTATGTACTAACCCCAGGTCGTGCTTCGTCTAATGTTCGAGGGCATCATGCGCGATTCAACTTCCATCAGAAGACCGGCCACCTCTTTATATCGAAAACCTCCGGTGCGCCACATGCTGAGGTTACCGTGAACGGAAAAGGAGTGAACAGCGGCGAGCAGCATTCCCTGAACCAAAATCCAATGAGTATCCGCATTGGTAACCTCGAGTTTGAATTCGAGTACACCGAGTATGCACACACGGACGGCTTCTACCCCAGCCGACATAACTACATGAGAGAGAAACTGAACGGTGTTCAATTTCCGAATGTTAATCTCACGCCCACTCCCGGCTCGACCTTTCGTTGCTTTGGCGAGTGGACGCTTTCGAAGTCCCTCCGGAAAGGAGCATATGGCAGAGTCTCATCTGCGACAAATAGCAAAGGCGAAGTGGTCGCCATCAAGGTCATCGAGCGAAGCGAACGGACAGCCCACCAAGTCAGCCATGAAGTCCATATTCTCAGAGAGCTTCAGACATTGTCTGAGGTACACGAGGATGACAGAAAACGAATTGTGCGCCTGAAAGACGCCATTTACCAAAATGGCGCGGAGGCCTATGCCCCAACGGCATTTGAAGAAGTTGCTCTTATCCTCGAGCCGGTAGTCTCGGCGACGTTTGCCCAAATCACGGACCCTGTCGTACATAGCACGTAAGTCGAAGATTATCATGACATATGTGTTTGAACTTCTTAGTTCCATCAATGTCGTTGGAAGGGTCAACAAGCATATGTTTCTAACACACGTCAGTAGATTGGATAACAATATGCCGGATATTGCAAGTCTATTTCATGACGCATTGCTGGGCGTCAATTTTCTCCATTCCCACAACTGGGTCCATAGAGACCTTAAACCTAGCAATATCGGCATTGTGGATACAGGGTTTCCCCGTGCTGTGTTGCTCGATCTCGAGGGCGCGATCAATTTGCAACCCGCCAGTTCTCTGCCTGCAACTCCAGCCCGAGGCGGAACGGTAAACTATCTTGCCCCGGAGCGCGAACTTTTGGACCACGACTGTTCAATTGATGTATGGTCCATGGGTGTCATTAGGTTTGAGCTCGTACATGGCCACCACCCTTGGAAACTTGCTCTCAACCCATGGCGAGCTGGAGCCCAGTTTGAAGCACTGCGGCCTAATTTTCACAAGAAGTACCGCAAAGCCGTATACGAAATGAAACGCCACAAGAATTCAGACCGTAAGATATCCCTTTTCAATGTTAAGAACATTCTAGGACACTGATATCTGGCAGTCAATGACCTTCTGCTGCGGATGCTGCGGCATCCTTGGGCGGCAGACAATGGCGGAACGCGTATCGCCATTAGAGATGCACTCAATCATGCTTGTTGGCGGCATGTAGAGAGGGATGAGCCACCCACAAGCGAAGACGGCCGTCACTGTAACAACCATATCCATAAGATCCCAGAACAGTTGCGTTGCGTTATGCTTCTGTGCGCGTTAGGCCGGAATGATGATGATTTTTGGCGTCTATTATTGACTGAGCCGAATTTGAAATCCTCCTTGATATCCACTTGACAAGTTTCTCTCAATCTCTCTCAATTTCTCGGAGAGGTGTCATAAGCTGGTGTACGGAGTACTGTGGCACGTTGTAAGCCTGAAAACCGGGTTCGCCTCCTGAGGCCTTTCTGTCTGTAATTGTCAGAAAACATCGCATCAGGCACCGGCAGTGGCCGTTCTTTGGTAGTTAAGACGTATTTCCGCTCATTAAACTTGACGGACCGGAAAGGATAACTATTTCTGAGAGCAACTCCAAAAGGTTGCAGGTGAGGTCGGTCGGTTGCCTTGATTTTCTCAGACCAACGCAGTGTTCACTGGTCAGGGCGCTGCCCAGCGCGCGCTAGTCCCAAAAGGGAGTGGGTGTATCTGGGGCCTGCTGAGGTAAGCCGACCAGTGAAGGCCAAGGTTTCGTCCGGCTTCTCCGTAACCCAACTGTAGCACCGAAGTTGTTGGTAACTCTCCGCCCACACACTACGAGCACTTCCATCCGTGATTCTATAGTGTGGTTACTGATCAATCTACGAATAGAGGGTATTAATGATTAATACCCCGAAAGACTGCTTTCATGGCCTAGAACGCGGGTTATTGTCGAGCTCGACTCCAGTTGTGTCAAACCGTCTGCCAACCAAGATCATCCGTCTTTGCTTGAACCCCAATGAATACCCCCAAAAAGAATACCGAGCATTACGTCCTTAAGTCTTGGCTCGATGCTGCTGTTATTATCGACGAGAAGCTGTATGGCGTATGTGCTCCGTGGAAGATATCCTTTATTGTTGTCTATTGATTACCTGATAACCCTTCAGCCTCTCCCGGACGTCGTTTCTACACAGGGCCTGTACCTCAAGCGGCATCCGGACACTCCCATATATTCACGTGAATACGATCCTGAATTCATAAAGGATCTCGAACTGAGGCTCAACGTTTTGCTGTTCGTCCAGAAACTGCGACGAGACAAATATGGGGACGAAGCTGAAGAGTGGCCACCGAGCCACACCCCAATCGAGATGAGAGAGCGTTGGAAGGCGGAGCAGGATGCCGAACAGCGGAGAATACAAGCTATTCTCCAAATTCTCACCTCTGATGATGAACCTCCGGCTTCTCAAGCTGATATTAGTCCTAAAAAGTGGGCTCGGATCCCAAGAAAGCGCCGTCGCACGTCCTCGTCCTCCAACTCAACTCGTGATCGTAAACATATCCGTCAAACCAGAACTTTTAGTTCATCGGTACCCTGTGTTGAGAGTATATCATCTACGCGGCCAAACCTGTTACCACCCGGCCCGCAAAAGCTTCCTAGGCGCCGAGATCCTTCTGAGTCCCGTTCGACTTCGCCCGCGTCACCTAGTAAGGCGGCCGACTTTGACCACACTGGGCATACAACGGGAGAATCTATGGGACAAGCTATAGATAATAAGCCACTCGACTGATTCGGTCAGCTGCCAACCGGAACTTCAACAGTATTACACCAAGTGTCCTCATATACCTGCGGCATTAGAAAATCTGCTACCGAGGCGCAAAACTCGAAGTGGGAGAAGCAGATACCTATCTGCAACATAACAAGGGTGCTAGCACGTAACAGGTAGGGAAAGCACGCCTTTCTCTTGCGCCCTATGTTTGCTGTCTGGGCCGGGCATGTATTCCGCAAGAGAACGCGTAGCAGATCGAAACAGACGGGGCATATGTCTATCGCAGAGGGATCGGAAATAACTTACGTTGATTTTTTTATCGTCTTAGCTGTTTATGCGCACGCCGCTGGAAGGCCTCGAAGAGGATTTGGCTCCAAGGACCGGATCTAACAATGTGCCCAACAATTCATCTCTCGGTGAACATGTTGTTGAGTTTACAATGCTCGGATGGAGGCGGTGCCGATTCAAAGTCGGTACAAATACCAATAAGAAATAAGAACTATCCAACCAGGCAGTCCACAAAAATTGCTCCTGGTTTGTAAAAGCTCAGGTTGGTGGCCAGCCCCTTCGACCAGGCCGGTAGAGATACCTTGTGTGCACCCCAAAACGGGCGATGTTCACATCGTGTGTCCGACCCAGCGCAGATTCAAGTCACGGGAGCTTTTACTGTGGATGACAAGGGCCTATTCACAGACCTGGCGCAATCTGGATCCGGTTAATGTCCCAACGGCCATGGTGACAAATCGCATTCGTGACTGGACTTTCTTAGTTTGGCGACAGGAAGGCTTGAACGCTGTGATGAGGTCACGCTCTTATAACACGGGATATTGGCAACCTATGTCGATTCGAAACACTTCGCGGTAAGAAAACACTCAAGCGAAAAATCTTTCCATGGAGTCCCACGGGGTTGGACCTTTCCTCCGTATCGCTTCATGATAGTGAGTACTTTCATGGCTGTCTTTGTTGGTTACTCGGATATTACAAGTACTCGAGGTTATTGAGGCCTATGGGTTTTCTCTCAGTTCTCGATTCCTCAGACGCGTTCTATGATTTCTGCGTTCGCCCTCAACCCAGGAGCGAGTTTGCCTAGCATCGTCGAGGCTTTCTAAGTCACTCAGCTTCAAGCCGCCCACACCATCCGCCTAACCGCAGTTTCAGTGAGACAATGTGGCCCAATTCCACAGAGCCGTCACTTCTCACCCATAATTCTTCCATATCGCGGATAATGCGTTCAATATAATGCCCTGCGGCACCAAGTTCCAGAATGACGGCAATCGCGCGTGGATCAAACATGTTGAGGATAGAAAGAGTTTTTATCTTAGATTCGCTCTGAGTTGGCTCGTTAGGAAGTAGTAGCCTCCCATTTGGCCAACCGTACCAATGTAAACATGGACATTGCGGCTCATGACATACCAACTGGCCGTCAAGCGTTTTTGCTGACAGTATACAGTGAGGTATGATGTGAGCAACCTCACGCTCCGCAAATTCAACCGACTCTAAAAGCAGTGGCTGATTATCGTCGTCGACAGGATTCACAGGATCCCGCTTCTCCCTGGATAATGCCTCGGGCATTCTACTAAAACTGCCCTTGTGACCACATACCGGTTATGGTCACGGATCGAACAGTCACGACGAAGAGTCGATAACCTTGCAGGTGTCCCAACAGCATTTTCGAGAGCAGGGGCAGAGAGTAAGCATCGTATTGTACTTCACAGGTACGTACCAAACTAGTCACCGCGCAACAGCGCAGGACGTCCCCTCAACCTTCCCTAGAGAAGTTTCTCTAGCCCCTAACCCTCCCTAACCCCCTAGCCATAGCCTCCCTACTGAGTAAGCCCTAAAGGTGATACCGACCAGATACGGTATCAATCCCGACATTAATCCCCCACCTTGTACGGGGAACTCCGTGTGGAATTCGGCTTGGACGGGGGACGGGGCGGAGAGACGCAAACTTTGGCATCGTCAACCGGCCCCTGGGAGGAAGGTGTCAGCTATTGTATTGTACATATGTCTGCCCGTTGGATACAATGCGCCCTGCACCAATCACAGTGAATCGATAACGTACAAGCGGGATGCTTCGCTTGCTATAAGAACGCGGCCGTCTGGGTACCCAGCGTAAAACCTCGATTCTATCGTTACTCATTAATCTCTCCCGTCGTGCAACAGCTTACCATGAACGAGTTGGTGAAAACGCAGGGCGACAGGACAGCGGCTAGTTTTACACATTGCCATCGCCAGTTGAGAGAACCTGCCAAAACTCTATTCTAGGTAATTAAATTCTCTAGTCCAGTTGGAGAGCTTGCACTGTTGTACTGTACATCCACCTCCCTCGTTGTCTGCTTGTCCAAAGAAACGTTACATGCTGGTAACGATGAAATTGTAGACAAAGCTAAAAAAAGACCGAAGGCTTTTATAGTGGCTTCGTGCAGTATAGACAGCGGAGCATGCCTCACAATTGCGACTCATTCATCCGAAGTAATAACGCAAAACACCATTGAGGAAAACAATGAAGTTTCTTCACATCCTGACTGACATTCAAAATAGGGACATGCCAAACCATTTTTATGTCCGCGGCCCGTAAAGTGCAACGACACATCTTTCATGGATGGACAGTTGCTGTACTTTCCTCCGTTTCATTGTTGTTAGTAGGTTGGATCGGCCTCATATCATTGAGTTGCTCGTCGATTTTGTCGTAGCCCCGGAACACAAACCAAAACAATGGGGCAACAACAATCATCACCACCGCTAATCCTGTATACAGGTATAATATTTTCGGGTTCACAGCGAGTGGCGAGACGGCTATCCCAAGCGCAGCTCCAATACCCGCAGTAATCTGTCGCAGCGCTTGCACCACGCTGCGCATATCCTGGGGTGCTTTGGAGTAGCTGTATTCCGATAAGGTCGCAAATCCAAGAATCTCCGCAATTGCTAGCAGAAAGTATACGGGCGTTTGCGTCCAAACACTGATGTCATTTGGGATACTTCCTCCCTTCGAGCCTGGACATTCAAGCGGGTGATCATAACAAGGTCCCATGGTATAAATCAGTTTTTGTAATCCCGCGGTAAAGGTCATCGCGGTACTCATGACAACGAACGCCGTAGTCATGCGAGCAATTGGACCAAACGCGATCCCATATCTTCGAAGTATTGGATAGAGAGACTTCTGTATGACCGGCCCTAGGAGGACACAAGCGATGCCATTGAGCGCTTGAATTGTATCGTTTGGAATGCCACCGAGCCGCATTTGACCAGCCTGAGACACCAAATTGTTCGTGATCTGGCTCATACACAAGTAGAAGGGAACAAAGCAGGCCCTGGCCAAAGAGTTAGCATTCGTGGACAACGCAAGGGCTGGGAAGCTACGAACATGACTTTACAGGCGATGAGGCCTCTTCGCATCTCAGAGACAAATCGATCGTCCCATTCGACCTCCCTCCCATACCTCTCTGCTTGAAATGCTGGTTTAGCAGCATCCAAACGAAATCGCTCTCGAGCCGAACATGCAATGACTTTGGCTGCACGTGGCAAAATATTTCCTTGTGGCGAGAGCTTAACTGTACGATATCAGTATGTTGTCTGGGCGGGTGTTTATGAAATCTCAGGTTACAACAACATACCAAACTTCTTTTGCCAAAACAACATCAGAGGAATCACAGTCCAAACTGTACATAACGGTAGTAAATAAGCTGCCCAAAAACCCACTTTTTTCTCTAAATACGTCGAAGCAATCAATGACAGGCTACCAATATTGGTAAACCTTACATTCGTATTAGCCGGATTCACACTTCTTCAACTCAGGACCTTTCTCACCAGTAGAGAACGTTGTATATATATTGAAGGGTCAATGTCCGGTCCGTGACGAGTCTTTGACCGTTTTTCGTCACCACTACCTGCGGAGCCGTGACCGTATATTGATCACCTGTTTGATTTGAGAATGAAAATCAATCACCACAAGGGGGTTGGCGCAAATCACCTATAAACGGAGAAACAGTAGCTCTTACGCCGCCTGTGCCGAGTCCCAGAAAAACCATAGAAAGGGCCAAGCCGACAATTTTAACGGAGTCTTTTGTCACTTGTGGAAGTGAGGTAACAAAAAGCACCAAACACCCGCAGACATTAAGGCTGTTGACGAGTTAATCTTTTATGGCACACGGGGTGAATAGAGAACATACGAAAAGCTGATGCATAATGTCTTGTAACGTCCGAGCCATGCATCTGACAGAAAAGCGAATGGAAGAGGAGATAAGAACGAGAAGAAAGCGAAGGCATTGGATATATTAGTAGCTGTTGCTTGGCCAAGTCCCAAAACACCTGGAACGGCGATACTGTTCCGGTCGTTTTGTATGTAATTTTCTGCCTGAGATCAGAAACTGGCTGATATTGCGATTGAAAGCTCTGAACTCACGCCATGGGGTAGTGACAGCGTAGAACGAGAACCTCTCTGCTCCAGCCGCTACCAGAGCAACCCAGACAACACCCGGCACTGAGTCAACAACATGCCGTAGATTTTCGACCTCGTCTTCAGTTGCTTCACGCTTCTCATATCGTGTTGACGGAGTATCCATGCTGTTGACGGGTCTGCAAACGTGAGCACTATGGTGCGTTGTCTATCAAATAATAAATGGGAGCTATTGTACGCCTTCGGGAACAAGAGGCCACAACAGATTGCGGATGAGTGGACTGAAGGAATTGGGCAGATGTCCAGTGAGCATAAATATCGGCACACCTTGCAGGTTGACGTTGCCTTTAGCAAGGGGCCAGTATTTAGAGCTCAGAGCGTCGAATATTCCGTGACTTACGGAATACCGCGTGTTGGAACACAGGCTGCGGGTATCGGCCGATATTTGCGGTTATGTACTCCGTAAAGTACATCCACGTATATAGACCCCTTTGAAAACTATGGATGTTCGTACAGTGCAGTAGTATCCGGATGTATACATATATTTCTGATATATATGTACTGTTCATACGCGTCAGCATACGACTTTAAAGAAGGCGCGCCTGTTCAGGTTACATTCCTGGGCGCAACAGTGCGGTTCGATCAGTTTTGCCTCAAAATTGGGCTGGTTGGGGGTGAGCTTTCACCCTGGCAATTGATCGACCTGTTCTAATTACTAACAGTATCGGTCATGTCCACGACGCTCCGGAGATTTCATATGCAGCCAGTGCATGGGCCCTGGCACCTTTCTTCACGCCGTGAGTGTCGCGTGTACTGTGGTAATGCATGGGAACCTACTCGTTGGGAGCGGCTCCGTGCTGCGTCCAGTCGCAGTTGTGTGACTCGTGACACCTCCGAGCTTGATCTGCCAAGTCGTCCGTCCAGTTGGGTTGGGACTCGGGCCGGACCCGTACTGGGACCGGGCAGGGAAACACCCGTCGAACATCCGCTGGGGTTACAGTAACCGACTCCCGCACCACCGACAGGGGTTGACCGGGCTGTTGGGCCCACGACAAAAGCTTCAATACTGTGGTAAGGAACACTTCGTGAGATCCCTGACAAGTACATCAAGAACATCACCGCGGGCCGTGAATCGTACCGACAGCCATTGCGATTGGGGTATTTCGGTATCGCTCGGTGGTCACAACATTGGGCGGAGATACCGCGCACTGGAGAGGGGGTAGAGTAAACATGATGACGTTTGCACTGGGTCTTGACCCGTGTCATGCAGAGAGGTCGCCTGCGAATAAGCATTGTGCGTGCAGGGGCCAATGCAGGTTGGTCTAGGTAGACGCCGATACTTACATACATGGATTATGAAACCCAACATGGGCAGGAGAATAAACGTTGGCTCTCCCAGATATCCAACCCCAATCAAAGTCGAGGGGCATGCACTGCGTGTTAATGTTACCTGATCTTCGGACTTCGGTGTCAGCCCACATGCATTACCTGCTGATAACAGTGTCCTGGAGGTATCAGGAACAGTACTACTCCGTACAGCCTGCTGGAAATGCAGGCTAAACGATGGCGATATATGTACTTATGCACAAGTACACAGAAAATGTATGCACGGAGGATAATCCAGTAACCAACTGCAAGAACCAATATGGAATGGTGTCTAGTCGATGACCCGCGGGACGTACATATCAACGACTTGAGAAAGATGAGGGATGGACAAAACTGACGAGGCACCACGTCCGCTGCTTTCCGCGCTCCACCTTACACGCTGCATCCGCATGCGTCGCCTCTGGCAAGAGCTCGAGGTGGACCAAAGCGCTCTAGTGAATCGCTGAAGAACCACAACGAGTGATTATTAAGGGTGTGGATACGGATTTCGTTTCCCTTTCCGCCAGCGGTGCCATTGTCGCTGGGGCACGACACGGCATATTAATCAAGCCCCGGCGGATACAAATCTCTCACGAATCCGCGAAAAAGCTTAATATCGAAGATCATAGTTTGGAGAGTATATATCGGAGTATTGGTTTATTTCGACCTTGGTTCGCCAGCGAGTGTCAAAGATGGCATTCGAGTACAAGGACAACATTGAGCATGAGCCATTCGTCTCTGAAATTTTCTCAATCAATGCTCCGAGCGGCAAAGGTGGGTTCACCGAATCCTGTTAATCGTCCCGTTCAGCTAACTGGATCATATCCGTAGTTTTGGCAAACGTCGCCTGTCGTTGGAGGCTTCACAAATCAACTACCAACGTGCAGTTGCGGCGGTGGTTTGGTTCCCTTGATCTGTTGATGGAAATCGTTCCTGTCTCGCGGACCAATGAGCTATGTACAAACGAAATCAAGGGACGTCTTATTCCGGATGCCACTGGCACCGCCCTCGAGCAACTTGTGCATGCGGGGTGCACAAATCAATCGTCGACCAATCAAGGCGAAGTGGCAGTAAAGGTGATAATTGTCCCTCATGATGGATACCTGTGCAGAAATGATATAATCAGGTTAAGAATGCGGCAATCTGCATGTGTCGGTCCAGTCGTCCAGTTCTCGACTACCGACGGTTATTTTCGCTCGACTACAGACCATAGCAAGAATAATCTCCTTGAGTTATTAACTTCCGCACCTGGAGCATTGTTTGCGAAGACACCTTCAACATCTTATGACGAGGCGCTAAATATGATGGAAGAAGAGTTGCGAGCGAGGTTCGCTTTCAACTGGGTGCTCCCAACCAAGCCTGCAATCCGGAGAGGAGCGTTGATAGGTGGGCGCCCTCAGTTTGATATGCAGAAAGAATCTTTCGGCCACCAAGGAACCTTTGAAGCTGCCTTGGCTCTGGGTATATCGGTAGTTGTGGTTGATCGACCGGGACACTGGCTTGAAGACGAGCGGTATTCGTACTTAAGAGATGACTTCATTTCTGTTGACGTGACCGACGACGCGGAACTGCCGTCGAAGATTGCTGGGGCACTGAAAGGGAGAAGCGTCCACGGCATTTTCACATTGTCGGACGAATTCGTGATTGCGACTGCGAAGGCGGCGGGAATATTGGGTCTCCCAACTGAGCCCATACGGGCAATCTTGAATGCCCACCAGAAGGACGAGACGCGCAAAATACTTGAAACCAGAACGCAAACACTGCGATTGAATAACGCGGACGAGCTGCGCAGCTCTTCCGTAATCGAAGTACTCAAAAATATGCAATATCCTTTAGTAATCAAACCCTGTCGGGGTGGCGCCTCTCGTGGCGTGAAGAAAGTTTACAACTATTCGACACTATGTGCCAAGCCATACGACAGCTCGAGGAAACTGGGTTTGCAAAGTACGGAATTCTGCTCGAAACGTATGTTGATGGTCCGGAGGTAGATGCCAACTTTGTTCTCTGGGAAGGGGAGATTCTATTTTTCGAGGTATCAGACGACTTCCCATGCCAGGCAGACGCGATAGACGCCACAATCAAGGATAACTTCGCTGAAACTTTCACGCTATTACCAAGTCGACTCAGGGCAGAGGAGATAGAACTTATCAAGTCCTCGCTGCACCAGAGTTTGCTTCAACTCGGATTCCGCACTGGCGTATTCCATCTCGAAGCTCGGGTGCAGAACTCCTCCATGTGCTATAAAGAGAGCAAAGGCATCTTGGACCTCGCCGACACCGATCTGACATCAAAGGGTAAACCAGATGTGTTTCTAATTGAAGTCAATGCTCGACCGCCCGGCCTGCATTCCGTGTTTGCGACCACCTATACATACGGTGTGGACTACGGTGCGCTTTCACTTCTTCGGGCGATCGAGGACCGCGAGCGTTATATAGCTCTGTCAAACCCCTTCTCCTACCGAGCTCAGTACTGGTGCGAGCTTGTTAACGTTCCAATTCATCGCGAGAATATTATAGTACCGGATGACCTTTGCGAGAGAGTGATTGGACAACTCCCGGAAGTTGCTATATACGTGTCTCGGGCAGAATGTTTTGCAACTGCAAAGGTTGTATCACCATTAGGGGGCACCGGGTTTATAGCATATTTCCTGTTGTACTCGAGAACCGGCAGGAGGCGGTTGTTGGAAATGGGTGGCCGTATCAGAGAGGTTTCTAAGCAGATTCTGGATGGCATTTGATCAGCGCGGAAAGAACAATGTCGAGAAAGCGTGGGCAATACCTGTAGTCAATATCTTTTAGACGGGCAGAAAGATAATCAGTCCGTGATGATCGCGAGACCAGTAATGTAGCAGTAATAATACTTTCGCTGGAATCGGTCAGAGCAAACAAGAGTGAACCCTGGAGAAGCATGTCGTCGTGGCCTGCCCAGGTTCAACTTGGGGGTCGGAGAAACTGAGCGGCCGAAGCCACAAAAACAATCAAGCTAACTGCTCCGTACCGGAGAGGGAGAAGCACGGAATACTCCGTAAAACCTCTTCGTTTGGCGGATGATTGTCGAACTGAGGATAATGAATGACTCCTCAACCACCCTTTATTCTAGCTGTGCCAGACTTCATGCGCTGAGTTGACGAGCTTGGGGACTCAAATGGGAGGCGGAACCCGCGTCGCTAACCTCTCAATTTTTGGAAATCAACTCAGTCAATCTAACTCTCATACCGAGGACATGGACGACGGATTCTCTCAGTGCAGTTTGCCTGCTCTCAGTCTAATCGACCCGCAGCTTCAGATCTGCAACTCTGAGGTCTATCAGCGGGGGATTGACCGATTTATCTATCAGCCGGGCGTTACGTGGATGGGTACGTAACCGGTGCTCGATCAGGAGCCTCATCGAGCAGTTTCAACCGCAAGGACGCGATGGACTTGAAACGCGATATCAAGGTATTTTCGTCCGAAGGCAGATGCTAATAACAAAAATATTCGCAGATATACAGTTCGTGAAGCTATGTATCCTAAACCGTAGCTGGCTTCATAGTTGAGCGGCTTCACTTCCCGTTATCGACTAGCATTCTCGAACAGAGGCCCCTATTGGATTTACGACGGGAGACGCTAATAACACGGTATGTACGGCGACTGGAGCTCTTGCACCTCGAATAGGAGACGCGGATAATGAGTCTTATGACGGTACCGTGAAAATCGTGAAAGATGGCCCACGATCTCGTAGTGAACCCTCAAAGATGACGTTGACACAGGGGTGTATCGGATATGGGCAGGAATGGCAAGGGTGTTACAACAAACTATGTGAGACCGATGGCCTGGTATCGCTGAAAGTTACACGGTTTATCCGGGACTCAAAGAATTATAACCGTTCATCAGAAGGCTGCGGGAATAAGGCGCCCCAAGAACTTCCAGGTAGGCTTCCACGACATCCCGTTATCAAAGGGGGATCGCCCAGGCCGGGTGATGGGCGGGAGGTTATGGTCTGCTGTCGACTGGGATATACGCAGGACAGCTCCCATCATTCAGGGCAATGGAGTGCGCTTCGTACGAGTTGCAAGACGCGGATAGCTGGATGGAGTACAGGTGACCACCCACAGGTTTGCTGACAGTAAGGAAGAACGCAGAACACAATTCACCGGTTCCTGCGAGGTGGGAAAGATGGGTAACGGATCGGTAAGTATAACGACACCTGGCAGCAAAGGGTATACATTGATGGCAACCGGAACGCAGAACAGGCCTCACAATCCGCGGCGATTCGATACGGCTCACACGACCTCCCAGGAGACACGAGAAATATAAGAAACCTGTACATGGGCGGATAGGTTTCCCGGCTTTCCTTTAGAGATGACATGTGGAGAAGATATGCACGACACATCCGAAAGCCGGCGGAACACGTGAATAAACTGGAACACTGTAGAACGGTGAACGCCTCCTAGAACCACGGGACTTGTCCGTCGTTTGGAGACGAATCGGAAAGCCCCCACGGCTCTCTTTATCAAACGGTAAGCGCCGACATCGAGAAGCTATTGTACGCAGAACGTCTGCCCTGAACTCGGAATTGGCGGACAATTGGGGAAAGAGGAGGCAAGCTACCACCATCTCCGTTGGCTAAACCGCAAGAACCGTCGACAAGAAGACTCACTGCGCACATGCCAGAGCCTTCAGCGACGGTTTACAAACTCCGTGAGTCACCGAGAATGAGGGAAGCTTGGAGGCGCGGGGTTAATCTACCGAAACCACGCAGACGCTCTCCAGATTCCACAAGATGTGTGGACATCCCAGGGACAGGCGGTTGAGTTCTAGTGTCACCGGGATAGCCAGGGAATGCACAGGTAGAATTCCTTAACGTCCGCGACAGGGCGGCATACGCTGAAAGTGAATGGAGCGTAAACGGAAATGCGAAATTGTTTCTAGGATCCACGGTGACATTGTGCTAAGTTCTACGATTTACGAGACAACAGATACCCTGGGGACACGTCAGTGGGCTTCCACAAGCTCCTAGGAAACACGGAGACCTAGGAAGACTAGGGACCGCGCCGCTTAACCTGAACGACTTGTGCCAACAACGCTGCTGTTGATGGACGATACCCTTGATGGACGATGCTCTTGCGTCCGCTGGAGACCCTTGATGGGCGATGCTGTTTGTTGTAAACGACGCTCTTGGTGGACTCTGCCCTTAATGGACGATACCCAGGGGTCGCCTTGATGTTCGATGCGCTATAGGGACGATACTCCTGATAGCGAGAGGATACGCTTGGATGGACGACGCTTGGATGGATATATCTAAGTATAGATAGGCGATACCTGATGGACGGTGCTTTGATGGACGATACCCACGATGCCTTAATGGACGATGCTTGGGCTGAACGACGCGTTGATGGATGGTGCTTGGATGGACTACGCTTGATGGACGATGCCTTAATGGACGATGCCTTGGTGTACGATGCCTTGGTGGATCATGCTTTTGATGGGCGATATCCCGACGCCTAAATGGACGACGCTTGGATGGACGCTGCTTGGATGGACGCGGCTTTGATGATCTCACGATCGATATCTTGGATGGACGATGCCTTGATGCACAAACAATGATTTTGATCCACGGACGATGCTTTCTAGAATTGCCAATCCGGACCCCTTCCTCTAAGCGTCGTGCTTCCTACGTTGAGCCAAAACGAGACGACCAAGGATGCGGGTAGGATACATGATAACTCGCGCAAATCTCTCAGTACAGAACTTGCGAAGCTCCTCACGCCATTTCCCCTTTGCTTCTTTATAAAGGTCTCCATTTGCAATACACCAGCGGATCATATCGAAATGCTCATCTTCCTTCGTGCACACGTGGCTGAATCGATCGGCGGGGCGAATAGTATTGCCGTTGGAGTCGAATTCGTTGGCTTGGGGGGTGCTCGAGACCCTCAATTCGCTGCGTCCCCTAATTGGGGTGCTTTCAACTCGATTAAGGGCTTCCCTACGGGCTTCTGGCGGCGGGGTTGGAGACCATTCGTTCGGACCGAGCTCCCATTCAACGGATTCTAAGGGATCGGAGCTCTCTACATGCCCTGCGAGCTCTAGGGACTGCTCTTTGGGTTGCTCTACGAGCTAGGGCTGCTTTGGCCGCTCTACGAGCTGCAACGGCCGTTGCAGTTGCAAAAATCCTGGGGGAGCTTGCTCTAACAATATGGTCGCCAGGATCCGGCCCCCGCCGACCTCGCCACCGCCCCCCGCGCCGCACCCTCACTCGCCGCGCCCGCCCCCCCCCCCC